>CM070012.1:21511772-22111772 GCA_036247105.1 Cirrhinus mrigala | reverse complement strand
GCTCATAAACCAGCCCAGAATAGCAGCGTGTCAGATACCCTCCTAGCATTTGCTACTGTGGTGAAGCCTCACTGAGGTATTTTAAACTGCAGCCTCGAGCTACACGATAATATCCAGCCCTGTGGAGAAGGATCAAAACCAATGATCACTGCGTCACGCTCAAAATCGGAAGCTGACGATTTGCTATACATCCTCATTCTTTCTCTCTTCCTCACTCAAAATCGAGTCTCACAGAACCATGCTTGTGATTTTCGGCATAAAGCCTGGTCCAGTTTCCACTTATTCTGGCCAAAAACTACCCACTTAGACAGGATGAGACTGTCTGAATAACACATAACCCAACTAACCACAGACTGCTTTGTTTTTAGTTGCATAAATCTGAAATGAATTTGTAATTGTTAGAATGGCCAAGGAGCAGCACTCTCCAGTTAAAACTGACTGGGCAGACCAAACCATCAGTCATAGAGACTTGAAACTTGGAGGGATGGACGCACTGCAGGAATCAAAAGTAAAAAATTGCCCATAACTCCTAAACCATTGGCGACATTTGTGACCCTGGACCACAAAACCAGTCTTAAGTAGCACGGGTATATTTGTAGCAATTGCCAAAAATACATTGTATGGGTCACAATTATCGATGTTTCTTTTATGCCAAAAATCATTAGGATATTAAGTAAAGATCATGTTTTATGAAGATATTTTGTAAATTTCCTACTGTAAATATATCAAAACTTAATTTTTGATTAGTAATATGCATCGCTAAGAACTTCATTTGGACAACTTTAAGGTGATTTTCTCAATATTTTGATTTTTTTTTTTTTTTTTTTTTTTTTTGGACTCTCAGATTCCACATTTTCAAATAGTTGCACCTCAGGCAAATATTGTCCTATCCTAACAAACCATACATCAATGGAAAGCTTATTTATTCAGCTTTTTGGAATGTATAACTCTCATTTTTGAAAAATTGACCCTTATGACTGTTTTTGTGGTCCAGATTAACATTTTTGGCTATTTTGGATTTTTTTTTTTTTTTTTTTTGAAAAACCTACTGTTGCGAACTAGTCGTAGGTTTTTCACCTGATAGAAACCAAATGAGTGCAGCAAGGTTCTCTGGAGAGTGAATATCAGTACTTTTGACCTTAATGCCAAAACGTTTGTAAGTAAACTATAACAGGCCAGTATAACGGAGAAAAAAAACATAAAAACGACACATTAGTCAGATCGACTCAAAAAATTTGTATGCCGTGTCTTTGTCCAAAGTGCCACAAGTGTCTGCGAGGAAAGAAATCAGCCACTAGTTGGTGCTAACGAGTTTATTTCATACTCTTGATACAGTGATGGGATGCCTTTACTAAAACGCCTAGAACTCTTGAATGGAAAGAGAGATTTTTGCTAAACTCAGAACACGTATGCAAGAGCTCAATCTGAGGTCACAACTAAAAAAGACGTGGAGTTTGGCTACTTGGTGGCGCTGTAACAGGGAACAGGGATTGTCACAAGTTTTTACGAGGACATTTGTGTATCTAAATAAATAAAAAAATCCGCCATCGGCCAATGAAATTTGAGTACCTGCAAGACAAGGTTAACGGTGGGGGATCATAACGAAACTCAGTGGGATGTTCAACTCATTGCCCTAGAAGTCTGGAAGAATTTTGAAAGAATTCGTCCACTAGGTGACGCTAACGAGTTTTACGCGTCTGTAATCGCATACAGTCTTGCTCAATAATATGTAATGTCTGTTTAATCGCTGTATCTAAACATGATTTTGTTGAAGTTGCTTTGCATTCAGATGGTCTAATTGAGTAGTGTTTTTTTTGTGTGTGTGATATGCTTCAGGTGGTCAGTGAAGAAAGTGTGGGTGGGCCGTGGATGGCCTGTCTGAGGCTGATACTATTCACAAATATAGTAGAACTGGTCTGGGTATCATTAGCAAATGAAAATAACATGTCAGCCAGTGAAGCGCATGGTAGTTTGGGCATCAATTATCTTTTTCAGATGGCAGATGAGGCTCAATTGGTGTGCTGCTGTAGATCAATATATGTAATGATACAATCACATGAAACCACAAACGAGTAGCTACTTTTCATCTGCTCGTTTCTTTTCAACGCTCATTATAGTAGCATGTTGTGCTAGTTAGCTAAATTAATTCAGTCTGATGACGCACGTTTTGAAGATCAATCCTGTGAATGATTTAAGCTGGTCTTGTTACCCAATGGCGTGCCTGGAAAAAGAAAGGCAGACCCGTCAGAAATGGTAAGTTGTGGGTTTTTTGTTGTCGTTTTTTTTTTTTTTCCTGATTACCATGACAACAACATGCTGTTTTTGGCGCAGAAATTTCCCTCATTCATCTGTTTGCCTTGCTTGCAGAGCCAAGACATTGTCAGCATCAAAATAACTTCTCAGTCAAATATTTGTGTGGAAAAGCCTCTCTAGTCTCGTATGTGCTGTATGTGGCCCATGTTTGTCGTCGGTGAGAGACTGCCACCAGCTAATGAGAATTCTTACTCCTCCATGAGCAAGTGTTGAAACTATTTGAGTTTAACAAGCTGGAAATAACTATGCCACATCAAATGCCTTCAAGAGTTTCTTAAAATCACATTTGATTAGAGCCAGACTAATATACAGCTTTTATTGTAAACAGCTTTGAATGGCCTAAATTGAAGCTGAAGTTGAAATAGAACAGCGTGTCAGGGCCGCTTTTGTTGGCAAATTGCAAATCTTTCCATCTTTATCACTGTCTGTCTCCCTCTCCTCAGTCACCTTTTAAAAGGTAAAAGGGTTTTTTTTATTTTTATTTTTTTTTTTTTTTTATTTTCTCTCCCACTTGTCCATTGTTCTAGAAATACTATTCTGGTTGCATGAATGAGCGTTAATCTACAGTTTTGTTAGATGCAAACAATAAATTATGCTCTCTTTGTCACTCAAATGCTAACCATGAAATAATGGTTCTGAGGTAAGAAACATGACTCCTTGTGACCTGCCAAATGCATTTTATTTTATTTCATTTTATTATTTTTTTGATGGCCATTCTGCCTTTATTTTTGTCCTGCCAAATAATTTTATTTTATTTTATTTATTTATATATATTTTTTTAATTTTTATTTTATTTTATTTTATTTTATTTTTGATGGCCATTCTGCCCATGTTTATCTTGCCAAATGCTTTTATTTGTTTGTTTGTTTGTTTATTTATTTATTTTTATGGCCATTCTGCCTATGTTTACATCAGTTTTTTGTGTGTGTGTGTTTTGTTGTTGTTGTTGTTGTTTTTTGTTTGGTTTTTTTTGCATGAACTTGTTTAACATTTTATGTATAAAATGCTTAATTTTTACTGCATGAAATTAGAGATGCACAATATCTGTCATGTTGTTTATCTGTACTTTTTAAATGTTATCTGTTGATATTTGATACATATATCAGGTTATACAAATTTTTTATTTTTATTTTTATTTTTTGGCCATCATCTGAATCACACTGTGAATGTACTTTTTTAATGTGTAATCATGTATTTTAGAAGATTATGATGCTTAAATTCAGTTGTAGCATTTAAAATGTTATACATTTATTCTATTTATTAACTATATTTAATGCATTAGCTAACGTTAACTAACAATGAGCAATACATTTGTTACAATACATTTATTCATCTTTGTTAACATTAATAAAAATACAGCTGTTCATTGTTAGTCCATGACATTAATTACATTAATAGATGCAACTTTTCATTTCAATAATGTATTAATACATTTTGGAATAAATATTAACTAAGATTAATAAATACATTGTTAGTTTGTTGTCTAATGTTGTTGACTAATGTTAACAAATGAAACTTTAATGTAAAGTGTTACCAATTTATTTATTCAAAATAATATTGAAATTTAATATTGAATATTTCAGTTATCTACCAAAACATGAAAATGCATCCCTACGTTTAATATGCTAGATCTTAGAAAGCATAAAACATATTTTGTTTTGATTGAACAACTTGGTTGTATAAATGCTGCTCTGTAGCACAGAACTTTTAATTTTAAACAGTCATGCATTTAAGTCTGTACAAAAGCTACTGAAGTCACAGCTCACCTTTAAATGTTAATTTGGTATGAATGTTTTCGTTTAAATTTCCCCAGTGCCACACTTTGTCTGAAAACCTTTTTATTATTTTATTCCACAGTGGACCAAAGCATGTTTGAGAACTGCAACGCTGCGGAACAGCCGAAGCTAAACTTTCGTCAGGCGGGCAGCACCCTCAGTCCAGCAGCCTCCATTGACACATCTGCAGGATCAAAGACCGGAGGCAGCCAGCACCTAAAAAACGCCCTGAACTTGGGTAAAGCCATGGGGGCGAAGGTAAATGACCTGCTCCGCCGAAAAGATCCCAACAGCCTCGGAGACATCGGCGTCACAGAGGTGAATAAGAACGTGGAGCCGGTGTGGTCCAGCCTGGCTGAGATGGGCCACAGTGCAGCAAGAAACAGGTAAAGATTTCACTCTCACAGCTGCAAACACCAATGGCCTCAATACGGTCATTATATTCAACTGACTTCACGCTTAGAATAAAATTGCTAGGAAGTTGTCAGCCGAGGTACTTGCTCTTGACATTTAAGGCCCCTAGTGCTTCCGCAGAGACAGATTCAGGGCTGGACTGCGTCATGTCCCAGTCCAATACCTCCTCTTCAATGTTCTGTCTAATAAATGTCAAATAAACAAGGAAGAAAACATAATATTCCTCTAAACGTGGGGTGATTTTCGATTTGGTTCCAGTACACTTTTATCCACTAATGCTAAATGAATGTGTTACATCCAAAAAAAAGAAAGAAAAGAAAAAATAATATTGTGAAATAGTATTATAAAATGTAAAAAAAAAAAAAAATGTATCACTGTTTTATGGAAGCCCGTTTCCGCCACTGAATAAAATAAAAAAAAAAGGTTATTGCGACTTTTTATCTCACAATTCTGACTTTTTTTTTTTTTTTTTTTTTTTCAAAATTGCGTGATGAAACGTACAATTGTGAGAAATTAAGTCAGAACTGCAAGATAATTCACAGTTCTGACTTTTTTCTTGCAAATGCGAGTTTATATCTTGCAATTCTTACTTTTTTCTCACAGATGTGTTTATTTCATGCGATTCTAACTTTTTTCTTGCAATTGTGACTTTTTTTTCTTGCAAATGCCAGTTTATCGCAATTCTGACTATTTCTTATAAATGCAAGCTTATATCTTGCAATTCAGACTTTTTTTTCTCGCAAATTCAATTGACTTTTCTCGCAATTGACTTTTTTCTCGCAGTTTTGACTTCTCGCAAATTTGTTTGGCGCAATTCTGACTTTTTCTTGCAAATTCAAGTTTATATCTTGCAATTCTGACTTTTTTCTTGTAAATTTGAGTATATATTGCAATTGACTTTTTTCTTGCAATTTTGACTCTTTTCTTATAAATTCAAGTTTATTTCTCACAATTCTGAGTTTTTCTCGCGATTCTGACTTTTTTTTCTCGCAAATTCGTGTTTATATCTTGCAAATCTGACTTTTTTCTCACAATTTTGACTGTTTTCTTATAAATTCAAGTTTATTTCTCACAATTCTGACTTTTTCTTGCAAATTTAAGTTTTTTCTCGCAAATTTGAGTATATATTGCAATTGACTTTTCTTGCAATTTTGACTTTTTATATCTTGACTTTTTCTCACAATTTCGAGTTTATATCTCACAATTCTGTTTTTCTCGCAATTTTGACTTTTTTTCTTGCAAATTCAAGTTTATATCTCGCAATTCTGACTTTCTTGCAAATTCAAGTTTATATCTTGCAATTCTAACTTTTTTCTTGTAAATTTGAGTATATATTGCAATTGACTTTTTTCTTGCAATTTTGACCTTTTTTTTATACAAATGAGTTTATATCTTGACTTTTTCTCACAAATTCGAGTTTATATCTCACAATTCTGACAGTTTTATTCGCGATTCTGAATTTTTTCTCGCAAATTCGTGTTTATATCTCGCAATTCTGACTTTTTTTCTCGCAATTTTGACTTTTCTTATAAATTCAAGTTTATTTCTCACAATTCTGACTTTTTTCTTGTAAATTTGAGTATATATTGCAATTGACTTTTCTTGCAATTTTGACTTTTTATACAAATGAGTTTATATCTTGACTTTTTCTCACAAATTCGAGTTTATTTCTCACAATTCTGTTTTTCTCGCGATTCTGACTTTTTTCTCACAAATTCGTGTTTATATCTCGCAATTCTGACTTTTTTTCTCGCAATTTTGACTTTTCTTATAAATTCAAGTTTATTTCTCACAATTCTGACTTTTTTCTCACAATTTTGACTTTTTTCTTGCAAATTCGTGTTTATATCTTGCAATTCTGACTTTTTTCTTGTAAATTTGAGTATATATTGCAATTTACTTTTTTCTTGCAATTTTGACCTTTTTTTATACAAATGAGTTTATATCTTGACTTTTTCTCTCAAATTCGAGCTTATTTCTCACAATTCTGACTTTTTTCTCGCAATTTTGACTTTCTTGCAAATTCGTGTTTATATCTCGCAATTCTGACTTTTTCTTGCAAATTTAAGTTTATATCTTGCTATTCTGACTTTTTCACAAATTCGAGTATATATTGCAATTCTGACTTTTTTCTTGCAATTTTGACTTTTTATATAAATGAGTTTGTATCTTGTGACACTTTCTCACAAATTCGAGTTTATATCTCACAATTCTGACTTTTTTCTCGCAATTCTGACTTTTTTCTCGCAATTTCCTGTCTATATCTCACAATTCTGACTTTTTCTTGCAAATTCAAGTTTATATCTTGCAATTCTGACTTTTCTCACAAATTTGAGTATATATTCCAATTCTGATTTTTTTCTCACAATTTTGAATTTTTTTCTTATAAATGCAAGTTTATATCTCTCAATTCTGACTTTTCTCACAAATTCGACTTTTTCTCTCAAATGCGAGTTTATATCTTGCAAATCTAACTTTTTTTTCTTGCAATTCTGAATTGTGCAATATAAACTTGCAATTGTGAGTCCAATTTTGAGGGTGAAAAAAAACTGACATGTTCTCAGAATTGCAAGATTTATATTTCACAATTCTGAATTTATAACTCGCAATTGCGAATTTATATCATGCATTTCTTCAGAATTGTGAGATGTAAACTTGCAATTTTGAGGAAAAACAGTCAGAATTGTGAATTTATATCTCACAATTCTGACTCAGATAAATGCTGATCTTTTGAATTTTCTATTCATCACCTTAAAATGTATTACTATTTTGACAAAATATTAGGCATCACAGCTGTTTTCATTTATGATAATAAGAAATGTTTCCTGAGCACCAAATCATATCTGATATGAAGTATTATGTGACACTGCATTAATGGCTCCTAAAAATAGCTTTGCCATCACAGGAATAAATTACTTTTTAAAATATTTTAGAATATTACTGTATTAATCCTAATGTTTGACCGGTAGTGTACCATACGTGTGTTGATCCATTCATTCAGTTCTTACAAACCATCATTCATCATGGCATATTCATATTTCTCTATGGCAGCTCATATCTCTTTCAGCAGTGAATGTAAAAACAGGAGAAAAGTCTTTGAGCCTGTTATTATATGTGAACACCATGCTTTACAGCAGAGATTTGACTGACGTCTCTTTGAGAGGGTGAAAAAAAGGCTTTTCATGCGGCCGTACACAGCCACTGCATCTGCCGTCATTATCAGCAGCCTTCAAGGGAATGGACATGTGTCTGTTTGTGTGAGTCCATGTGCATGTGTTGCATCAGAAAAACTTTGACTTGTGTCGAAGGTTTGGCTTAATTGGCTGGAATCTCACCAGTTGTGTAATATCTAGAAAACACGTTCCTTCCGGCATTTTTTTATGCCTGCTCATAATATTTGTGGAAATAATGCTTTTATTTTCATAAATAGTAGAGCTTGCTAAGACAATCACTGAAAGACATTACTATAATGCTCATACTCGGAGTTATCACTACAAATGCTAAACTTGAGTAGAGAAGACTGATAGATAAAATTGTGCTGCTTTTTTTTTTTTTTTGGCCTGGTGGCATGATGGATGAAAAAGACCTATAGACTTTATGGCTTTCATCAGCATTCATATCTTCAACAAGTACAAATTCCACTGTCATAAAATGATAAATAAATGATGCATTTACAAGAAACTCCTTATAATCACTAGTAGGTGTATTATTGCACAGATACGTTGCATTATTGAGCGATTTGTGCTGTTATCATAGGATATTTATGGAATGTTTATTAGAAGAATGTCACTAAATGACTGAGCAGCTCATGTGACTTGAGAAGGCAATGACATCATTGCATCTGATATTTTTGTCCACTGACCTTTTTCAGCATATCCTAATATATTTAATAGGGGTGTAAGAAAATATCGATACATGTGAGTATCGCGATATTTTGTTTGGCAATACTGTATCGATTATCAAAAACGGAATATCGTTATTTTTAAAAAAAACAAAAAAACATACAAGTTTCATGGCAGATGCGTCGTTTTGAGTTTATATCCCGACCGCTAGATGGCAGTCTTCTTACCTCTGAACTTAAACAGTGACAGGAAATATTAGCATAAAGTCACGCCACTAATGTTATAGTTCGCTGCTAATAATGGAGGTTGAAAGAGTAGTTCCTGTTCCCGCCTCGGTGTACAAAGTTGAAGCGTGGGGTCATTTCGGCTTTTGTGGTAACGTCCGCCCCGGGACCGCGGCGCGGGCGCTGCCTCGGCTGCACGGGACATGGGGTGCTTCTGCTCCGCGGAAGGATGGCGGCCGCGGCGGTTCCGCTGCTTGCCGCGTCCCGGGTCTTCGCGTCGGGCGCGGCGGTCTCCCTCTCTCGCTTTCGCCGCTTTCTGTCGTGGTGGGGGGCGTTTTGTGCAGTTGGAGCGGTGGTCGCGTCGCGGTCTCGGCGATTCCACGCGTAACATGGATAGAAACTGAAAACGTGTGAAATACAAAACTTGTAAATTTCTCATTACAAAAAGGTTCTGAGAATCTTCACTACATGTATTTATTTTATTGTTTTACAATTACTCTGTTTTCTTTAGGATTCTTGCAAGCACTTTATTTTTCATTGATATTAAGCAATAATATTAATTACATATTTGATATATGTAATTCATAAGGTCAGATCAAAATGTTATGGCATTGTCTCTCGGTTTCACAGACCAGGCTTAAGCCTATTCCCAGACTAAAATGTGAGTCTGAACAGTTCCAAATGAAAGAACCTTGCACTGATTTATCTTAAAACATGCCAGTGCCTTTGTATGTTGCAATTGTAAACTTAAACTGTGAACCTTTTAAAGCAGGGTCTAAAAATATATACACTCTGTTTATAAAAGCTTTTATACATTTAATAACTAAGGAATCCGGCAGGCATTTTATTCCGCCTCTTTACTCATACTGCAGAAAAAGTGGTTCAGTAACATTGAATGTTACATGTTTATTTTTTTGTTTGTTTTTCTAAGGTTTGCATATGGTGGTGTTCTTAATTACAGCTTTCCTTAAAGTGTATCCTATTCTTAAATAAAAAATATCCTAATATATCGCCTTGCTTACTGTATCGCAACATATCGTATCGCAACCCCTGTATCGTGATGCGTATTGTATCGCCAGATTCTTGGCTATACACAGCCCTAATATTTACATATATTTACATATATTTTACACTTCTGTTCAAAAGTTTGGGTTTTGAAAGAATTCTCTTGTTCTTACTGAGGCTGTATTTATTTGATCAAAAATACAGTAAAAACAGTAACATTGTGAAATATTTTTACAACTCTATTTTAAGTCATTAATTTTCAGCAGCCATTATTCCAGTCTTCAGTGTTACATGATCCTTCAGAAATCATTCTAATATGCTGGTTCTGAAATAACTTTTATTATATTTAAAAACGTTGTTTATTCCTGTGAAGGGTAAATTTTTAGCAGCGATTACATCAGTGTCACATGATTCTTTAGAAATCAGACATACTGATTTGGTCAAGAAATATTTTTTATTATTATCAGTTTTAAAAATGCTACGTCGTGTAAAATTCTTTACTGTCACCTAATTGATCACTTAAATGCATCCTTGCTGATTAAAAATATACTTTTCTTTAAATAAAAAATAAATAAATTACCAATGAAAGCATTTATTTATATGGAGCATTTAAAAATGAAAGTACTGCTGGATTCCAATATTTATTAATTTATTTTCAAAAATTAATAAGTGCATTTATTAATTAATTTAATTTAATTTAAATTTTCATTTTCCTCCATACTTTTTTTTTTTTTGCTTTCTTTTTCTAAGATTTTTAATACCTTTTTAAAAAAAAAAAAAAGGTCACAAAACATTTTATATGGAGACTAACGTCACAAAAGTATTCTAAGTGAACTACAACCTTCACAGTCCAAGTTTAAAATTCAAATCAACTTTCCGCCATTTATAAAATATGTGAAAAATAACGAGTTGTCCAGCTGTTTTTTCCCTCCTCCTATTTATTCTGCCCAAAAATGATTCTCTGAATTCAACAGAAAGCCCGCTCTGCTGTTTACTTTCCCCCTTTCCCTGTAGGCTCGATCTGAGCTTTAAAATTTACTTTTAATAAGATTTATTCAAATGAAGTGTATTCTTGTATTACCAAGGGAAATATCTGGAATATCACAATGAGTTGATGGTAGTCTTTGAAATCTTAAAGTATCATTTTGGACCGCCGTCAGAATCCAGGCCACACATGTTATCATTTGATCTTTTGCAGTCATTTTGTCTTGCATGATCACATTGTGTCTTTGTTTTCTCTTTCTCACAGTCACATCTCCTTGGATTCCTTCCCCCGGCTAGATCCCCCACCTCCCACCGGCAAAAAGCGTCTTCCACGTGCCCTGAAGACCACCCAGGACATGATGATATCCTCTGACCCCGTGGTAGCCTCCCCAGAATCCTCCTTCGTCTCCTCACCCGAAAAGATCTCCAAAGATAAAGCTGAGCATCAGCCTGAACCAGGCCCTGAAGAGTCCAGCTTTGAGAAACCTTCAGAATCCGCCGACCATGTCGACAGCCAGACGGAGAAGACGCCCGGTTTAGAACTAAAAAACGAGCCCACAGCTGTGGTGACGGATGAGAAGAATTCAGAGGATGTCGATCAGTCACAGCTGCTGCTCTCTGTTCCAGATCTCATTCACAAAGACAATCTGGACCCAAAGAAACTGGCCGGCTCAGAAACTAGAATGGCTTCCACCCCTTGTCCAGGGAAAGGGGGCTGCCGCATCAGCGTCACGGAGGGGGAATTGTTGGGGAACGGCACAGTGGATTACCGGATTGCCCTCAACTTGGAAAACGAAGAATCTCACCCTGACCTGCTGTCATTTGAATAACAGGCTGGAGATCCTTAAGATCTTTGATTCTCCCGGCGATGACGAAAGTCATTTAAACTGCTTTTATTTTGCATTTCATATTTTGCCTTTATAGCAAAGTACCACTGATTGTACTTAGTTATTTCGTAGATATAATTATTGAAATGATGAAATCACTATTGTTTTATAATCGTAGCACCATAATTAATTCGAAAGATTGTATTTTAAAGTATTTGTGGACCTGTATTAAAAAAAAATCATGATGAATCAATTAACAGAAACCAAAGTCAATACTACACTGCAAAAAAAGTTTTTAATTAGTATTTCTTGACTTTTTTCCAGTTTAATATTCCACTAGAACTTAAAAAGGCAACACTGCATAAGATATTAAGATTTGTTCTCGTATCTTAAATATTAGTGAATTTTATTGCACTAGAAGATTGTTTCACTTGTTTTAACTATAAACAAAACTAATAATGTCAAAAAGATTTCGGTTTCAAATAAATGCTGTACTTATGAACTTCAAATCAAAGAATCCTTAAACAAATGGATTCAAAATCAGCATATTAGAATGATTTCTGAAGGATCTTGTGACATTGAAGACTGGAGTAATGGCTGCTGAAAATTCAGCAGTGCCATCATAGAATAAATTACATTTTAAAATATATTAAAATTGGAAAAAAGCTATTTTAAATTGTAATATTTTACAATATTACTCTTTTTACTGTATTTGGTCAGCCTTTGTGAAAGAGAGACTTCTTTCAAAAAAAAATCTTACCAACCCCAAACTTATATTATTGAAAATTAGTCTTTTTTTATGTAGTGTTGTAGATTTTATTTATCTTGTTTAATAGATTTTTAGACCATTTTACTGGAAAAACACACAAAATACTAATTAGGAATATACAGTTAAAGTCAAAAGTTTACATATACCTTGCAGAATCTGCAAAATGTTAATTATTTTACCAAAATAAGAGGGATCATACAAAATGCATGTTTATTTTTTTTTTATTTAGTACTGACCCGAATAAGAAAGATGTTTACATATACTCCACAACAGAAAACAGTAGTTAAATTTATAAAAATGACTCCGTTCAGTAGTTTATATACACTTGATTCTTAACACTGTGATGTTACATGAACAATCCACAGCTATTTTTTTTTTTGTTTGTTTTGTTTGTTTTTTTTTTGTTTTTTTAAGTGATAGTTGTTCATGAGTCCCTTACTTGTTCTGAACAGTTAAACTGCCTGCTGTTCTTCAGAAAAATCCTTCAGGTTGCACAAATTTTTTGGTTTTTCAGCATTTTTGTGTATTTGAACCCTTTCCAACAATGACTGTATGATTTTGAGATCCATCTTTTCACACTGAGGACAGTTGAGGGACTCATATGCAACTATTACAGAAGGTTATTCTCACTGATGCTTCAGAAGGAAAAGCGATGCATTAAGAGCCAGGGGGTGAAAACTTTTGAACAGAATGGAGATGTGTAAATCTTTCTTATTTTGCCTAAATATCATATTTTTTTCATTTAGTACTGCGTTTGGGAAGCTACAGAAGATACTTGCATGTTTCCCAAAAGACAAAATAAGTAACATTTACCCTGATCTTCAAATTCAAAAAGTTTTCACCCCCCGGCTCTTAATGCATCGGGTTTCCTTCTGGAGCATCATTGAGCATTTGAACCTTCAGTAATAGTTGCATATGAGTCCCTCAATTGTCCTTAGTGTGAAAAGATGGATCTCAAAATCATACAGTCATTGTTGAAAAGGGTTCAAATAAACAAAAATGCTAAAAAAAAACAAAGAATTTGTGTGACCTGAAGGATTTTTCTGAAGAACAACAGGCAGTTTAACTGAACTATCACGAACTATCACTGAACAAAAAAAAAAAAAAACACAGCTGTGGATCATTCAGGTAACAACACAGTGTTAAGAATCAAGTGTATGTAAACTTTAGAACTGAGTCATTTTTATAAATTCAACTACTATTTTCTCTTGTGGACTATTATGTAAACATCTTTTATGTGAAATATCTTATTCAGGTCAGTACTAAATAAAAAGTAACATGCATTTTGTATGATCCCTCTTATTTTGGTAAAATAATTAACATTTTGCAGATTCTGCAAGGTGTATGTAAACTTTTGACTTCAACTGCAATTTTTGCAGTGTTACTCTTATACCTCCAAAGCTGTCTTTGCAGTTTCATAAGTGGGCAGCATTTCATGTCTTATGTGTTTTTTTGTTTGTTCCATATCAATTTTACATCCGCCGCTTTCAAGTTTTCTCTGAACTAGATTTCTTTCTAGTTTCCACATCTCTGAGCTTGTGCTCAGTGTCATAATCAATGGCTGTGTGAGCGAGCGCACACAGCCTTGAGTCAGTCTATAAAGCGTTATGCACCTAACGGCAGCAGTATGTACTGCTTTCATGTTGTTTTTGACACTATGCGACCTCTAGATCAACTTTCTCAGTCTCATGGAGAAAGTCTAGGATCCTACCTATGTAAACGGTGTCATAGCAATAATAGTCAAGGTAATGATGGCTGGAGGAATGTCAGTAATGAGGCTCAGTCAACAGGAAGGTATGCAGAACGGTTCTGAAATTCCCTGGAATGCTATAACTCAACACTAATCTTGATTCTCGTCCTCATGTTTGTGTAGACAGCCTGACTCCCATGACATTCTCTCAAGTCTGTTCTTTATCCCACACAGTGGTTCCTCCGGAGAGATTTCGGGCTATTCCGATGCTATTTACGCTCCCATTATTTATAGAGATATACTGACATTCTGCGTAGATGTACTGAGATGTTTATTGTAACTCAAATCTTGGATGAAATAGTTGATATGCATTATGAAAGATGACTTAGTAGTTGTATGTATTTGGCATTATAGCATTATCTAAGCGCTTTATGAATGTTGATTTTTTTTTTTTTTTTTTTTTTTTTTCATACCGTGTTTTGGTAACATTACCATTTGTGCAATGACGAATAAGAATACATAATATTGTGAACACTAAAATGAGAATTGAGAGTAATACAGATACATTTGCTGTTGATAAATCAATATGGACCACTGATACTGTGTTACTGGACCGTCAGATATGAAGTCGAAGTATTTTATGATGCCTGTGTATATGGTGAAATAACAGCTGAATGAATGGAGGGAAAAAAACATATTTATCTTATTGTTTAGCTTTTTTTAGACGTTGAGAAGATTCTTGATGGAAACCTAAAGGTACAGTTCACCCAAAAATGAAAATTGGATGAAAATCCATGTACTCACCCTCAGGCCATCTAAGTTGTAAATGAGTTGTTTTTTTTCTTCATAGAAACAGGTTTGACAAATGGGCGTGGTCAGAATTGTCTAAAATTTCTTTAGAAGTAGTTTGGACTTTTGTTTGATCTGTACATATTTCTCCCTGATTTAGGCCAGATAGCAATATTATGAATAGAGAACTCTAAATGTTAACTGATGGACTGGAACTTGTGGATTTCTTGTGAATTATTGTGATGTTTTTAATCAGCTGTTTGAACTCTCACTCTGACGGCACCCATTCACTGCAGAGGTGAGCAAGCGATGTAATGCTAACTATTTACAAGTCTGTTCTGCTAAAGATACAAACTCATCTACATCTTGGATGGCCTGAGGGTGAGTAAATTTTTTTGGGTGACTGTTCATTTAACCTGATAGGAATGTGTTTTCATTTTTTTTTTTTTTTCTGTGTAATGATTCATGTATTTTAATTTCAATCAAAGTGGTCCCATCATTGTCTGTTTGAATGAAGAAAAAAGAATGTTGAAGGAAAAAACGCATGTATATGAAGGTTTTATGAGTGCACTGAATTGTATTTCGAGAAGCTGGGTATATTAAAGTGATTTCCCATTATGCTAACTGTCTATTCATGATGAAGTTTGGGTCTGGGTGCCTTTATTTTCAGTAAATGGATTTTATGCAACTTATTTTTCATTCTGGGCAGTTTATAGAGCAGAATTTACAGGGTCTGCGCCACTGGAATTAAATGGCCTGCTTTATGGCATAACAACAGTAAAGCAGGACTTGATTGCTGTAAGTCCTGTGTGAGATTGAACCTGCAAGTTTTGGTTTACCAGAACTGATTCTTAACCATGAGGTTACCGTCACTCCAATCAAATCCAGGCTAATATAAAAATATTTTATAGATTGATGCACATGGACAATATCAAGTGAATTTAAAGCTGCTTTAATCATTTTACTACTTTTTATTAGCTCCATGGTTATTAAATGATTTTTTTGTCTAGTTTGTCCACTTCCTCAGCTTAGAAATAATGCATGTTTATATTTTCAAACACTTTAATGTTTTAAATTACTAGTTTCATTCCAAAATCATTTAATCTGTCACAAGTTTAGACTGTATTCTGGTGCTCTGTATAGTTTTGTCTTCAGTTCAACTTTTGCTGAACTCAAAAATGACTGATAACAAGAAGCAAGGTGTTAGAAGTTGGGGAATTTGGGGCAGTGGGTGGGATCTTCATCCTCTATCCCGTTCTGTGACGGTCTCAGTGTTTATTGTAGTCTTATCCTGTTTTACAGTTTCCTTTCCTAAAATATAACCTTGTGTCCTATTTATCACTGCCAGCCAGACATTGTGTTTAGACTGACTATTTTCAGCGTGAAGGTAGCTTTTAATCTGAAGAAAAGATTTTGTCATATGGGTAGAATAATGGACAACAGTGGAGTACTGAGATCAGTTGTTTTTTTTGTTTTTTTTTTTTAGTTTAATTATTTGTCTCTCAGTATATGTTATATATGGGGTTGGTGTGGAATTGAACTCATGGTCATTGTTATAGCAGCCCACTTTGCTCTAAACATTTCTCACCTGTTCCTGTGCAATTCAGTCTGTTCATCATTGCAATTGTTGTACTTGTACTTGTGATTAAGTACATTATGAAATAAAATGTGATTTGGCCAAATGACATTCCACTGCATTTTATCTATTTGGACTTGCTTTGTGTACTAGTAGACTTTTTTCCTCTAGGAAGGACATATGCATTTCATCAAAAGTTTCTACTACTAGATATTTTTGTAGTGTATTTTTAATATATACAGCTGAAGTCAAAAGTTTACTTCTTGCAGAATGTTATTTTACCAAAATAAGAGGGATCATACAAAATGCATATTGTTGTTTATTTAGTACTGACATGAATAAGATATTTCACATAAAAGACATTCACGTATAGTCCATTTGAAGAAAATAATAGTTGAATTTATAAAAATGACCCTGTTCAAAAGTTTACATACACTAGATTCCTAAAACTGTGGGTCTACCTGACTGACCCACAGCTGTGTTTTTTTGTTTAGTGATAGTTGTTCATGAGTCCCTTGTTTGTCCTGAACAGTTAAACTGCCCACTGTTTTTCAGAAAAATCCTTCAGGTCCCACAGATTCTTTGTTTTTTCAGCATTTTTGTGTATTTGAACTCTTTCCAACAATGGCTTTATGATTTTGAGATCCTTTTTTTTCACACTGAGGACAACTGAGGGACTCATATGCAACTATTACAGAAGGTTCAACCCCTCACTGATGCTCCTGAAGGAAAAACAATGCATTAAGAGCTGGGAGTGTACACTTTTGAACAGATTGAGGATGTGTACATTTATTTTTTGCCTAAATATCATATTTTTCATTTAGTAGTGGCCTTCAGAAGATACTTACATGTTCCTCAGAAGACAAAATAAGTTAAATTTACCCTGATCTTCAAATTCAAAAAGTGTTCACCCCCTGGCTCTTAATGCATCATTTTTCCTTCTGAAGCATCAGTGAGTGTTTGAACCTTCTGTAACCAAAAAATATGTGGGACCTGAAGGATTTTTTCTGAAGAACAGCTGGCAGTTTGACTGTTCAGGACTAACAAAGGAACAACTATCACTAAACAAAAAACACAGATGTGGACCATTTAGGTAACAACACAGTATTAAAAAATTAAGACTATTGTGGACTATATGTTAACATATTTTATGTGAAATATCTTATTCAGGTCAGTACTAAATAAAAAAATGATTTATGATCCCTCTTATTTTGGTAAAATTAACATTATGCAGATTCTGCAAGGTGTATGTAAACTTTTGACTTCAACTGTATAACTCAATTCTGAGGAAAAAAGTCTGAATTGTGAGATATAAACTCACAGTTATGAGAAAAATTAGTCAGAATTGCAAGATTACATCATGCAATTGTGAGGGGGAAAAAAGAATTGCAAGAAGCTCACATTACTGATTTCATTGTGTTTTAAGCCAAATAAATGTAACCCTGGTCATACCAGCCCCAATATTTCGAATGGTTATGTATATAAAGTAATTTTTGAAAAAAAAATCTCACCTCAAAGAATTGCTGATATAGAGAGTCGAGATCAAATGAGACATTTTTCAGACTGGACGTCTCTGCTGCTACCAGACGTCTTGGACAAGGGAGGGATAGTTTAATTTACTGCTGGATTTCCTGCAGGATGTGAAGAATGCATTGTCAGAATTCATTTGTTGTCCTTGTATGTCTCTCTGCAGAATCTGAAGTATTTGTGTGTATGTGTATGTGTTTTTTTTTTTTTTTTTTTCTTTTCTTTCTTCTCTTTTTTTAGTCCTATTTACCTGTTCTTATATCCCAAAACATCCTGCCCCAAAAGAGTCCCTTATACAATGTATATACGTTAGGCTTAAAAGAGAAGTTCACTTCCAGAACAAAAATTTACAGATAATTTACTCACTCCCTTGTCATCCAAGATGTTCATGTCTTTCTTTCTTCAGTTGTAAAGAAATAGTTTTTTGAGACAAACATTTAAGGATCTTTCTCCATATTAGGGACTTCAAAGGTTTCCATGAGTCTGAACTTCCAAAATGCAGTTTAAAAGCAGCTTCAAAGGGCTCTAAACAATCCCAGCCAAGGAAGAAGGATCTTATCTAGCGAAACGATAGATAATTTTCTAAAAAACTAAAACAAAAATTACACTTTATATACTTTTTAACCTCAAATGCTCATCTTGTCTAGCTCTGCGTGTATTCCTGTTCAATAGTTACGGTATGTCGGAAAACTCCCATCTCATTTTCTCCTCCAGCTCCTCCAAAAATCATCCTATATCTCTGCAGAAGTACCGACCCAGTGTTTACAAAGTGAACACGCAATGGGGTCAAACACCCTTTACAAAAAAAGGTAAAACAGCGATTTTCGTAGTTCTTTTGCACAATTTATTCACTGAGAAAGTGTTTTGTATTTTTATGTTGTTGTAAGTGAGGGAAAATACACAAAGATATAACTTCAAGTTTCCCCAGTATAGTCACTCAGCAGGGTCCCAAGAGATGAGAAAGGGAGTGGAAATACCACAGTTGCCATATTGGCTAAAAGAGCCAATTTTGCAAGGTGAGAGAAAGTTTTCCAACGGCAAAACTCATTATGACAACAACACAGATCAGGAACTATTGCGTCACCCACCTGGAGCTTCTGGCAGTTCTGCAGGCATTGTTCCACTTCCATCCTCACATCCAAATGAAGTGCTTCCTGTTGCACACAGACAACGTGTGCTTTTGGCAATACAGACACAGTCTCTATTTGATGTCATCTAACAGAGATATCAGATTCATGATGACAAACCACATGAACTTACATAATATGTAGCTTGCTATTTACAGGTCAGCAGCAGTAGAAACAGCAAAAACAGGCACAGGAGGTTGGTCTGAAAAAAGTGTTAGAAAAATCTACTAAAACAATGGTCTGCAGTCAGTATGCTAATGTGATAATTCTGAATTTACATGACAATGAACATCCAAATTCAACCTCATGCAGGCCTGGTTTGATAAGCATTACTACCTAATTGCAATAGATGGATGATTTATTCTTATTAGTGCTGAATGTAAATTCAAAAATAAATCTGTGACCCACAATAATATATACAGTTGAATGCATACATGCATGAATAAATCAATGAATCAATGAATATTCTTAACAAAGGGCAGTGCATTTGCATCAGATTAACCTCTGTGCCTCTTCTTCTCCTGTCATGTATTGTTTTATATTTAAGACGCTAATGCATTTGTCAGATTTCTACCATCTTATGCAAACAAACAACTATCTGAGAATGGCAAAATACAGTGTGCCATCTTTGTTCTTCTTCTTGTCCCTCTTCTCTTTGGGTGATATTATTAGCAAGCACGGCATTGGCATATGAAGGCCATTTTTCTAATGTCTCTCATTCATTGCAGGATTTTTCCACCTCATAAATATATGTTTCAAAATATTTTTCTATTCGAGATGCAGAAAAGCTCAAGACTTGATTATTGTAATGCCTTTTTGGCTGGATGCCCAAGTCTTTCCATAAATAAGAGGTGGCTTGTTCAAAATGCAGCAGCAGAGATCAACCAAATCTAGAAAATATGATCGTAGCAGTCCAATATTCACACACAAACTCAGATCACCCTCTTATTTTAGTCTAAACTGCATACTTACCTGTTTAGTCATAAAGTAACATTCCCATAGTCTGCTTTTAAACTGCTGAACTAGCTCCATATCGGGAAGGTTTTTGTTTCTGTTACTTTTAGATGTCCTTTCCTTGTTAGAAATATTAAAGGAATAGTTCACCAAAAAATGAAAAATGTACTCACCCTCAGGCCATTCAAGTTGTAGATGAGTTTGCTTCTTCATCAGTACAGATTTGAAGACATTTTGCAGAAAAGATATTTCTACAGAAGAAAAAAAAATGCTTAGAGGTTTGGAACAACATAAGGGTGAGAACATTATGAAGGAATTTTTGCTCTTTTACACTTTGCACTTCAATCAATACTAATGCGCCTATCAGTATATTATTGCTGAAGTCTGTCATGCACTGAATTGAAAGAATATTTAGTATATTCATTCTATTTATACCTGATGAAACATTGTGTATGTGCTAAAGCATCGTGCTGAAGGTAAATGGAGCTTAATTATGTAGACCCTAAATGAAAGAATGTTATGTTTTGCATGGTAACTTTTGAAAACAATTAGGACTGGGTTTAATTTGAAACATTTACTAAAATGTGATGTCATAAATAATAATAATAATAATAATAATAAAACAAAAGACATTAGCTTGAACAGCTACCCTATACAGGTGCCCAAAGACCACTATTATTCATTAAATAAAATTAATTGTTAAACATAGTTGAAAGCAGTAAAAGAGCAGATAAAATAAAATAAAATAAAATAAAATAAAATGTGTGCAAGTACATAGGAAAAAAGAGCATATAAAATAAAATAAAATAAATAGTATATGCAAGTACATGGGAAAAAGAGCAATAAAATAAAATAAAATGAAATCCGTGCAAGTACATGCGAAAAAGAGCATATAAAATAATAAAATAGACAAAAATTAAATCTGTGAAAGTACATGGGGAAAAGATCATATAAAGTAATACAATTAAATTAAAAAATCTAAATAAAATCTGTGCAATTACATGAAATAAAATGAAATAAAATAAAAATAATGCAAGTACATGGGGGGAGGGGAGAGCATATTAAAAATAAAATCTGTACAAGTACATGGGGAAAAGAGCATATAAAATAGAATAAAATAAAATAAAATAATATATGCAAGTACATGGGAAAAGGTGCAATAAAATAAAATAAAGTAAAATCTGTGCAAGTACAAGGGACAAAGAACATATAAAATAATATAAAATAAAATAATCTGTGCAAGTACATGGGGAAAAGAGCATATAAAATAAAATAAAATCTGTGCAAGTACATGGGAAAGAGAGCATATAAAATGAAATAAAATAAAGTAAATCTGTGCAAGTACAAGGGAAAAAGAACATAAAATAATATAAAATAAAATAATCTGTGCAAGTACATGGGGAAAAGAGCATATAAAATAATAAAAAATAAAATAATAAAATCTGTGAGAGTACATGAGAAAAAGAGCATATAAAATAATAAAATAAAAAATGAAAAAAATAAAATCTGTGCAAGTACATGGGGAAAAGAGCATATATATATAAAAAAATAAAATAAAATCTGTGCAGGGTCTGTGAGATGCTAGGATATGTTCATCTGATATTTTAGTATGTTAGCACTTGCACCAAAGATAAAACATGTTTCAAATACTTCCTTCCTGATCTAACGGTTGGTGAATTAAGAGGATTTCCTTGTTATAGCAGTAGGGACAGGATTTGAGTAATATGGCATTTGTTCTCAGATTGCTGGCAATGTTTGAACTCCTGAGCAAAAAAACAGCTCATATCAACTTCCCCTAGAAGAAACAAAAAAAGAATTTGGCTTCTTGGGTATTATAATTACATATTTGCTCCAACGATTCATATCAACCCCTGGGAATAGTGGGTGTTATGCATTTAATGGTAACACTTCACAATAAAGTTAGTTAATAAAAATGCAGTTGTTCATTGTTTGTTCATGTTAGTTCACAGTGCATCAACTAATGTTAACAAACACAACTTGTGATTTTACTAATGCATTAGTAAATACTGAAATTAAGATGAACTAAGATTAATAAATGCTGTAGAAGTATTGTTCATTCTTAGTTCACGTCAACTAATATAGTTAACTAATGTTAACTAATGAACCTTATTGTAAAGTGTTACCCATTTAATTTTAAAGATTAAAAGACCCTTATATTATGAATGCTTATCTATTTCCATTATCAACCAAGGTCTCTTTTATGCATCAAAGGCATATTAAGAACATAATTATACAGTATGATGATTATACTATATTTAAATGTTAAAAAACATATTATTTTCAAAAAAAATTTGTTTTCTAGAAACTGCAAAACACTTCCAATGTATTTGTTGTTCCCTAGTTCATTTCCCCAGATTCCTTGAGAGTCTTCAGCCTGCATGACTCTTTATTCAATAATAATACTCAGCTAGAAGTCCAGTTTGAACCAGGAAGGTTATGCTGTGAAAAATGGAAAAATAATCATGTCACCGGCAGGGTGCTAAATAAAGATGACATGCTGCGTATTCACAAATCTGTCTCGTGTTTACATTCCAGCTCCCGTTCATCTATCTGCCAAGAGAGGACCCAGAATGCTGTTTGTGTAAAGAGTCTCTGCAGGCACAATAGTGAAGAACAGAGTTTGGTTTGTTATTGTGTTACTATGGCGACAGAAGGTCACCGCTGTGCCTTTGTGTAGTCATACTGAGTTAAAGTCCAGGCATACACAGCATTTTTGACATGCAAAAATTACCACTTGCCTATAAAACTATGTGAAAATAACTGTAATGTTTATGTCGAAAATCGTCAAGTAAAGAATAAAGCAATAGTTCGCCCAAAAATGAAAATTCTCTCACCCTCATGTTGTTCTAAACCCGTAAGACCTTCGTTCATCTTCACAAATTTAAGATATTTTTGATGAAATCGGAGAGCTTTGTGACCCTGCATAGACCGCAATGTAATTACCACGTTTAATGCCCATAGTAAGGACATCGATAAAATAGTCCATGTGACGTGGTTCAACCGTAATGTTATGAAGCTACAAGAATAGTTTTTTTGTGCGCAAAGAAAACAAAAATAACGACTTTATTCAACAATATTCTCATACGCGTCAGTCTCCAACGCGCGAGTACCACAACAACGCATGCGTCGAATCAAAAATATTTTCATCAAAAATGTCTTACTTTGTTTTTCGAAGGTGAACGAAAGTCTTACGGGTTTGGAACGACATGAGGGTGAGTGATTAATGACAAAATTTTCATTTTTGGGTAAACTCTCCCTATAAGCTTCAACAACCATGCCTAAACTCTGATGGAGCACAAAAGGAGAAATACTGAATTGTACTGGTAATGTTTTTCCATACAGTTGAATGGGCAATGAAGCCTTCAAGCTTCAAAAACAACGCAAATTCACCAACGTATCATAAAGTGGTCTATGTGAATCATCTACTATATTCCAAGTCTTTTGAAGACATACGAACTTTGTATGGTGTGAGAAACAGAACAATTAACAGCTATAATATATATATATATATATATATATATATATATATATATATATATATATATATATATAATATTATATAACAAAAATATGGCCATTTACTCACCTTCATGTCATTCCAATCTCATGTGACTTTCTTTTAAAGGATTAGTTAACTTCCAAAATATAAGTATATAAATGTTTAATTTTATTTAGAAAATGCTAGATAAGACCCTCATTCCTCGCCTGGGATCGTGTAGAGGCCTTTGAACCTGCACTGAAACTATACGGAGAAAAATCCTGGAATGTTTTCCTCAAAAACCTTAATTTCTTTTTGAACGAAGAAAGAAAGACATCTTGGATGATATGGGGGTAAGTAAATTGTCAGAAAATTTTTATTCTGGAAGTGAACTAATCCTTTAAGAAAAAAGACAATGTTCTAGTGGCTCTTTTTCATGCAATTATTCTGAACAAAAACAAAGCTTTCAAACTTCAAAAAGGACACAAAAGCTCCATGAAGTATCATAAAAGTGGTCTATTTGACTTGTGCACTATGTTCGAAAATCTTCTAAAGCCATATATAGCTTTGTGTAAGAAACAGGCTGAAATTTAACTAATTGAATCAATAATCTCATTGCAGTGGTTACCAGCTCACTGAAGTGGAACATCAGTGACTAATGACTTAAATTTATGTTTCTCACACAAAAGTATCATATGGTTTTGAGTCATATGGACCACTCATTGTAATTGTATATTAAAATGATCAGTGCAGTTCTTCAGAATTTCTGTGTTTGTGCTCCATTGCAGAAAGAAAGTTATTTGGGAATAACCTGAGGCTCGGACAGAATGACTGAATAGACCCATTGATTGTTGGGTACAGTATCCCTTTAAACTTAAACACACAGTCCAGAGCACTTACTATATCTTCTTACCAGAAATAGGGAAGAATGTCAAGATTGGGAACTGATGGACAGTTAGATAAATGTGCCTGAGATCTGGAGACAGCAACGCTGATAACGATCAGCCATCACTGAATGCAGTGTACTAAAACGCATAAGACTCCTGGCCGTGTGGATATGGCCATCTTTCCCCGTGGCCTGTAATCACACCAATCATTGATGTCTGGGTCTCACACAGATTGCCATCAGTGATATCCTGACCTCCGAGTGCTAGAAGAGAACACAATGAGACTGTATGAGTCAGCTTCAACTATCTGAGTTATAATTTATCTGTCTTATTGATCGCCACCATACAGCACACGTGTGCTTATGTTTGTTTCAGATAAGGTGCAATGTTTAGTAAAGAGCTTTTCCTCCAGTGAGTTTCTGTTTTATCTTAGGGAGAATATAGCTTTCATCTGGGTTTATGGTCAGGCTATGTCTGAGTGGCAAGGTGAGAGAGTTGAAGGAAGAGAGAAAGAGGGTGTCTGTTCTATTTTTAACGTGTTTGAAATCACCAGCACAATGAAAATAGCTGGCATTAAGGAATGGGCAGTACAGCGGCAAAGTAAATACGCTCTTCTGGCTGTCTCAGACCTGTGCTCTGCAGTCCCCGCAGCTTATGATTCCATCCACTGTAACCGAAGGCAATGTTTTACATTTTTGCTGTTCAGTCAAGTGTGATGAGGCATGAAGCATCACTATTTCATTCAGGTATGGGTCTAGTTCTAAGTTTTAAGAACGGATCTCTCAGGGCTGGCCCTAACAAAAAAAAGCACTGTACAGTTTGTTCTGTTCTGTTTTTTGTCTTTCTGCTGTTCACTGTATTTGTAATTTAAAGTAAAAGTAAAATTTAAAGGGGGGGGGGGGTTGAATGCTTGAATGCTTGAATCTGATTGGCTGACGAGCAAAATCTTGTCGAGCACCTCGATTGGTCCCTATTCGACTCAGATTGTCTGGTAATGTGAGGCGTTCACAGATCGATAGGGCTGTTCGATTCCGAAAATTTTGGAATCGATTCCGATTCCTGGTTCTGGAATCGATTGGATTCGATTCCAAGAATCGATTCCTCACTGTGGTTTTCAATTCTTTTTCGATTCTTGTTTTCTTTTTAGAATGGAGGAGCCTAATTTCGCATTGACTGTAGGATAAAGGTCTTAGAAAGTAACATGAAGCTTTGCTTTTAAAAATTATGATACATTTTTGTATTTAAATTATAATTTTGTCTGCATTGCCCATGAAATTAGTCATAGCCCACAGCTCAGTAGTGGACATGCGTTTATTGCATGAATGAAACAAGACGTGTATGGTTCAGCTGAATGATGTTTACTTCAACCGTATGCTTTGCACAAAATTAACAAACTGGACATTGAAATAAAATAACCAGAACATTAACAACAACACTGATATAAGAGCTGATATAAGAGCTCGTGGTTTATCTGTCAGTCAGACGCGCACTCTCCGCCACTTATTTGTGCTCTCGGCGCTTTCTTTCAGAATTATCAAAGGCTGATAGGAAAGTTAAAAATAGCATTTTACTTAAGATGGAAACAGGATCAAGACCATCGATCACGTCATGATCTGTTGTGCAGCGCTCAGGTGGACAGTATAAGCCAGTTCCACCGTAAAATAACTTATGAATCGACGTTCAGCGATCTTTGATGACAGCAGCCGAGATATGCAGCCTTCGTATGATGCAGCCGTTCGTTTGAGAGGCGCCCATATTTTAGCTTTGTTGAACTGAAAACTGATCTGAATGGGGAGTCGATTCCCCCTGACGGAATTATTTTTGGAATCGATTCCCAGCTCTACAGATCGAATCTTGCACCTCCCGATCTGCTCGCACACAAATCGGGGCATGTTTGATATTTAGGATTTTAAATCGGGATAATTACGGCTATATGATTACATCACTACTTTCACAACAGACAATGCGCGACCGCAAAAAAGCTGCTGTATGGATCCGTTGGATAGTGGAGATGGAGGGAACTGCTTTTAGAGTTTTTGTAGTAACATGTACTGTCTGTACTGCATGTAATGTGTCGAAAACGTACCACATACCATGAGGCGATCCCACCAGCATGATAATCTTAATATTTTGTAGTATGTGATGCGCCACGATTTTCAAATCTTGTAGTGTGTGCATGTTTAAGATTTCAGAGAAGATAATCTGCAAAGATTCTCCTTATGTGTGCGCTGCAACCAGATTTCACATGCAAATCTCACTGTTCAAAAGTGGTCATAAAAGAGGTCCATATGACTCCTAAATAAATATGTGACCCTGGACCACAAAACTAGTCACAAGGGTCAAAAGAAATTGGCATAAGTTTTCCATTGATGTATGGTTTGTTATGATAGGACAGTATATGGCCGAGACACAACTATTTAAAAAAATCTGGAATCTGAGGGTGCAAAAAAATCTAAATATTGAGAAAATCACCTTTAAAGTTGTTCAAAAGTAGTTCTTAGCAATGCATATTACTAATCAAAAATTAACTTTGAATATATTTATGGTAGGAAATGTTCAAAATATCTTAATAGAGCATGATCTTTACTTAATATCCTAATGATTTTTGGCATTAAAGAAAAATCGATAATTTCGAACCATACAACATATTGCTGGCTATTACTACAAATATACCTGTGCTAAGTAAGATTGGTTTTGTGGCCCAGGGTCACATGTACTAAATATTATACATTATATTAGATTATATATCTGTATATTTTAACAGTAATATGAAAAGTAATTCATATGACTCATACATTTATATCTAGAAAATGAGACATTATGATATATTAGATACTATATATTAGATCTATGCAAAACCAACACAAATAGCTCACCTCTTCTCAAAAAGCCGCATATCTGTGGCAGAAATTGTGCGATATGAATGTGCTGAAAATTCTACACAGGGTTAGGGGTTTATTGAAATCCCTAACTAAAAGTAAGAACTATAGGAATATTGATGCTTGCCTTAACAAACAGCACTAAAAATGTATAGACTTGGACTCCAGGAGCTAGACTGAGAAATGTTGCTCCATGGTATGATTTTTTAATTGGATAGTCCTTCTCTCAAAATAATACACAATCTGACACAGCCAAGTGTTGTACAGCTTTAACTCCTGAGGAGAAAAAAATGCATGTTGAGGTAAGCATGTTTTCTTGTGTGTTCCAGTGCAGAACTCAAGGAAACATGCTAATTGTACAATAAGCCACATGTGCACGTCCTCAGTATGGCGATAAGCACTTGGGTATCCAGAAGGCAGTGATCCTGAACCATAACATCCCCTGGATTTCTCTGTCATTCTGCCATACATATGCTGCAACAAGATTGTGCAGCCATGCATGGATATTCTGCAAATTCAAGTGGCAAAGGCTGTACGCAAGTTAACATTCACTTTCTACACCACATATCTGTCACTTCGCCTGAATGTGAACAAGCCCTTTTATCCCAGAGAATCCTGCACTAATTAATACACCCCTCATTAAAACCCGCTCCTCTTTTTTAATTCATTGAGTTGACAATGTTGGGAAACTGCCCACCTCCATGAGGGCCCCATACAAGGCCCCTTTTATTAGACTGCAATAAATTGCTGAACCTTTAAACTGGCAGGGATGTGGAGCTATGGAGAACCACAGGAAACTTATGATACAGACATGCCATGGGGGTCTTAGGAATGTAGCCGCCATGAGGGGATATTTACAGTCCGAAATCTTAAATGAAAAAGACAACAAAACCTGAAAGACTGGAAGGTTTTTCCTACGTAAAGGCAATGTATTGTTTTATGTCTTATTAAAACACCCAGAACAAATCTGTGGATGTTTTTACATGTCTTTTGATGAAAAAATCTACAGATTGTATTTAAAGCAACTGTGTGTAGTTTTATATATTTTTGTGACTTTGGAGCCCTCTACAGTTAAGTAAGTGGAATTTACTGTTATAAATTTACCACAGTATGTCCCAATATTGATGTGCACATGCCCAGTAAGGCCTGGTGTAGCTGTTTCCCTTCTAGACTTAACCCTGAACCGGTGCATTTCTCCTCCAATAGAGAAGCTTTAAAAACTTTCGATCTTATAAAAAAAAATTCTTAAATAAGTTGTAACTTTTAATTTTTTTTTTGCTTTTCTAATGTGTATCCTTCTGATATTGTAAAAAAATAAATAAATAAATAAAAAATGAACAGGTGCATTTGTTGCCGCAAAGCAATCCACCCTTTTTGCAGAATTTCATTTGCACTAACCAAACTTGCTTACTCCCAGAACTATGAAAGCCTGTTTTCACCACTGAATAAATTTAACAAAAAAAAAAAAAAAAAAAAAGGCAATTGCAAGTTTACTTTTCGCAATTCTGACTTTTTTTCTGTGGATTGTGAGATATAAACTTCGAGACAAAAACTCACAATTCTGACTTTTTTTCCTCGCAAATGTGATTCTGTATCTCGCAATTCTGAGTTTTTCTCACAATTGCAAGTTTATATCTCGCAATTCTGACTTTATTTTCCCTTGCATATGTGATTTTGCATCTCACAATTATGACTTTTTCCCCTCATAATTGTATGTTTATATCTCGCAATTCTGACTTTTTTTACCCTCGCATATGCGATTTTGCATCTCGCAATTATGACTTTTTCCCCTCATAATTGCACGTTTATATCTCGCAATTCAGATTTTTTTTCTCTCAGAATTGAGAGATATAAAATTGCTAATTATTATTATGTCAGAATAGCAGGATATAAACTCGGAATTGTGAGAAATGAAGTAAGAATTGTGAGACAAAAACTCACAATTCCGACGTTTTTTTTCTCACAAATGCCAGTGGTATCTCATAATTAAGACTTTTTTTACTTGCATTGCGGGTTTATGTCTGGAAATTATGACCTTTTTTCTCTCAGAATTGTGAGATATAAAAATTGCAACTATGAGAAAAAGTTTGCATCTCACTATTATGATTTTTTTTTCTTACAATTGCGAGTTTGTCTTGCAATTATGACTTTTTTCTTACAGTTGTGAGCTTATATCTCGCAATTATGACTTTTTTCCTCAGAATTGAGATATAAAGTCGCAATTGTGAGTTTTTAAGTCAGAATAGCGGCATATTAAGTCAGATTTGCGAGATATAAAACTCACAATTCTGTTTTTTTTTTTCCTCAGGATTGTGAGATATAAACTTGGAATTGCAAGTTATAAATTCAGAAAAGCGGGATATAAACTCAGAATTGCAAAAAATAAAGTCATAATTGTGAGAAAAACTGACAATCTGACTTTTTTTCCTCACAAATGTGCATTTATATCACAATTGTGAGTTTGCCTCAGAATTGTGAGATATTAAATCGCAATTGAGAGTTATAAAGTCAAGATCTGAGGGTAAAAAATATCTTCTCTTAGTAACTCGCATTTGCTTGTTATAAAGTCAGAATTGCAAGATATAAACTTGCAAATATGAGGGGAAAAAATTACCTTTTTTTTTTTATTTAGAGGCAGAAGCAGAATTCCATACAGAATAGACACTCTTTGGGAGTGTGGGAAAGAAACAGAAGCCATTTAAGTCACCATTAAAAGGATTTTGATTCTGATATTTCAAGGTTAAAAACATCTTACAACTGCTTTAAATGTGGGAAATAATATATGTGTGGTAGCTGAAGACAAATAAATGAGCCAAAATATTTCATAACAAAGGGTGACGCACACCAGCTTTTGGTGGAGGTCTTACTGGAAAGTTATTATTAATATTTTACTCTACTAAATTATTCTTACATGTTTATACAGCTTGCATTTCGTGGCAAATTTGCATGAGTTTCAGTAATGAAATCCATTTTCACAATAACCCTACACATTGTTAAAGCAGTAACAGTTTGAAAGATAGTGCTGCCATCTAGTGGTCAGTAGCCTGGGTGTATGTTGGTTCCTAAGTCACTTACATAAGAGCCTTTGATTTCTTATTTTGAACTTGATTAAAAACCTACTGTCATGAAGCAGCCATAAGAAACGATCAAGAATGACTCTGGTTTAGAAGTTGAAGCATGTAATCAGAAAAAAAACATGAAATAAATACACAAGGTCATAATAACAGACATTAACATTTTATTGTGAGAAACATGAACATTATTCATTCCATCCAGAGCTCTTAAGTCACAGTCTCCCATGATCCTTAGTGGACGATCATCTGCTCAACTTACATTTTACAAATGACATCAACAACATCTTTTTACTCTAACTAATACAGAAAACACTCATCCTCACACTCATTGTTAGATCATTTTTATACTTTGTAGCATGTTCAAATTCAAGTTTAGGTTTGGTTTCCCTGCCACATATTATGTGGACTTTAAGGCAGAGCTTTACAAAGAATTATCTTTCGCCCAATCACATCTCAGCCACAGGGATAAGACAGAAACGAGGAAGGTTATACAAGAACACGATTGTCTGAATATGGAGCAAAATAATAGTAATGCAGGCCACCGGCACCACACCTCCAGTTCATAATTCAATTATTATTTACCTTAACTATTAAATATACTCATTTTAATCTCTTGTCAAATTCAAAATTTGACAAGAGATTAAAACAGATTTGCATAATCCATCAAAGAATATCTTTCATACAGGACCCTGTTAGACTGTAAAACATTTTCAATCCTTTGGAGGGAATTTTCACTGTTGAAAATCCATATTGTAGGCAACAATGAAATCATTGGCAAAGATTTAATACGAAAAGCACAAAAACATGTTTTAAAGGGAAGCATCATAAATAGAATCTGCATACAAAACATTGAGAGACATTTCATCAGAATTCACATCATTATCCTTACTGCTTTGATGCTATAAACCCTGCACTTCAACCACTAATGCACTTGTGTACCACAAATGTACTGTAAACACTCTTTTGATTATGTTACTATATGCTTTACATACCTTTGTGAAGTCAGCATGTTACCACAACTTCACCGCAAACAGTAGATCACACATGAAATCACTTCTCCTGTCTGTTTACTCAGCTTTCAGATTAACAAATGATTTAAACAATCATCTAAACCTCTGATTCTTCAATCCACTGGAGAAAAAAAAAAGAGGAGACTTTCTTGATTGTTTTTCACCTAAGCAACATATTCAGTTTCTGACCTTAACCCTTAAAGTTTATTATCTATACATGATTCATGTCAACTTATCACCTTACTGCATTATAAGTTCACACTTCCCTATTAAATGACTCGACTCTCAGGTGAGTTCTTGCCCTTTTCCTTCAAAGGATATATGCATGCTATGAGATATGTGATATGTATGACTGTACTGTTTCTTTATTGCAGTACTGAAACCAATAAAGCAGCCGATACATTTTTAAAGAGGAAATTATGATCATATGAAGGTAGAAGACAAGGACGTTCGAATGCATTTTCTCTATTCCTGATTAGAATTTAAAGATGTTTGCTCTAGTCACTAACTCAACATCTTTCTCACCGTTCAAGCTGCCATTTAGTTCTCCAACCTTTCTGGAGTTATTAAGGCCCAAAGAGCATTTCACTCCCATGTCTATCTGTGGTTACACCCTGCAGTGTTTTCTCTTGGGAGGTTCATTATTCACTACACAAACACAAAGGCCAGCCAAACTCCAGCACTGTGCTTTACTGTTCATAGGATCTCTGGTATCCAACTGGAACACATTTTAATGTTTCTGGACACATCTAAAGGCATTTCAATGCAATTCAAGATAAACATATATATATGGCTTCCCTGCAGCCTTGGGTGTTTCTTCAGGGTTGCTGGTGGGGGGGGGGGAGAAAGAAGGCTTTGAAACAATTTTGGCACTTTTCTCACGGTCTAGCATTTACTGACTGTGACATTATTACAGCATACAAAAAAAAAAAATTAAGGCAGCATGAAATGATCCCTGACAGACACCCATCTCAGGTTCTATGCAGTAGTTAATAATGAAAAGGAATCTTTGTGCTTTTCCAAAGTGTTAGAAGGGGCCTCTGGGCTCTATTTGAGCAGCTTTGATGATATTGCTTGAGCACAAAGTAATGGATAAATTAGAAATTTATTGTGGATTTATATTAATAAAGGGTTTAATTAAAGCATGGATGGCAGTACAAATGCACTTAAATTGACTATTGCTATCGTCACATTTAAATTAACTAAAATTCACTAATATTCACTTCACTGCATCTGAATATTTTCATCATCAATCCAAGACTTCACATCAACTGGACTGTCAAGCTGGAATCTTGCAATTGGCTAAAAAGATGTTCTGATGCATGAGCGATTTTCCTTAACTCGCATTAGACCTACACTATTCACGGTTTCATAAACTACATAGCTTGATCATAATATAAATTTTATAATTAAATAATCATTTGCCCAAAAATGAAAATTCTGTCATGTTGTTCCAAACCCAGAAGACCTTTGTTCATTTTCAGAACGCAAATTAAGATATTTTTGATGAAATCCAAGAGCTTTCTGAGCTTTTTTGTTTTCTTTGTGCACAAAAAGAATTCTTGTAGCTTCATAACACTGTGGTTGAACCACTTACATCACATGAACTATTTTATCAATGTCCTTACTACCTTTCTTGGCCTCGAATGTGGTAGTTGCATTGCTGTCAGGGTCAGAAAGCTCTTGAATTTCATAAAAAATATCTTCATTTGTCTTCCGAAGATGAGTGAAGGTCTTACGAGTTTGGAACGACATGAGGGCGAGTAATTCATAACATAATTTTGATTTTTGGGTGAACTATTTCTATAATATTAGAAATTCTTGTTTCTGACTATATGTATAATGTTATTATCCAACACTGTAAAAGCCAATTATTTTTTCACTGTAGGTGTTCTCTGGATCAAACAGGAAATGGAATAAAGCATGGCAATGAAATTGTTTACTTACTATAAATCAGTAGCCTAGGCTACTTCATTCATTAATTCATTCATTCATTCATTCATTCATCTGAGCTCATACAGTTTCTCTCTTTGTATTTAGAAAGTTTATCCAAACATGTAACAACTACAATTAGTAGCACAATCCAATGTGCATTTCAACATAGACAAGCTCAAATGTTTCAGCAACTGAATCTTTCTATCCCAGAGTCACATTTACTAAAGGCAGCAGTTCAGATTCATATGGGCAGGATAGTCAAAGATCTTTAGCTCACCATCTCCATAATTCTCTCAAATGTCATGTGCAAGAATGAGAAAGATATGAGTGTATAAAATCTAGATCAATCACACTTTCTTTCTCAGTGCAAGAACTTAAATTACCCAGATCTGGAATGACACACACTCAATCAGAACATGCAAATCAGTTCAACCAAAGTGCCCTTTACCTACAATAACACTCCTACCAATAAGAAAAAAAAAAACAAAACAAGACTAAAAATAACAACTATTGGCCACAATCCCCTCTAATGCACAAAAAAAGGATGTTTTAAGTTTACCTTTAACTTATCTACATCTAGAAGATCAGCCTGTTCTTACCTTACATTGTTTTGTACACTTATAATATTAAAGCTCACTGCCCTGGAAGTGAATATCATGTTTCTAGACTGCAGGGTAAAGAAAATTATGGCATTGATTGGACAGTAGAAAGAAAAACACTCGACCTGATATTCATGAAGCTAATGAGAACACTCTTACAAACAACTGCTCATGTGTCAGAAAGCTCTGTAGTACTATTAAAGACTCAACATCATGCAATCACAGACAAACTGACTGGAAAACACAATGATAGCAGGAACACTATACCTATCACAACTGGAAAAGCTTTTAAATAATGTTAGGACTTCAACATCACTCACCATTATTGTACAGATAGTAAAATCCATTAATATGGCAGATACAACTGACTTGAATGTGTCTATAGAAAGCATTTCAGCTTTAACAAGAGGTAAAAGCCTTTCTGAAACATAGTTGTGGTACTGTATCTTTAATAGTAAAGCGAGTCTCACAATAACAGCATTATTTATCAATGCGTCAGGGCAGTCCAGCTTAACGAAGATATGGAGTAAATGATTTGCTCCTGAATCATCACATATGTGTGCTATAAAGGTATGAGTTACGTTGCTTTGCACAACATACCACACATTTTAACACTTGAGTATTTTCCGAAGTCCACTTGACGTGCTTTTGATGAGTTTTCAGACACAATTTATACTTAAACTAATATTATACTTCGGAATTCAAGTTCAAAATTCTAAAATGACAATATATTGTTCGATAAATGTATCCAGAGAGGTTTTGAATGAGACAGATTGTGGCTTTTGTGTTAGACATGGAGTCTCATTCCAGTCAGCCCTGAATAAGCAAAAAAAAAAAAAAAAAAAAGTCACTTAAGAATGATCTAGCACAAGGCTATCCACTCTGTCGTATTTGTGCTCTCTCTGCAGATTTCCATCTTCGGTTTAAAAGCGGTTAAACAGCTATCATGGTCAAGTTGAACATAAATGTTAACCACACCACAGTGCATCCAGGCCAGTGTATTTTGCCAGTAGTTTATAAATATGTGCATAATTACTGGAAATACCTACATACCTTTACTAAAACTATCAACGGAAAAACAATGGAAGAAAACAGGCCACATAAACTACACATTTTTGGAATCGTAGACATTCAAAGAGCATGTAAACCTAGTCTCTGAAGTGATGTGTTGTTTAGAAGGCAGTGTAAACCAAAGCAGTGCAATCACACTGCAACAAAAAAATTAAATAATCAAAATGACAGTATGGAAGCATATGTATTGAATCTCTGGCAACCAGCCATCACACGGTACATATAATTGTCTTATTATGGTGTGATTGTTCAGTAAAAAAAAAAGGAAGTAGGAAGCAGGCACTAAAATGTTTTTCCTTAAGGTAAATTGCATGTGTGCCTATATTCACAACAACGTTGTTCTTAGTGACACCAGTGAATATTAAAGGTAGCACAATAGATTAATACACAGATCAAGGATTTAAAACCAGCCACATGATTGTAATGTTTACATGTTTTGTATGGAGGCGCGTGTGCAGCCTTACTGCACAGTTTGGTATAAGTAACCTCTCTTATAGGCACTCAGAGGATAAAACGTAGTCACCACAAACTTGCCATCAAACGTTCGGCCTGTCAGCAGTCTCTGGGCTTCTTTGGAGTCTCCAGCATTTGCATACTCCACAAACACCTGCCAAGATGAGACGAATAATGAATCTACAGAACTGGACAAAGTACATAGCACATTACGCTCTGAATACACTCTGGTCTTTCTATCCACTAGGAGGTGGAATGGACTCATGTTGTGCTATTTTGCTGCTTCTGAACTTACTTAAAGGGATAGTTAAGCCAAAAATGAAAATTAATTCGTTTCAAACCCGTAATACTTTTGTTTATCTTCAGAACACATATTAAGATATTTTTGATGAAATCGAAAGCTTTTTGACCTTGCATAGACAGCAAGATAACATGTTCAAGGTCCAGAAAGGTAGCAAGGACATCACTAAAATAGTCCATGTTACATCAGTTGCTCAACCATAATGTTATGAAGCTATGAGAATACTTTTAGTGCACAAAGAAAACAAAAAGAACAACTTTATTTAACAATTTCCCCACTTCCATGTCAGTCTGATGTCACATGGACTATTTTAATGATTTCCTTACTACCGTTCTGCTTGAATGTGGTAGTTGCATTGCTGTCTATGGAAATCTCTTGGATTTCTTCAAAAATATCTTAATTTGAGTTCAGAAGATGAACAAAGGTCTTACGGGTTTGAAAAGGTCAGAAACTAATGAAAGAACTGTTACCGAATTAACATCAGGCTCACTTTGTGAACTGCAAGTTATCATTCCTTTCATGTTAAACTTTCAAATAAACCAGAAATTGTTATTGTCAGAGTTCCCACAGTTTCAGAAGAATAAATTTCAATTGCTGTGAGCCATTTGTGGTTACTGGATAAGGATACTTTTATATACAGTACATGTTATAGAGATGAACACAATAAAACACTTTCTATACAATTCAATTTTATTTATCCTTTATTTTACAAGGATTGTACCACTGAGATATAAAGTCTCTTTTTTCAATTATCAGGTGAAGAGAATATCTAGAATAATTCACATCCACTATTCAAATTGCATTTTCCTCACCTGTCCCTTGCCGGGATTTTCTTTCGGGATCAATAAGGATACGACCGTGCCATACTTCTGACATTCTTCTTTCATGTCCTCGATTATATCTAAGAAAACCAGGAAATAAATGTGATTTGAGACCTACTAGATAAAAAAACCACATACAGTTGAGGTCAAAAGTACATACACCTTGTAGAATCTGTAAAATGTTAATTATTTTACCAAAATGAGAGGGATCATACAAAATGCAGGTTATTTTTTTATTTACTACTGACCTGAATAAGAGATTTCACATAAAAGTATGATTTTGAGATCCACCTTTTCACACTGAGGACAACTGAGGGACTTATATGCAACTATTACAGAAGCTTCAAATGCTCCAGAAGGAAAACTGCATTAACTAAATTAACTAAATGAAGATGTGTACATTTTTCTTATTTTGCCTAAATATCATACTTTTTCCCCATTTAGTACTGCCCTTCAGAAGCTACAGAAGATACTTGCATGTTTCCCAGAAGACAAAATAAGTTACATTTACGCTGATCTTTAAATTTCAAAAGAATCAAAATCATACAGTCTTCAATCACACAAAAATGCTGAAAAACCAAGAAATTGGTGGAAGTTAAAGGATAAATAAAAAAAAGTAACATACATTTTGTATGACCCCTCCTTGGTAAAACAATTAACATTTTGCAGAATCTGCAAGATGCATGTAAAGTTTTGACCTCAACTTTATTTACTATAAAGAACATGTAAAGACAAAGACTCACCTTCATACTCATCCTCATTATACAGGTGGTTGTCATCTATCACGTTTAGTAGTCTCAAGACAGGTGTAGGCAAAAGAACCAAATCTTCAATATGAGGTGCTAAAACCCAAAGCAATTCCTCACTCACACAGTCTTACACCAAACTGGCCAATATAAACAATGTTACAGATGCGAAGTAATACAAACCAAAGGGAATGCTGAAGAAAGGGTTGATTAATGCTGCCTCAGCTGTGCTTCTCAGTTTAGGGTCATTGTGAAGCATACTGGGAATGGAAAAACATATATTGCTTATTTTAGTCATGTCTTAAGAACGCACTAGTACACCACTTAGATTGCTTCTTACTGTACCTTTTGATCAGATCCCTTAAATGAAAAACAGGGATAGCCGGGTAAACCAAAGCATTGCTTGAAAAGATATGGTCTACTATCGCAGAACTGTTATCCTGTTGAAACACAACACAATGCCATTTTAGCAAATTTCGATGCAAATTGTTATTACACTAAATAACATTTCAAGACAGAGTAGAGCTTCACAGCTGCTTGGGTATCAGCTGACCTTCCATTCCTGAGACTTCACAGTTTCTTTCAGTTTGATTCCTGAGAACATCTCCAGAAGAATGATTCCCAGACTCCACAGGTCCACAGCAGTTGTGCAGCCAGAGTCGCTCTCCAGACCTGCCTGGGCCAGTGAGTTCTGCAGCTCTGCTTCTGGTGCCCGGTATCCATCTGTCTGAATGTACTTCACATCCTATTAGAAAAAAAGACAACGCTACTTAGTCTCACTGCCAACCTATATCTAAATACTGAGGCACATTAACACTACACTACCATTTTAAAAGTTTGAGGTCAACATATTATAATGATTTATATGTCATTCATATATAATCAGCATATTATACTGGTTTATAAGGATGTTTAGACACTGAAGAGTGAAGTAATGCCTGCTGAAAATTCAGCTGTGACATCTTGATCAAATAAATAAACAAAAAATTTTTTACAGACCCCAAATTTTTGAATGGTAGTGTATGTTTGTGCATGTGAATAAATTCAAACAGCAAATGATGGGGTGTCTCAGGCAAACCATATCAACTTCTCACCTGGTGTCCCTCTTTAAAGCTAAGGCCGAAGTCAATGAGCTTAAAGCACTCGTCATCAGCGCTCCAGAGAATGTTGCGGGGCTTGAGGTCAGCGTGTACGTAACCTTCTCTGTGCAGGAAGCTAAGGGCCTCCAAAACATCACGGGCACAGTGCTGAATCAACCACATGGAATGCCCCTGATTACTCACCCTCACTAGCAATTCTGACACACTCACATCCAAAAGCTCCAACAACAGGCAATGAGTGGCCACACCAAATGGGTTGTGATTGGTGAACATTCCATACAGTGTCACTAGAGCAAAAAAAATACCAACATTAGAATGCTGGAATAGTATTTGGATCTCCAGGGGCCGGTTGTTCAAAAAGTTTCTGATCTGGATTTGGAAATCCCACATTTTGCTATCCAGGATCAGATAACCCATCTTACTTTTGTGGTGGGTTTTCAAAGCAAAACTGGATTGGATCACCCTGATCCAGATACACACTTTTTCAGATTTCCAAATCTGGATTACTAGTGCTCTACGTAGCTCCTAAAAGGACATGACCATGGGGGGAAAAAAATCCAATGTTTTGCACTGCATTTACACAAATAACTATTTCAGACTGGTCCATCTCTGAGATTGTCCCAATGTGCCAATGTAGTTAAAAAAAATTGTTTGATATTGACAACTGTTTGGGATTTGGGGATATATTACATGTTAAAATGTTGTATTTTTTGAACCAGTTTTAAAATGTATTACATTTTTGTTCCTGAAATCCACTTTTCTGCTGGGATCAGAATAATCTTTTTTTTTTTTTTAATCAAAAGTATCCAATTCCTACTAAAATGTTTTGAACAACACAAACTGAGGATTTAATCCACATCAAAACCAAGATTTAATTTGGTGATCTAATCCAAATTCAGAATCCTTTTTTTCCTTTTGAACCCATTTTTTTAAGTTTTAATCCAATCCGATGGCCAAAATCTGATCAGACTACTTTTGAACAACTGGCCCCAAGACTCATGATCATTATGGTATATTTACATTTAAAGTATATTTACAACAACACAAATGGAACCAGGGAAATTAAACTTTAAAGGGATAGTTCGTCCACAAATGAAAACTTTATCATTTACTCATCTCATGTTCTTCCAAACCTGTATAAGTTTCTTTCTTATGCTGAACATAAAAGAAGATATTTTGAAAAATGCTGGTAATCAAAAACTTGATGTTCCCCATGGACTACCATAGTATTTCTTTCCCTACTATGGAAATCAATGGGGTCCAGCAACTGTTTGTCAAAATTCTTCAAAATATCTTCTTTTGGGTTTAACATTAAAAAGAAACTTATACAGGTTTGGAATGACATGAGGGTAAGTAGATGATTTTTTTTTTTTTTTTGTAATCATTTTTGGGTGTACTGTTCCTTTAAGATTTATAACTATAATCTTTATCTAGATTACATCTTATTAATGATTATTATTAACTAATTTCTGTCATGGTGTAGAAAGAACTAACTAATTTTAAGACTTATTTGGGCCCTCAGGAAAGTTTGCATAAAGCTCCCCAGTCCCCTGGTTAAGAAATCTATATTTTTAGCTTGTCTTGATCCATGTATGGCTTACCAATATTTTTATGTCCCTGAATCTTCTCCAGCACAGAGCTTTCCTTGAGGTACCCGTAATCTCCACCCTGCGCGTCCGCCTGAAACTCCTTCACTGCCGAACTCGCTCGGCCGGAGTTCACCCGGTACACCGAGGCCGAGACCCCCTGACCCAAACGAGCCTGCACGTTCCAGATCTTTCCGTAAATCTCAAATACCACCGGGCTTGTCTTCTGATCCACGGCGTCTGGCGTGACCGCCATCGCCGGTGTGCTGACATTTGGACTGGACATTTTTGCATTGGAGCCAGAACTACAAGCCATGAGTAATATCAGTAATAACCGGAGTTAAATTCTTTCAGGTTTACAATAAGTAGTGTTTGCTCCATTAGGTGCCCTTTGCAGAAACTTTTTGTTTTGTTTTGCTTTGTTTTTTTGCTAAACTGATTTTTGCATAGTGCTATTCTGCAAGCCAAAGTTTACGGCTAACTACCAACTGCTGACGAACATGGATTCAAATGCCATATTTTAACGCAAACGCACAAATTGGTGCGAAGTGCCGCACCATAGTCGGATCTTAAAGATCCGAAAAGCCGAAGTGGCGCTTCAGAGATACAGCGGATCCATGAAACCCAGTTTTGGACCGAGTGGACAAATTCTTGCCACTGTTTTGGTGGCCATGATACCGGAAATGACGACATTGTTATTCAAAGTCGCGTTTTCTACAGTCAAGCAAGTTAAGTATAATTTTAATCTGTAAATTCTATTATATTCTGTAATTCTGTTAAAATGTACAATATGCTTAATCAATGTCTAATCTGTTCCATATAGTGCTTTTTAAAACAAGGCTTTCTCTTTAATATTAAATTAATGAAAATTAGGAAAAGTACATGTATTGTAATATATATATATATATATATATATATATATATATATATATATATTGGGGGGGGGGTAGTATTTACCCTCAATTATCTCAATTAAAATGTAAGTAAATTACTTGGTATGATGTTCACATTAATCAGTATTAATTAATTAAATATTACTTGATTAAATATTAATTTAGTATTGTTACATTTGGCTCGCCAGAATTTGCCTTCAGAATGAAAACCCTAACAAGAAAAACATAGGTTAATTTATCCCAGGCACTGGCAATTTTTAAATAGACTAAATGAATAAAGCCCGGAACAAAAATCTATTTTTTTCATTGCGCTTTTATTTCTTGTTGAGCAAGTCCTGCTTGTCTCACCCGTGGCCACTGGCTACGACTATGTGAATGACAGCTCGCTTGTCTATTCACGGACTGCATAGACGTTCGAAGACCCGCCTATTGTCCGAAAGGGGTGGGGCTTGCAGAAATATGAGTGTGAAAAAGTAGCGCGTTTCATTGGACTGAGTTGGTGTTTCTGTGCGTGTCCTGCCACGTCAGTCTGACGGAAGTCGGAGGAGTGTCCCAAGCAGGGAAGGCGGTGCTGTCAGGAGATGCAGTCGTGTTTCAGTCCTACTGTAGTGAGAGGGAAGTATTAAGTGGTCAGCGATTGCTCGGAAGGTAAGAATGTTACAATGTTGTTAAATTTACCATCAGAAAACATTCCGTAAGGTTTGGCTGGGCAGAGAGCTGTACTGTTGTCAAGGTTGGGGTGCAGGCGGCAGTGCCACGCAACTCTTATCAAAGATGTTTCATTTTATAAATGGCTATGGCAAATACTGATACCTTGTTGTCAATAAACCAGGTCTTTTCATTCATTGCACAAGTAGGCACAAGATGTATTATATTACAGTTGGGATTTATGAAGCGGGAGTGATCTTTAATCAGGAATTAGTGGAAGCATCAGACTTTTATCAAACTTGATTACTTCCAGTAGGTATTCAGATAACCAGAAATGATCTAGGTTGTGTTCCAGCCAATCAGAAGTGATGTTGATCTTTGAGCAGAGGTAAAGATCACACCTGACCTTAGACTTAGCCTATTTGACTAAGCACGTACACAGAGTAGTTATCAATTTATGGGTGGGATCAGATGGGTAGATCTGCCAGAAGTTCTTGAGACTCATAGATAAACTGTGTCACTTCTCTGTTCATCACTGACTGATCCAGATCTAAAGGAAAGACCATGGACACCAGCAAACTGGCTAAGAGACTTGCTGAAGCTGGACAGTCTCACCTTCTCCAGTTTTGGAACCAGCTGAGCCCTGAGGAACAAGCTGAGATGAAGGGCGATTTGGAGAGCATGAACTTCATAGAGATCAATAACTTCTTTAAAAATGCCATGAAGACGTCTGGGCAGACCTCGCAGGAGAAGGTGGACACCAGGATGGAGCCGGTGCCCCGAGACGTTTTGGGGAGCGTAACACGTGATCGTGAATGTCTCAAAGAATGGGAAGAAGAGGGTGAGTTTGGATACTTTAATGACTCACAGCTCTCCATCTAACGTATTGTTTATTCTGGTTTAACTTATCTCTCAACCTGGCCAAGCTGGAATTTAGCTGGTCAGCCAGTTGGTTTTCCAGTCTGACCTAACAGACAGGCCGGGGAATTTATATACAAGGTATTTTAAACAACTGCAAAAGCATAACAGCTTAAGTTTAATTTAATAATTAAACCCAAATATGTTAGTAAGTCTTTGTTGAGCAGAAAAAAATGTTGCTAAGAAATATTGCACAACAAAACACAATGAGTGATGCAATGTCTTCTCCACCCAAATGGACCACAGAGGACCAACCTTGGAAATGAGAATGCATGACCCCCAAGAGATAAGTAATCAGCAACTTGGGATTTCTGTCCAGAGTCTGTCTAAAAGCCACTTTGTTATAGCAATAACAATAGGTTTCAAATTTGAATAAACGTTGTTTTCTCCCAGTACTCCATTTTTGGGCCAGGATGCTTCAAAACGGATTGAAAACATCTGGTTCTGGTTAGATTTGACGTAATTGCTTTGCTGAAGTCATGTTGAGCTCATTCAGCATCACATCATCTTGAATCAGACCACATTACTTTAGTGTGTCAATTCATTTTTAAAATTAAATTTCACAGTTTTTTTTAGAGCTGTCAAATGATTAATAGCGATTAATTGCATACAAATTAAAAGTTTGAGTTTGCCTAATATATGTTTGTGTACTGTGTAATTGTTATGTATATATGTAAGTACACACAAATGAATGTATATATTTAAGAGAAATATGTTATTTACATAGAAAATATATTTATTTATATATAATATAAATTATATAAAAAAAATTATAATAAAAGCATATATTTGTAAATATTTCTTAAATATATACATGAATGTGTTTGTATTTATATATACGTAATTACACCCAGTACACACACATATATTGGGGCAAACTCAAACTTTTATTTTGTATGCGATTAATCATTTGACAGCCCTAGTTTGTTTTTTTAATAATTATTTTTTTTAATCCATAAAAGTCATATTTTAGCATATTCCAGGCTGTGAGTGTGTGATGTAACATCAAGCATAACAGTCATTTATGTTAGATAAACCAGGCATCATAAAAGTTGATGATAATCACACTTGTTATCTGCAAATAATTAAACACAAACTGTTTTCTTAGAAGCCAGTCATTTTATACCTACAGCATCCATCTCTTTATTTTATCCATAGCTAAGTGAGTTTAGTTTGTACATGAATGAAGCATATTTCACTTTAAGGACTCATGTAATTGGAGGATATTGGATTGGATTGGATAAGCATATTTGTTTATTCCTTAAATTGTATGACATAGTATTAACACTATTTGCTAAAGTGACCAAATCTCCCATCATTCCACACAGGCCTGCGCTGTATATCGGAGAACAAAGTGGCGGTTCTTCTATTGGCTGGAGGTCAAGGGACACGGCTGGGTGTATCATTTCCAAAAGGCATGTATGACGTGGGCCTTCCTTCCCACAAAACCCTCTTTCAGGTCCAGGCGGAACGCATCAAAAGACTTGAACAGCTCGCTGAAAAACAGTACTCAAGGAAGTGTTGTATTCCATGGTAAGATGATTATTAAGCACAATTCAAGTGTGTTCTGTTACGGTGCATTTACATTTTAAGCCACTGACAACCATTTCCAAAATTCCTAAGGAAGTAGTTGGAGTCAATGATTGTTAAACCTAATTACTTGGATTAGCAGACTTGTTTCGACTTTAAGGAAGTTCCTCCTCACTTACCATAATGCAAGCGACCTCCCTGCTGTGAATGTCATTGCATGGTTTAGTCAGTGTGAAATTGGGTTGACATAACCAGCATGTTACCTGAGGAACTAGGCCAGACCTCAAGAGAAAAAGAATTTTAGAGCCAATCCCTACCCAGCAGAATTGATCTCTGACACATGACGCATGATGCTCTAATCATCAGCTCTAATCATAACTCATTATTTAAAGACAGATGATAACGCAACGTCACTGGATGATTGCCATAGTCATATAACAATATATCTCAAAGAACATCATAGTACTACCATCGTTTTAGCAACCGAAATGTATGTTTTTTAGAAGAAATAAATGCATTAAATTGAACAAAAGTAACAGTAAAAACTAATTCATGTAAAAAAACAGTGATAATATTAAGAGATGATTCTTGAACATCAAATCAGCATATTAGAATGATTGTGACACTAAAGACTAAAGTAATAGCTGCTGAAAATTCAGCTTTGCCATCACAGGAATAAATAACATTTTAAATTTATTCAGATAGATCAGCCTTGGTGAGCATATAAGACTCCTTTCGAAACTTTTGACTTTTGAACAGTAGTGTGCTTACATTTTAAGCTAAGATGCTGTCAAGAGATTGGTCTTGCAATGACATGATCAATGTTTTAATTCATCAGGTACATTATGACAAGTGGCAGAACAATGGACATGACCAAAAAGTTCTTCACAGATCACAAGTACTTTGGCCTGAAGGAAGAGAATGTGTTTTTCTTTCAGCAAGGCATGCTTCCCGCTGTGGACTTCGATGGGAAAATTATTCTAGAGGGCAAAGGCAAACTGTCCATGGCACCAGGTAAGTTTTTAAAGCAAGGTTAGAATCTCTAGTTATATAGACAACTTTAAACACTTCACATGAGTTATGACTCTAAATAATGTTACTTACAAATTTTAATCTGTTACTGATTCCAAATTACATGACAAAAATTGTAGTTAGTAACGTAATCCATTACATTACAGATTTTTGGTAATATGATCAGACTACTTTTTGATTACTTTTAGATTACTTTTGACTAGGGCTTTTGACTAGGGCTGTGCAAAATGATGTGATGTGATGATCATGCACATCTCGTCAGTAATGCTGGTTCTGTGATTAGTAGTAAATCTTCATCACATGCTGTCAGATGGAGTGGCATTTACTACGCAGAGCTGTAGTTCACTGACAAGCTATGCGATATGTTGTTATGCATTACCATACATCAAGTTTTTCCAAAATGGGTTTTGTGATTTTAACTGAATTAAGAATGATAATTTATTGCTATTGTGTGAACAAGTAATCACATAATCAATAAAAAAGTAACTAGTCTGATTACAAGTATTGTAAAATGTTATATAATCTAATAACAAGTACTTAATTTTTGAAATCTGATTATGTAATCCAGATTACATGTAATCAGTTACTACCCAGCGCTGATAATGTACAGAATATTGCTGAACAAAAAATCAAAGCCTATTCAAGTAATCACAGACCTTATTTTAATCAAAAAACACTTTTCTAAAAATTTCCCAAAGAAATTCTACGTTAATTAGCCTTATATTTAGCCTACATCATGACTGAACATCTTGCTAAGATTCGTAATTAGAAATACTCTAGTAGTGAATATTCAGAACTCGTATGTTTACTGTAAATCTTTATATTCAGATGGAAATGGGGGCCTGTACAGAGCTTTGGGGACACAGAACATTGTGAAGGACATGGAGACAAGAGGAATCTCCTACATCCACGTCTACTGCGTAGACAACATTCTTGTGAAAGTGGCCGACCCTGCTTTCATAGGCTTCTGTACACTGAAAGGAGCCGATTGTGGTGCAAAGGTACGTTTTTTACATACCCAGACCTCCCCTTGCAGGTATTTCCTTGTCTATAAATAATGCAAAAAGCTTTATGCAAATACAGTGCTATTACAAACAGGTTGTCACATATTTAAAACAAAATCTATTTTGTTAGCCCACTAGATGGAGCAACTGCTCAGAAAAAAAACAGTATATACAGGAATTTACACTCTCCAACATGTTTGGGGTCTGCTTTTTTAAAATAATTAAATAAAATTTTATTCAGCAAGGACACATTCAAATGATCAAAAGTGACGGTAACAGCATAATGTTTCCACAAAAACTCAGCTGGTTTAACTGGTTTTAACAACGATAATAAGAAGAAATGTTTCTGAATAAATAGGCTTTCCACTGATGTATGGTTTGTTAGGATAGGACAATATTTGACCAAGCTATTTGAAAATCTGGAACCTGAGGGTGCAAAAAATCAAAATATTGAGAAAATCACCTTTAAAGTTGTGCAAATGACGTTCTTAGCAATGCATAATCCAATGTTTTGATATGTTTAAGGTAGGAATTATCTTTCTGGAGCATGATCTTTCCTAATATCCTAATGATTTTTGGCATAAAAGAAAAATCGATAATTTTAATTTGGCAGATGCTACAAATATACTCATGCTACTTAAGACTTTTAAGGTTTTGTGGTCCAGGATCATATATTAAAATGATTTCTGAAGGATCATGTGACACTGGAGTAATGGCTGCTAAAAATCAGGATTTTGCTATTACAGGAATAATTTACATTTTAAAATATTAAAAATAGTTGTGAATTGTAATAATATTTCACAATATTAGTGTTTTTACTGTACTTTTTTTACAAATAAATAATTAAAGAAAAAACTTACAGACCACAAACTTTCGTTACTTTTTGGTAATTGTTAAAATTGTTGTTTAATAATGTTTACGCTAGGAATGTTTTGATGGGGCCCTGCTCTTAGCCGCACATCCTACAGCAATTAATTGTGGTTCCTTAGAGTGTAATTTCAGGTATCTTGTTCACATGTGCGTTGCAGTCTGCATACACAACAGCGAGAAGGGAAAAATACTTTTACAAGGAACAGTGGTTATTCTGGACATTTTAAATGGTCTCCAGTCAGGAGCTAAATTGCCTTTAAAACTCTTATATAACCAGCCTAGTGATGCAGGATACCAATTAATTTAGCCATTAATCTCAGTGTAGCCTCACAGTTTGTGACGTATTATAGTGGTTATGATGATGCAGTGGAAACCAGATTGTTATGTTGAACCTGCTATCATGCATTCCTGTTCACATTGTCAGTAATTAAGTTGTTAGTAACAATGCGGATACATAATCCAAAATGCTACATGTGTATCTGTGATCTATTGTCTTGAAATGTTTCACAGTAGGTGTGTTCCACTAACTATTTACACAAGTGTGAAACTCAACATGTTTTTCTTGTGTGACCAGTTAGTGATCTAATGACTGTAGTATTTAATGGAATGTGGAAGTGTTTGTTTTATGTTTACACAAATATTTTTGAGTTATCTTATCTTTAGTTTTCTGCTCTGAATTTGATTCTTTCTCTGTTCTTTCTAAATGGGATTTTTCTTTATTAGTTGTTATTTGAAAGTGTGAACGAAATGCCTTAAAAGCATCCTTTGAGTCTCAAACTGAATCATCAGCGTACAATATGTGATTCATGAAAGTATTTGCACGTGATATTTGGTTCAGACATAAATACTCAACAGCTGGTTTTGAGCTCTCTGAAGCTGCTAGCAATTAGACAGTTCCTGCGTGACAGGGGGATGATGGTAAGAAAATTTGGACCCACCCACCCGTCATAATTTCTGAAGCATGCACTTAAAGTGGCTTTAGCTCGAAGCCTCCCCCCAGCGCTAACCCGTCATCAGCCGAGAAGTTTGTAATTTGTTACTCAGATGAATGGAAAGGGTTTTCTGCTTTTGCCTCTGCTGTAATTTAGCACAGACCTCAGGCAAACACGGCACACAGGAGTGTGTGGCCCATTCAAACACAGCAGCTAGATATTAGTATTGATAGATTTGACTTCTTAACCTAAATTCCTTTAACATATGGTTTTAGTCTTGGGCTTAGTACTTGACTTTAAAAGGTATGACAAGTTGTTATCAGTCGACATATGATACAATCTTTATGACAGCTGAAAAACGCAACATAAATTAAATCATTAACAAGAGTTTACAGGGTTTGTTACGGTAAATTGTGTAATCCTAACTAATTTAACTACTGCTAGGATATAGATAACAATAACAGTAAATGTCTATAAAAATAAATTGCAATAAATAATGAGCTAAGAAGTGAATTTAAACATCAAAACTAGTTTTCAAAAGTTTTTTTTTTCTCCACTCACCAAGGCAAATTTTTATTTGATTATAAATGCAGTAAAAAAGTAATATTGTGAAAGATTTTTTTTTTTTTTATTTTAATATAATGTAATTGTATTCCTGGGATGGGAGTGCTAAATTTTTAGCAGCCATTATGCCAGTCTTCAGTCTCACATGATCCTACAGAAATCATTCTAATATACTGAATTGGTATTCAGTATTTCAACATTTCCCATTATTATCATAGGTGAAAATGGTTATGGTGCTTAGTATTTTTTGAAAACTGTGTGTGTTTGTTTTTTTTTTTTTCCCCTCCCTCTCTCTTTCTCTCTCCATGATTCTTTGATAAATAGAAAGATTGATGAAAAGATTACATTTAGATTATATTTAACAGTAATGTAATTGTTAGTGCTATTGAAGTGATTTATAGTGAGCACTAGATGATCTACAGTTGAGGTGAAAATTTTACATACACCTTGCAGAATCTGCAAAATGTTAATTATTTTACCAAAATAAGAGAGATCATACAAAATGCATGTCATTTTTTTTTATTTAGTACTGACCTGAATAAGATATCTCACATAAAAGATGTTTACATATAGTCCACAAGAGAAAATAATAGTTGGATTTATAAAAAGCCTGTTCAAAAGTTTACATACACTTGATTCTTAATACTGCATTGTTACCTGAATAATTCACAGATGTGTGTTTGTTTGTTTTTTTTGTTTGTTCGGTGATAGTTTTTCATGAGACCCTTGTTTGTCCTGAACAGTTAAACTGCCTGCTGTTCTTCAGAAAAATTCTTCAAGTCCTACAAATTATTTGTTTCCACATTTTTGTGCATTTGAAACATTTCCAACAATGGCTATATGATTTTGGGATCCATGTTTTCAGAAGGAGGACAACTGAGGAGCTCATATATAACTATTACAGAAGGTTCAAACACTCACTGATGCTCCAGAAGGAAAAACAATACATTAAGAGCCAGGGGGGTGAAAACTTTTAGAATTTGAAGATCAGGGTAAATGTAACTTATTTTGTCTTCTGGGAAACATGACAGTGTCTTCTGAAGGGCAGTACTAAATGGAAAAAAATATGATACTTAGGCAAAATAAGAAAAATGTACACATCTTCATTCGGTTCAAAAGTTTACACCCCTGGCTCTTAATGCATCATTTTACCCTCGGATGCATCAGTGAGCGTTTGAAACTTCTTGAACATTTCTTAGATTCTGCAAGGTGTATGCAAACTTTTGACCTCAACTGCAAATAGAAATTATCTTAAAAATGATTAAAAAAAGGGGGGGATCTGCAGGTATTGCATGTGCAGGAAAGTATTTAATACGTTGATACTAACAAAAAATGAAGTGCATTAATCTTGTGCTGTTTCCAAACATTCATCTATTGATTCTGATTGGCAGGTTGTGGAAAAGACCAATCCAACAGAGGCGGTAGGTGTGGTCTGTAAGGTGGGCGGGTGTTATCAAGTAGTGGAGTACAGCGAGATTACCTTGGCAACGGCAGAGAAGCGAAGCGCTGATGGACGTCTTATGTTCAACGCCGCCAACATAGCTAATCACTTCTTCACCCTCACGTTCCTCAAAGAGATTGTTAGGTTAGTCAACCTTCCGACAGTGCTTTATGTATTGTGTGAATTATCTATTAATGTCACAGTAATTTTTAATTAAATACTTGTCATTTTTTTTTGGCAAAGTGTGTAGGTTAATAAACTATGAATTACAGCTTTAGGAGCTATCTGATGATTTTTTTGTCGCTAGGCAATGATTTCCGTAACATATTAAACAGTACAGCTATTTCTATGAGCTATTTCCAATGAGGTTTGCCATCTTGTAAATACTAGACAGGATGGAGCTGACTTTAATGTGCGCTGAAAATGAGGTAAAGTCAGAAGAGAAACATCTGCAGTTTTTGAGTGTCTGGTATTTTAAACACAGATGACTTTGCCAGACGTGTTCTCTTATTGTCATTTTTATGAAATTTTAACTGAAAGAACATGCTTAATTTTTCTGTCTGTTACTGTCTGCCTGTCCATCCCTCTGTCTTTATACCTGTATATCTTCCTTTTAGGACTCACGAGCCGCAGTTGCAACACCATGTGGCACAGAAGAAAATTCCCTTCGTGAACACACAAGGACAGCTAATCAAACCCGACAAACCCAATGGGATTAAGATGGAAAAATTTGTCTTCGACATATTCCAGTTTGCCAAGTTAGTGTCAGGAAGTTTTTTTTTTTTTTCCATTCCTGTTTTTAGTATGTGTGCTATTGGAAGGAAGTGTCCTCATTTACACCTGTTTTATAGATGTTGTAGTTGTTTTACAGGTTTTATACAGTATGCACACAGTGTAGACAGTGCAGTGTACTCATGTCATTAAAAAATTCTTTGAAAAATGAAAGAGGTATTGAAAGGTCGAAGCTTTTAAAGGGATAGTTCACCCCTAGAAAATTACCCCATGATTTACTCACCCTCAAGCCATCCTAGATGTATATGACTTTCTTCTTTCAAACGAATACAGTCGGAGTTATATTAAAAAATGTGCTGGCTCTTCCAGGCTTTATAATGGCGGTAAATGGGTGTTGAGATTTTGAAGTTCAATAAAGTGCATCCATCCATCATAAAACGTGCTCCACACATCTCCGGGGGGTTAATAAAGGCCTTCTGAAGTGAATCGATGCATTTCTGTAAGAAAAATATCCATATTTAAAACTTTATAAACCAAAATCTCTAGCTTATGCTAACAGTTATGCGCGCTTTCAAGAGAGAGTGGCGTTTCAGCGGATGATGTAGGTTGTAGCCGTTTTGTTTACAGCAAAGGAAAACTAGTTTCCTCTTGGCTTATATGGAAATCCTCCAACATTTTTCTTTATGAATTCTCTTTTGCAGTTCTTTTCTAGTTCGTGGTTGTGTTTTGTTTTGGTCTCTCCTCTGAGCTTCCATGTTCGTCTCTGCGTTCATCACCGCGTTCGCCTGTGCCATCTGCTGGAACGCCAGCAGTTTTATATATGGATATATTTCTTACACAAATGTATCAATTCGCTTCAGAAGGACTTTATTAATGCCCCGGGAGCCGTGTGGAGTACTTTTATGATGGATGGATGCGCTTTATTGGACTTCAAAATCTCAACACCCATTCACTGGCATTGTAAAGCTTGAAAGAGCCAGATCATTTTTTTAAAATAAATTTGATTTGATTTGTCTGAAAAAAGAAAGTCATATAAACCTAGGATGGCTTGAGAGTGAGCAAATCATGAGGTAGTTTTCATTTTTTGGTGAACTATCCCTTTAAATGACACCCATGCTCTGGAACACACTTTTATTGTTATAATGTTATTCTTTTGCTTTAAATAAAGATCCAGAGAGGCTCCAAAGTCTCTTAAACAATATAATTAAAGGAGCAGTCCACTTCCAGAACAAAAATTGACAGATAATGAACTCACCCCCTTGTCATCCAAGATGTTCATGTCTGTCTTTCTTCAGCCGTAAAGAAATTGTTTTTTGAGGGGAAACATTTCAGGATTTTTCTCCATATAATGGACTGATATGGTGCCCCAAGTCTGAACTTCCAAAATGCAGTTTAAATGCGGCTTCAGACGATCCCAGATGCAGTTGTAAACGATCCCACCCGAGGAAGAAGGATCTTATCTAGCGAAACGATCAGTTATTTTCATAAAAATAATACAATTTATATACTTTTTAATGTCAAACGCTCGTCTTGTCTTACTCTGCCTGAACTGTTTTTTTTTCCAGTTCATGACAGTTAGGTTATGTCGAAAAATTCCCATCTCATGTTCTCCCTGAACTTCAAAATAGTCGCTGTTTTACCTTTTTTTGTTGAGGGTGTTTGATCTTCTTTGCATGTTCACTTTGCAAAGACTGGGTCGGTACTTCTGCAGCAATGTAGGATGATTTTGAAATGATTTTTGAAGTTGAGGTAGAAAATACGATTGGAGTTTTTCGACATACCCTAACTGTCTTGAACCAGAATACACAGAGTTCAGGGAGAGCAAGACAAGACGAGCGTTTGAGATTAAAAAGTATTTAAATTGTATTTTTTAAAATGAAAATAAGCAACCGTTTCACTAGATAAGACCCTTCTTCCTCGGCTGGGATTGTTTACAACCGCATTTGGGATCGTTTGAGACCGCATTTAAACTGCATTTTGAAAGTTCAAAATCGGGGCACCATAGCAGTCCATTATATGGGGAAAATCCTGAAATGTTTAACTCAAAAAAAAAAAAAATAATAATAATAATTTCCTCACGGCTGAAGAAAAAAAGCCATTAACATCTAATCTAATTAAATCTAATTAAAATTTTTCAATTGAAACTATTCTTGGAAAATCTCAATATCTAATACTCTGCCGTTTTTGTATTTGTTTTAAACTTTTCATTGGCAAGAATTGCTTTACACAAATTCAGTTAGTTATAACTTATTGAAACTTTTTTTGTGTGTGTGTATGGCAGAACATTTGTGGTATATGAAGTTCTGAGAGAAGATGAGTTTTCTCCACTGAAAAATGCAGACAGTCAGGATGGGAAGGACAACCCCACTACGGCCCGTCAGGCCCTCATGTCCCTGCATCACCGCTGGATCTTAAACGCAGGAGGACATTTCGTTGATGAGAATGGAACCCCTATACCTGCTATACCCAGGTGAGACATACACTCAAGAATAAAAATTTTGTCATTTACTCACCCTTGTGCTTTCCCAAAACTGTATGGTCCTATTATTTTTTTTTTCCCATGAAACACAAAATGAGAATTTCTAAAGAATTGTCACACAGCTCTTTATTTTATGTTTTTAATAAATCTCGTATTTATGTATGTATTATGTATGATCTTGACAGCAGTTATGTCATTATATGAAAAAAAGCTCTGTGAAAAGTCTCATTTTGTGTTCTACTGCAAAAATAATAGCATACAGGTTTGAAACAGTATAAATGTAAGGTGAGTAAATAATAACAGAACTTTCATTTCCAGCTAAAATGTCGCTTGAAACCCACAGTTTCATACATTTCCTTGCCACATGTGTTCAGTTTCACTCCCCATTATCTTCAGTGATAGTGTAACCACACTATATTTCCTGTGTAACATTTCTAGTGTTGGACCAGCAGGGACAGTCGCACCTGAACTCAGCCAGAAGTAACTATTCTCACTGTCGTATGTAGTGCATGGTGATGGGGCTTCGCTCTTAGTAGATTCCGTCTAGTTGTTAGAGCTCAGTGGGCGAAGGTGTGCAATCCCAGATGGCCGTGGTAAAGGTTGGCATCTTTTAACCAGCTCTGACCCAAACAGCAGCTACTAACGGGCAGAATAATGTGCATGCTGGGAAATGGGCATCAGGCATGCTGAATGGAACAAGGCTGCTCATCATTATAACACATAATCTGGTTAGAGTGCTTATAATTAAAGGCAAAATGGCAGAATTTTGTATTATGAATATTTAAATGTAATCAAAACGTTTGCATTTTCCATAAATTGATTGTGGTGATTAAAATGGTATCTAATGGGTGAATAATTTGTATTGGAATTTATTTATGGTGATTACTAAAGCAAGGATGTTTCTTTTTTTTTTTTTTTTTGTTTAATTTATAAGTTCAAACTTAAGTTTTGTTTTTAATAAGATCATTATTATTATCATATATGACATGATAAATGCTTGATCTGGAAGTGCAAAACATTACAGTTTCTAACTCATTGTGGTGCCTGTCACAGCCTGAAGGATGGAACAGATCTGCCAATCAAATGTGAGATCTCTCCTCTTGTGTCTTATGGTGGTGAGGTAAGAATCATAAAGACCTATTTTAGACTTAATATCAATCTCAGAGTATTTTTATCTAATATGTGGCCCTGGACCATAAAACCAGTCATAAGTAGCATGGGTATATTTGTAGCAATAGTCAACAATACATTGTATGGGTCAAAATGATCAATTTTTCTTTTATACCAAAAATCATTAGGATATTAAGATATTTTATACATTTTCTACCTTCTACCTAATTAATTTTTGATTAGTAATATGCATTGCTAAGAACTTAATTTGGACAACTTTAAAGGTGATTTTCTCAATATTTTGCACCCTCAGATTCCAGATTTTCAGATGCCAAATCTTGGCCAATATCCTATTCTTACAAATCATGTATCAATGGAAAGCTTATTTATTCAGCTTTCAGATGATGTATAAATCTCAATTTAAAAAAAATTGACCCTAGTTATGACTGGTTTTGTGGTCCAGGGTCACATAGGCACAAAGAGAAAAACACTTGCTAGTTTCTCTTTCAAAAAACTAATAGCTTGTCTTGTTTCCAAGGGCTTGGAGCATCTTGTGAATGGAAAAGCTTTCCAGCCCACTCTGGTCATTGATGAGAACGGCGTCCACGAGCTTGTGAAGAACGGCCTGTGAACCTCAAACCAGCTGCTGCACTTAAAACCAAAATGAAGACTCTTTCTTTTTAAAGACTCTATCTTCTTATCATCTTCATCTCACTTCCTGCTAGGGTGGAGGAAAACCGTGAAAATCTTGTGCAATAAAATGAAGGAAGGGTGTCAGAAGGCTAATCACAATCAAATCATTTTATAATCGAACTATTTATTTTACGAAGACTTATTTTTATATCAACGTGCAGTGCTCTTTTTTTTTTCTACAATTGGAACTTATGAATTTTGCTGTTTCATTTATATATGGATGTATCAAATGATACACAGTACTGTTGATTGCATGAATAGACAAGATTTTAGGCATTCCTGCTTAATCTGTTCCTCTGTCTGAAAATGTTAGGTACATGTAAAACAAAGTTTGGTCTTCTCTATGGATGTCTGTTTTTGACAAAATGTGAGTGAGAATGTGACATTGCATCAGACTTTCCAGCAGCGTTTTTTGGAGAACTTCTGATTGGTTGCCACTTACAGTGCAGCGCTTCAGAAAGCACCATTAGCTTATGTCTGCACCATCTGTGTTAGTTTGTTTGTGCACATCCATGTATAAAATAATTTATCATGATGAAGGATTCATTTGTTGGTTTACCTTAATTTCTGTATACTTCAAGTAACTATTTATAGGACTTTCTTGACTTACATTTGCACAAGATGCATGCAAATTGGAAAATTACATATAATTTGACATTTGAGAAAATTTTGGCAATTTTCGCATTCATGTTAAAGCAGAGACAAATGCTTCCTGCTTTCAAGCATGTGATTAGTGTAAACAGACATATTTCAAAATCTGTTTTTAAGCATAGTATTTTCTTTTCTTCATGTTCAGGTACACTGAAAACAGAATTCTTGGATTTGCGTAGCCTTCAATTGGCAATGAAAGTATCAGTTCCTACCACTTCATTTGGTTCTCCAGGAATTCTGAGAAGTTTTCATTGTACCCTAATACAAAAAAGCTGAATAGAGAAATGTTTTTAGACATCTTGAACTGTATCTGTTTACACTAACCGCATGGTTGAATCTGGACAGTGTTTGTCTCAATGCTATAGTGAAAAATGAATAGACATATGCTTTGACCTAGGTCCATCAATCTCAATCCCTGTATAAATGTTCCAGAAAGCCCAGAAATTACAGCATAATTTCTTAAAAAATGAATGTGCAGTGTTGGCATCATGAGGCATTGCACAAATGTTGATTGTTTGAGATCAAATATAGACAATCCACATCCTGTATGTATCCTGTCACTTTTGTGCACTTGAGGAAGGTAAGTAGCCTAAGGTAAACCCATGATTCTTTAATCATTCTTTAAGCTTTAATTTTGATAAACTGATTTTTAGTCGTAACCAAATTCGGCAGTGTACAGATTTGTGTTTCTTCAGATCAGTAGAGAGGTTTTGTATTTATATTGCTTACTTTTTTTCTCCTAAAACAATAGTTCTGTATCGGGTTTCCATCTATAAATTATAATTGAATACCCTGTCTCTAGCCAAAGCTAATGGTGAAAAAAAAAAAATAAGTGAAAAAAGTTGGGACTGCTTTTCTCATTATCTTGCAGAATGATTTTCCTCTATAGAGATGGAGGAGGGATTTAAAGGAGAAAGCGAAATACATTCACCAAAAAGTACCTAACAATCACTTTTTTAACATTAAATGTGTATTTAATGAGACTTGTTGGGTATCTTAAATCCCTCTTTATATTGATGAACAGTTCCAGAGTTATAACAAGATCTAGCTGTGGTATCGGCCCCCGTCACCCATACTTTTCCAAGAATTAATTAATACTTTTTATAAGCAGGATACAAGACGATAAATGCAAATAAACGTGCATTGGGAGAGGAAAAAGAAAATTCACTGCGCCCTCAATAAATTTTAAATAACTACTAGTAGTGAGAGCCAACTTATGGCAAAGGAAAATAACCATGATCATATGCGCATAAAATGTTCAGAGCATTCTGAAAGACGTTTTAAACTTAATACTTGCTGTCCTGAATTTTGCGTTTCCAAATGGTGTTTGACTATAAAAAAGAATACTCAAGAAAATCTTCTCTGATTGGCCACAGGAGTCTGACTTAATTGAAACCTTCTGTACGGCACGAAGAATTCTGGGACTTTGGCATTTCCCCAAGAATCCTCAGAATGTTAGTTTTTTAGTCTCTCTCTTAGCTCTCTCTCTCCCTCCCTCTCACTTCTCTCTTGCTCTCTTTTTTCCCTCATCCAGCGGTGTCTTACATCAGCTTACTGTGCTTGAATGTGAGACCCGATAGAGAGGTTCGGAGAGAAAGAAAAAGCCTTGTTTTTATCCTCCTCATTACACATACATTACTTGGAATTAAGAAAACCTTGGACAAATGGTTTGAAAACAGCAACCCAAGCAGTAAGTTTGCACACTGTCTGTTTACTTCGTTTTATTTTATTAAAGAAAGTTCGATAATTTTCTCTATTGGATTTAAGAGAGTATGTATATGATTGATTATCATGGTTTTAATATGATTTAACGTATATTAGTGCTTTTCCGTTGTCTTTGTGTTAAAACTTGCATGGGACTGCTACTGTTTGCATGGCAGACTAAAATAGCGGATAGCAGAGCGACTTGATCCAATGAACTTTTGCAAACCAGCTGTTTTGAATTGACTTTTAACAAGTTAGCCATCGTGTGTTCAATCTTGTTAAATTTCACGAAATTGTACTCAAAATACTTGATTTTGCTTGGAAATTATTCATTATTGTGTTAGTTTGTACTGTTATTCCTCAGGACTGTTTTCCTCTTATTTTCTTTTCTCTTTCTATTCAGCTTTGTAAAAATAAAAATGTGGGCCTTTTGTAGTTGTGTCAAATTAAGAATACAATATTTGTATTATAAAACATGTCTATAAGTTGACATGAGGATGCTATTTCCTATTAATTCGATAATAATTCGGTTTGAACACACACACACACATAAATGAAAATACAGTGGCTTTAATTTCTGTACAAAGTATTTGGACAATTGAGCCTTACTTAAGAGTGTTTATCAAAATATTGAAAAATATAAATTATATATAAGCAATTATATATAAGGTGTGTGTAGGACATGGTTCATGACCTCACTGCCGGTATTACACAGTGATTACCTTTCCAAGACATCAACATATGATTCATCGGAACTGCGTATGGTCAGTTTATATACAACCTTAAGCATTTAAGAATCCAGAGCTTTTTTTGCTTTTTGTTCTGCAAAAGGCTGATCGGTGTATCAGGATACTGAATACAATGAACATTTAAAGTAATACTGCTTTAAAATATTTGTTTAATATTTATTTACAGTATTTAATATAACTACCTGTCAAATGCAGTAAAGGTTGGGTGAAGTTTTCCAAGCCTTTATCAACGAGGACTAGTTTCTGTGTAATTTCTGTGTAGTTTAGCTTAGTTCCTGCAGATTTTTGAGCAGGGTAAGGAGTAATAGAAATCCTGTATGACAATATCTTTAATATCTTTCAAACCGCTTAGTGGATAAAGAGATGTTGCAGAGACCACTGGTACGTATTGTAATAACATACATATTGAATACTTTTGGCCTATAGTACTTAAATGTATAGTGCCATATTAATGAATTAACATATTTTTGTGATGCTTACATTGCGAAGCTATTAATAATAGTTCAACCATTCTTTTTATCTTTAGATTTGGTTGCAGGTCATTCAAAATTCTATTTCTTACAAAAAAGATTGAAAAAGACTTCAAATTTCTCACTTTCACATTAATGTAAGATTTTGAATAGGTAACAGAATATGTTTGTGTCCACATACCTTTAGATACCTTTCTTGTTCTCACTCTTTAACCCTCCCTACGAAAAACAAATATACTAAAATATATTTAAAATACATTTATTTCATGCAAAGTATACTACAAATACATTTACATATTATGTACTTAATAAAAATACCCTGCAATTGTACTTTTAGCATACTAAACTGGTATATTTGTTAAAGCCTGCTAAATTGGAACAACTCATATTGTGCTTAATGCATTTTAATTGCACGGAAGTGTTGCTGAAGTCCAACTAAAGATATAGTTAAGTATATTTGATTGATTGTGCTAAAGTGGAACTATTGCAAGTATACTTTAGGTACACCTTCAAGGACCGATATTATTGAAAGATCATACAATCCTCATTAACCCTTTAACTGTCACCATCCACCCTGTGGGACGCCTAAGTTTACTTCACCATATTACAAATAAATCCTAATCTAATCATGACAAACTATACATCGTTGGAAAGGTCTAAGACTCCTAAATAGATATTTTACCATATTTTTGTGTTACAAATTATGTAGGAAAAGTAATAGATTAATATATGTCAAGAGTGCATCTCAAAAAAAACATGAGTTCTTACCTTTGTCACAAAAGACTTTCTTCGTTGCCTTTTTCCCTATCACACTTTAAAAATCGCAAGAAATTATAGATCAGTTCAAAACTCAAAATCTCAAAATTCATCCTTTGAAAAGCATTTTAAAATCAGACATTGCATGACCACAGAAAATGTACATCAAAATCATATTACAAAATGTTTCATTCATGAATTATAAAAATTGTAAGTCTGGATAGTGCATTTTTACGTCTGTGTTCAAAAATGGGAGTGACAGCTAAAGGGTTAATAGTGACATTTTTAGGCTTAATATTAAGAAATGTGCATTGTGCACAAGTAGTACTCCAAATAAAGTTTAATTACAATTTTTATATCACTAAGTCTCAAGCGATATGTCAGTAAATATGTTAATAGACTTGAACTATACTTAGTATAAAATAAATGCATTTTAAATCATACAAAGGGGAAAACATGCATATGTATTTTTGCATAAAATGAAAAGATATATGAAAACTTGTAAGCAGATGATGCCTGTAATCACGCAGTTGATTTCTGCAATAGCCTGACAGACTGTTTTTATCGTGCAATAAACAAATAGCTCTTAATCATAAAATATATATATTTAAAATGCATATTTTTAAAGTTGAAATATGTTTTGGTTTCATTTGGTTTCATTTCATTTGGTTCTCAGGAAGAAAGCACCCACTGCTTGCTTTGAGTATGATTCATGCAACACTTCGTAAACTGACTGTTGCTTTTTAAAAAGGAAATGGAAAAGGTTTTTTCCACTGGCAAAGCTGTTAGGTGTAATTTAAGTGAGAAAGCTCAGGAGAGAGTATATGTTACATTCCAGTGTGTTTTGTGCAGGTGCACAGATGAAGTTCACCAGAACTATGACCCACTGGACCATATAGCTTTACACCGTAAACAGCAGTCTAATAAGCTGAATGTGATCTTTAACTCTAAGAATTTTTAATTCCGGACTGCTTATGCATTTTAAATAATTTTAAGTTGCGAATGATTATGCAAAGCCTCAAAGCTCTGTTGTCTCACAAAGAACATGTCACAAGATTAACAGGCAAGATTTTGAGATTTTCAACTTCCAATTCATACTGTTTGCGGTCCTTGATTTTTTTTTTAACGAACTAACTGCATTGCTATGCAATTATAGTAACTGTAGAGTATACGACACCTTTATTTAAAAAGACAAAATGGTGTTTTTCAGTCACCTGTGCTATCCTAAATAGGTTAGAAGAAAAGTAGTAAACATTTACTCGTCACAAAACCTCTGTAACATGTGTCGTTGCACTTGCATCTGTTTTTGCTATCACCTGGCTCTAATTTTGCTGGAACTGCCATTTGATTTGGATTTATGCATTTCCATGAAAGTAAAATATCTGCAATGCTATGACCATTGCTTTAGGGAGGAATGAAAGAGGTTTCAAATGAAAAACACATGTTCTCTTCATACCTAAATTTACAGGCGTGTGAATATCAGCCTGGCAAATAAGATCCATTCACTCCAGTGGTACGTAGTATGCCAAATAAAATGCACTATTGTAGTTTCATATTGCATTTCAGATCTGAATTACAGTAAGCTGCACTATTGCTCTGAATTGTATTAAGCTCTGTTTTATTAAGCTAAATGTTTGGAGGAAGCCAGTGTCATCTAATCCTTAAGTTAGCACAAATGCTTAAGCTGAAATACATGATTGTGAAGATCCCATTGCTGTCATTTTTGAAGTCTATGATAAAACCCTGAACAATTACTGTAATTGCAGTGAGCAGTGAAGGGAGGCTCTGAAGCGTAACCAAAAGTGCATATAGTTGTCTTGAAAGGTGCCGTTTGAAGAGCCCTTCACTGTCATTTGCTGGTTATTTGGTTGGTTAAGTGACGATCCCAGATCTTGGAAAGCTCTCACTTACAGGGCCACAAATTGAAACCAGATTTTCACACTGATGTGCAATGAGATTTAACTGAGGCCTGTAGATAATGTATAACCTATCAGTCGTCCAATCTATATGAAGCTGTCATTATCTTATCTGCTGTATTCTATAATGAGAGACTAGTTAGAGTTAGGATTTGTTTATGTTCATAACAAAGTTCATAGGGAAACTATTAACTTAGTTAAAACCTGCATGAACAGTTTTGTTAATCTCTAAATTTAGTTTAAAAATATATCATAACTTGAATATAATATTTAATATCATATTCTGTATTATATAATTATTTTAGTGATTTAAAAATAGTATAGTATAGCTTAAAAATTAATTTAATTTAATATAATACTATACAATAATAATATGTCATCTGAAAAAAAAAAAAATATTATTTTAATGACTTAAAGAGTTAAAAACTTTAACTCTTAAGGCCTCAAATATCATCACACATTAGTGTTAAAGTTTATCTGTCCTCCAATCTGAAGTTGTCATTTAGTTTATCTGCTATATTGTTTAGCAGATACTAGTTAGTTACAATTTGTTTTTATCTAGAAAAAAAGTTTATATGGAGACTATTAATTTAGTTAAAATGACATAAAATTATATTTTAAATTATTGTTAAAATCACTACTTTTTGTTAAAAATAAAAAAATAGGTTATTTTCAAAATATAATATAATATAATATAATATAATATAATATAATATAATATATAATTATTTTAAGACCTTGCATATTAGTTTATCTGGAGACTGATAATTTAGTTAAAATTATATAAAATTATATTTTACATTTTCGTAAAATTCACACATTTTTGTTAAACATATAGGTTACCTTCAAAATCTGATATAATAATATATAATATTCTGTAATATAACAATATAAAATAATATATAATTATTTTAATGACTTTAGACCTGATATAAACTGATGTGTTATGATATTTAATCAAGACCTTGCATATTATCTTATCTGGAGACTATTCGTTTAGTTAAAATTAAATAAAATTTACATTTTATATTATTGTTAAAAATAGTGTGCACAAATTTTTGTTTAAAAATATAGGTTACCTTCAAAATATAAAATAATATAATACAATATAATATCATATAATACCATATAAAATTATATATAATTATATATAATTATTTTAAGACCTTGAATATTAGTTTATCTGGAGACTAATCATTTAGTTAAAATTACATAAAATTTAATTTTAAATTATTGTTAAAGTCACATTTTTGTTAAAAATATAGGATACTTTCAAAATCTAATATAACATTATATAATATTCTTTAATATAACAATATGAAATAATATATAATTATTTTAATGACTTTAGACCTGATATTAACACTGATGTGTTATGATATTTAATCAAGACCTTGCATATTAGCTTATCTGGAGACTATTCGTTTAGTTAAAATTACATAAAATTACATTTTATATTATTGTTAAAAATATTGTGCATAAATTTTTGCTTAAAAATATAGGTTACCTTCAAAATATAAAATAGTATAAAACAATATAATATCATAATATCATATAATACCATATAAAATGATATATAATTATTTTAAGACCTTGCATATTAGTTTATCTGGAGACTAATCATTTAGTTAAAATTACATAAAATTTAATTTTAAATTATTTTTAAAGTCACACATTTTTTTAAAAAATATAGGTTACCTTCAAAATCTAATATAATATTATATAATATTCTGTAATATAACAATATACAATATATACCTGATATTGACAATGATGTGTTATGATATTCAATCAAGACCTTGCATATTAGCTTATCTGGAGACTATATTTAGTTAAAATTACATAAAATTACATTTTACATTATTGTTAAAAATATTGTGCACAAATTTTTGTTTAAAAATATAGGTTACCTTCTGAATATAATATAATACAATATAATATAATATGATATAACAATATAAAATAATATATTATTTTAATGACTTTAGACCAGATTTTGACACTGATGTGTTATGATATTTAATTAAGACCTTTAGATATGATCTTCCAGTCTGAAGTTGTCATTTAACTTAATGTTATATTTCATAATGAAAGACTGGTTCAATTTAGAGTTAGTATTTGTCTAAAACAAAGTTTATATAGAGACTATATAATTTAGTTAAGTGTGAAATTTAGTATAATTTCAATATAATATAATATGCTGTGATATAAAAAAATATATTTTAATAATCTTTGTCATTTAAACATCATATCTCGGTCCCTTCTGAAACAGCTCTGACCTCTGTTTTAAACATTAATACCGTTCCTGGCTCAAGCATCCTCAAAGTGGCACAGGAAAAAGTTCAGAAAGATAAAATCTTTGCATATAAAGTGTGTTTTACTCTTTATTGCTGTGGTTTTCACAGCACATTACGAAAACACTTACCTGTAAAATCCAGCATTCATCCCAAATGTTAATTTTACTGTAAAAATGGAGTTTCGCACACATACCTACAGTAGCTGCGAGCCCCACTATGCATTTAAATTCAAAGAGCACACTGTGTCCTCATTGCAAAATCACTGACACTATTTTTGACTTTCATTTCCTTTTTCCTGATATGGGCCTCATGCTGTTTATGAGGTAACCAGGCTCTGTGCGAGGCCGCGTTTTTACTTTCAAAGTGATCTTCACCTATTGCGTGTGAATCATGTTAACTAAAGCACCTAGAAGATGTAGTGTAATGTGTAATTGACTCGTTTTGCCAAGTTGCAATGAAGAGCCAGTATTGTGGTTTGGAATCAGCTAAATCCTACTATATTTACACTTAGAGGTCTCACAAGGGCCACGGCCTTCATGTGCGCTATTGGCTCTCTGTACTGTAAGGTGTTGTGTTTAATAAATTGCTTCAATTCACTAATGGTTTATTTTTAAATACTGTTATCAGATAAAAATGGTGTTTTAGTGTGAGTCTGTGTTCCACTCGTACTAAAAGTGACTACTAATACTTTAATGCCTGAAGCGTATGAAGCCTGGCAGATGATTTATAAAGCTGCAGCATGAGCTTTCTTTTATAATTCCTTAGTGTCGCTGGTAAAATGATTTTAAACATTCCAAAGTACTTGGGTGACACAAATGAGAAACTTTCAGCAGTTGCTAAATATAATGTGCCAGTCTTGACTGAAAGTCTGAATTGTCTGAAAATTTAAAAACCATCTATATTCTGAAGTACTTTGTTTTCTAAAGTTATGTGATTAGGTCACGACAGCTTCATAATGTACACTTGGTTTTAGAGACAAATCTCTTATTACTTCCCCATTGTGCCCCATCTGCCCGTGTCCTCTTCAGTTATTCTCATCTGCCTCTTTGCAGAATCACTTAGTGTGGCTCGTGACATTTGAGGAATGGCCTCGTAGGGTTGGTACCAATTTTAAACACAGCAGGCCCTTTAATCATATATTATACTGTAAATGTGTGGAGCATGTACGAAGGCTTCAGAGGCAAGCGTCCAGTAATTCCATATGTTGACTACAGTCTCGCTGTGACCGAGATCATCTGCTCTGTTCACACTCTGCCTGAAGTATGTTTTAGCATGAAGGTCATAAACTGAGGAGGGACCTAAACTACCGTATGTTTCTGTGTAATACGGGAATACTTGAGGGACCTTTTGAAACACCTTAGAAAGTAATAAACTCTCAGCATACACTGGTTGAGAGAATGAAAAATGATTTTTTGTACATATGCCAAAAGTTTGGAATAATTAAGATTTTTTTAATATGCTCACCAAGGCTGTATTTCTTTAATAATAAATATAGTAAAAGCAGTAATATTATTACAATTAAAAAAACTGTTTTCTATTTTAATATATTTAAAAATGGAATTTATTCCTGTGATGCAAAGCTGAATTTTTAGGAACAATTACTCTAGTCTTCAGTGTCACACAGTCTTTATATGCTCATTTGGTGTAAACATTTCTGATTATTATCAGTGTTGAAAATAAGTTAGTATTTTTTATTAAGCTGCTTAATATTTTTGTGGAAATCATGACACACTACCATTTAAAATTTTGTAGGTGAAAATTATAGACAAACAAACAAATAAATAAATACTTATATTCAGCAAATGCATTAAATTGACTGAAAGTGACATTTATAATATTACAAATGATTTCAATTTCAAATAAATGCTGTTATTTTTAACTGTTCATCCAAAAATTCTGAAAATAAATGTTGGTTTGCACAAAAATATTAAGCTTTTAGCAACTTAGCATACTAGAATGATGGTTTTTGTCATCACAGGTATAAATTACATTTTCAAATATTTTTAAATTGTGGTATTTCCAAATATTGCTGTTTTTATGGTGTTTATTATCAAATAAATGCACTCTTGGTTAACATAACAGACCTCTTTTAAAACTTTTTGTTTTATATAAATGACACCTCAGCATCACCCATTATCGATATTTACCAGCTTTACTAGACTGAACATATTGATTAATTTGATTTAGAACTTAAATTTTGCACCAATTATTATTCTTTAAAACGATATATTGTTTGTTTGTTGTTAGTTTGTTTCATTTGTTTTTTTGTTGTTGTTTGGTTTGTTTGTTTTATTTGTTTTTTGTTGTTGTTGTTGTTTAGATTTCAATGAATTTTTGTGTTATTGTTTGATTCATTTGTTTTATTTATTTTTCTGTTTTTGTAATATTTTAGTGTTTTGTTTTATTATGGTTTGTTTGTTGTTTTCATCATTTTATGTAAATGAATTAGTTTTGTTTGTTTCATTTGTTTTGTTTTTTGATGTTTAGATTTCATTGAAGTTTTGTTTTGTTTTTGATTAATTTGTTTAAAACAATACACAATGCAATTGAATAATAAATAATATTGTATTTGCAGTGGCGTGATATCTCTGAAATGGACTGTTAACGAAGTGTTAAAGTGTTTGAAACTTGGGAATGTGACTTTGGGAAATGCTGGCAAAATAATACACCAAAGAATCCTCTCCCCACTGCGCCGTAACCCCGGTATGCACTGCAGCGAGTAATTGAGGGTCCTTGTAACCCAGGTCATGACTGTTCGTTCCCCTGTGTGTGGTATCCCCTCTGCTTGGGAGTTCACACAGAGGTTTGCAGAGTCACACGTGTTAACCAAACAGGGCTGTCCCTGGGGAGACAAAGCACATTTATAAGAGCCACCACAAAAAAAAAAAAAGAACTGCGTTAGTTGTTTCTCATTATTGAGTTCTCAAAGCACTCCCCCTCTCTAAACCACTTCAGCGTTCAAAAATTTTTTTTTTGTTTTGTTGTGTTTTGTTATGTTCATTTGTTTGGTGTTTTGTTTTGATAAAATTTTTTTAGTTTTATCTTTGTTGTTGTTGTGGCTTGTTCCCTTTCAGTCGGTCACTTGTGACGTTACGTTGGTGACGGACGAATTGGTCTCTCTGGTAAGATTCCCAATTTGTTGGTTACTGATGTGACATCTTTGTTCCCTCCTTCAGGGAGATGTTTTATTGTTTTTTTTTTTTTTTTGTTGTTGTTGTTGTTTTTGTTATGTTTTTTATTTAAATTAATTTGTTTTGTTTGTTTTGTTTTTTTTTGTTGCTGTTGTTTAGATTTAATTGTTGTTTGATTCATTTGTTTCATTTATTTAGTGTGTTGTTTTGATTTAATTTTTTTGTGTTATGTTTTCTTTGGGTTTGATTTTTGTTGTTTTCATTATGTTTTTTATTTGATTGAATTTGTTTTGTTTTTTATTTGTTTTTATTGTTCTTGTTTAAATTTAATTGAAGTTTTGTTTTGTTTTTGTTTGATTCATTTGTTTCAGTAATTTAGTGTTTTGTTTTGATTTAATTTCTTTGTTGTTATTTTTTGTTTGGATTTGTTGTGGTTTGTTTATTTGTTGTTTTCATTATGTTTTTTATGTAAATGAATTTGTTTTGTCTGTTTCATTTGTTTTTTTTTTGTTGTTTAGATTTCATTTAAGTTTTGTTTTTGTTTGATTCATTTATTTATTGTTTTGATAAAAAAAAATTTGCTTCGTTTTTGTTTTATTGTGGTTTGTTTATTTGTTGTTTTTGTTATTTTTTATGTAAATGAATTAGTTTTGTTTGTTTAATTTGTTTTGTTTTTTTGTTGTGATTCAGATTTGATTGAAGTTTTGTTTTGTTTTTGTTTGATTAATTTGTTTCATTTATTTAGTAGTTTATTTTATTTAATTTTATTGTTTTATTTTTTATCTTGTTGTGGTTTGTTTATTTGTTGTTTTTGTGATGTTTTTATTTAATTGAAGTTGTTTTGTTTATTTCATTGTTTTTTTGTTGTTGTTATTTAGATTTAATTAAAGTTTTGTTTTTGTTTCATTTGTTTCATTTATTTATTGTTTTGATTAATTTTTTTCTTTGTCTTTGTTTTGTGTTTTTGTTGTTTTAATATTTAATTGAATTTTGTTTCATTTGTTTTGTTGTTGTTGTTAATTAGATTTAATAATTTTTAATACATTTAATGTTGTTTTGTTTTGTTTTTGTTTAATTTGTTTCATTAATTTATTGTTTTGTTTTGATTTTATTTTTTAGGTTTATTTTTTGTTTTGTTGTGGTTTGTTTTTGTTTTCATTATGTTTTTTTATTTAATTTTTGTTTTCTTTTTTTTGTTGTTATTGTTGTTATTTAGATTTAATTTATTTAATTTTTGTTTGATTCATTTGTTTAATTTATTTAGTGTTTTATTTTGATTTTAATTTGTTTTATTTTTTGTTTTGTTGTGTTTTTTCTTGTTTTTTAAATTGTTTTTATTTAATTTAATTTGTTTTGTTTGTTTTATTGTTGTTTAGATTTAATTGAAGTTTAGTTTTGTTCAATTTATTCGTTTCATTTATTTAGTATTTTGTTTTGATTTAATTGTTTTGTTTTATTTTTTGTTTTGTTATGTTTTTTTTATTTGTTGTTTTCGTCATGTTTTTAATTTAAATGAATTTGTTTTGTTTGTTGTGTTTTTTGTTTAGATTTAACTGAAGTTTTGTTTTTATTTGTTTTATTTAGTTTCAAAGCAAAGAGTGTAGACATAATGCAGAACCTGCATATACAAACACGCAGCAAAGTGTTGTGATTTTATTTTTTATCAATAATTTAATAATTCTTCCACAGAGCAAAGTGGTGGTTCAGTAAAAATGGCTTTGAACGCAGCTCAGCCAATCATCAATCAATGAAATTCATGCATTCTTAGTGTGGCAGATATGTCCAAATACTTTGGAGACACTCTGTAATATACATGAAAATGCTGGTGGTCGACCAAAGTCATGTTGAACTTTATTATCATATCCTTAGGGTAATCCTCTGATTTGTGTGCCTTTATTACTGTAGTGAATGTTCAAAGGGTGTGTTGTATGAATCTATGAGGCCTTTGACGGTCTTTTAAAACCTCTTTGAAAAGCTCAAGAGGCAGAAATCTGCTTGGTGATCACACATGTTCGTATATAGGGCACTCCTACTTCAATCCTGTGAGGAGAGTTTTGTTTGGCTGATGATGAAGACTTTTCTTGGCTTCCTAAGGCATCCAGCAGAGATCCAAAGTCACTTTTGTCCCAACCTTAAAGACTTTGATAAATGTGCATGCTGCTGTTTTAATTGTAAAATGCATGTTTTGTTTAAAATAATTTCTCGTCACTCAAAGATTGGTTACTAAAGTTACTGAAAATGATGTTTTGCCAGTTTACAAGATTAGTAAAACCAAAAACATATTTGCTCTTTTTCAATCAATTACTATGAACTTGTACTTTTCATGGATTTAGCACACAAGTAACCAACTTTTATGTATAATTTATGTATGATTTTTATATACAGCTATTTAGTATATAGATTGTCTAATAATCTAGTTAACTAATAAACCTGGCATAGTGTATTTTGTATGTCGCTTTGGATAAAAGCGTTTTCTACATGCATTAATGTAAGTGTAGTTTTTGCGTCTTATTTGAAACAAGAAAACTCCTCTTACCCTTCTTTGTAAAAAACTTGAAAAAACATTGGAAAAGAGAGTCAAATGAGTTTCAAATTAATTGAGGGTGAGTTTATATGATTATATTTTTGTATCAATTATTCCTTTATTTTTAATGTTACATAACCAATCATGAATCATGTGTTGAGACATTTTCAAAGACCCAGGACAGTCCTGCATGGTCAAAAGCAGTGAGTAATCCTGCGCTTGTTTACAATCCAGCATGTACGTTTCATTTTCTCCATTATAATTAAAGCAAATTTACTTTTAGTCTGCAGCATCTGTCTTTGTAACACTAAGTATAGTTTACTGAATGAAATTGGCATGTAAAATTGAGTTTTGTGCAATATATCCTGGCATTACAAACCCCTAATTATGTGTCATAAGCAATTCTGTTGTTCACTGGTACTTGAGAACATACATGTTGTGTAGTAATAATAATATAGTAAGCCAGTAATATTTCATAATATGATCAGTAAAGGTGGGAGTGATATTTTGACCAAACTGGTCATTCGTATTGGCACTAACACACTCTCTGAGGTAACGTCTGACCAGCAGTCAGACACGCCACATCCCCTGGTCAGTTTTTTTTTTTTTTATGTTAAGGCCAAGAACATACTCTATGCAAGTAGACAAACGCAGACACGAATGCTTGGCCAATTCATTGCAAAAGCGCATATCATTAAAATATTGCCATTAAAAATACATATTAAGAGCTATTGTGTTCTGTGCGGTACAAAAGCACAATATTCAAATACATTCAACTATCCACATCATTTAATCAAATGCTATCATTTAATGCTAAAAATGTCACACATATGGTGATGAATTGCTGTCTGACAGAAATTATGCATGAACATATAATTAGAATTTACATTCTTTTGTGTGTTTTGCTGTTAAATCAATATACATCTTAAAGGAGAAGTTCACTTCCAAAACAAAAATTGACAGATAATGTACTCACCCCTGTTGTCATCCAAGGTGTTAAAAGAAATTATATTTTTTGAGTTAAACATTTCAGGATTTTTCTCCATATAATGACTGATAACTGATATGGTGCCCCGAGTTTGAACTTCCAAAATACAGTTTAAATGCGGCTTCAAATGATCCCAAAATGCCGTTGTAAACGATTCCAGCCGAGGAAGAAGGGTTTTATCTAGCGAAACGATCGGTTATTTTCATTAAAAAAATACAATTAAATGTTTATTTTTTTTTTTTTTATCTCAAATGCTCATCTTGCTTTCCCTGAACTGTGTGTATTCTGGCTGAAGTATGTCGAAAAACTCCAACCGTATTTTCTCCCTCAACTTCAGAAATTATTTCAAAATCATCCTACATTGCTGCAGAAGTACCAACCCAGTCTTTGCAAAGTGAACATGCAAAGAAGATCAAACACCCTTAACAAAAAAGGTAAAACAGCGATATAGGGCGATTTTGAAGTTGAGGGAGAACATGAGAACATGAGTTTTTCGACATACCCTAACTATCATGAACCGGATAAAAACAGGCAGAGTGAGACAAGACGAGTGTTTGACATTAAAAAGTATATAAATTGTGTTATTTTTATGAAAATAATAAATTGTTTCGCTAGATAAGACCCTTCTTCCTCAGCTGGGATCCTTTACAATTGCATTTGGGATCATTTGAAGCCGCATTTAAACTGCATTTTGGAAGTTCAAAATCGGGGCACCATATCAGTCCATTATATGGAGAAAAATGCTGAAATGTTTCCCTCAAAAAACATAATTTCTTTAAGGCTGAAGAAAGAAAGACATGAGCATCTTGGATGACAAAGGGTGATTACATTATCTGTCAGTTTTTGTTCTGGAAATGGACTTTTCCTTTAATAGTGTTGCTGTGTTTTGTTACAGTTTTTTTACATAATAGTATCTTTTGCTATGGTAGCCAGTTTCCGCCACTGATTAAAGAATAAAAAAAAGGTTATTTTGATGTTTCAGTGAAATGAAGTCAGAATTGTGAAATATAAACTTACAATTCTGACTATTTTTTCCTCGCAAAAACAAGTTTGTATCTCGCAATTCTGACTTTTTTTGCAATTGTGACTTTTTTTCTCAGAATTGTGAGATATAATTGCAAGTTATAAAGTCTAATTTTGAAGAGTAAAAAAGACTTATATGTTATCAGAATTGCGAGTTCGTATCTCACATCATATCTCACAATTCTGACTTAACCCTCTGGTTGTGTTCGAATTCCTGTCACACTTGTGGTGTTCCCGGCCAAAAATGACTGGACTCCAAACATTTACTTATAAATCTCTCATTATGCTATATTTTCACCAAATATTGGATTCAATCTTTTTGTCAACTTGTTTTTTTTATTAAGGACTGGTTTTGTGTTTCTATTTGCATCTGATTAATCGTAGGCCTCATTTATCCGAATGTACGTACTTCATTTTCTTAGTGAAAAAAGCATTTTTATGAATAAGTTTCACAATAAGAGATAAATAATTCTAAAAAATTTGCACTGTTTATTACACTAGTGTGCTTTAATGTTTAATCAAGTAAAGTAAAGTAAGTAAATATAAAAGCATTTTAAAGCATTAACTTCCTGATTAACCATTAAAGCACAATAGTGTGATAAACAGTGCAAATTTTCATGATTTTTTATCTTAAAATTATGCATAAAAAATGTGGGTTTTTTTTTTCACTCAAAAAATTAGGTGCCTAGTTTTAGATAGATGAGGCTTACGATTAATCGGATGCAAATAAAACCCAAAACCAGTCCTAAATGAAAAAAAACAAACAAAAAAACAAGTTGACAAAAAGAATTAATCCAGTATTTGGTGATAATAAAGCATAATGTGAGATTTATCAGCAATTGTTTGGAATCCGGTCATTTTTGACCGGGAACATCACAAGTGTGACTAGGTGAAATAAAACCCAAGATATAAACTCACAATTGTGACTTAAGAACTCACAATTGTGAGTGTATATCACTCAATTCTGACTTAATTTCTTAGATTTGCAAGTTTATATCACAATTCTGACTTTATAACACAACTGCAAGTTTACATCTCACAATACTGAGAAAAAAAAGTCAGAATTGCAAGATGTAAACTCGTAACTGCTTCCATACTTTTCCTTATTTACCAGTTGAAATGAAAAAATCATATTCTTAAAACTTTGCCACACAATGCAAACATTTACTGTATATGTAATGTTAGTTAACTTAATTGCTAACTACTCTAGAGAGGAATTAGCTAAGCTAAGCTGAAAGCTACACTTAGAGAAAGAAGCTGGTAATGCTATAAGACAAGTATTTTGAGATACATTTAAGCTACTTTATATTATCTATAAATGTAACATAAATATGAGGTGTTAGAAGGTCACCTGTAAAAGGGAACTGCACTTAGCAAATAGCATACTTTTAAAAAGAGTACATATTACATAAATAATGCTTTAAAAGAATATACTTAAGTGCAAACTGAATATAATCTTTTCAGAAATTGGTCTGCAATTATATGAAAATGTGTTATAGTTTAAATTTATGGTAAAAGCACTTTGCTATTTTGGCCCTCTTAAGTAGTACTTAAGTAGACTTAATTTCATAATGAACTTCTTTTGTCATATGAAATATACTGACAAGCATTTAGGGTAACCTAAAATATACTTCAGTATCATTTTTATAGAAACTTATATGTCAGCTATTTAAATATATTTGTAATAATGAAGTTGCAATTTAAAAAAAAAAATGTATATTTAAAAATATATTAACTGTAATTACATAAATTAAATAACACTACAGTTAAAATTATAATCAAACTTTTAAACCATGACAAAAAATGATTAAAACAGTGATTTAAAATGTACTTTAAATTATAGTGTATTTAATAGTATTTTTAAATATGTTAATAAATATTCTCATCTCATATGTCACAAGTACATCATGCAGCTTCTCTGGGAATTTTTACTAGACAACGATGCAAATTAAAAAATAGTTCCATTTTTTTCTAACCTTTTTATAGCATACTTTAAACTAAGGCATCTGCGTAATGTATCAGTGTAAATATGAATGTTAAGATGTGCTGGCTAGTTTTATTGTGTCTGTGTTTGCTCAAAATTATATATACAAAGCAGACTTTCATAAAAGGCTCTGTTGATGGTCAGTAGTTGAATAAACCCAGAAAGCATGTATTTTCTCTTTGAACTCCGAGACTTTGTAAAGTTTTTCAACTCTAGCCACAATGCCTTATGAAGTTTTCTCAACAGTTGTTGCTGTTCTCACAACACTATAACGAATATATGGAAATTCCATTATGCTCTACAGGCAATTATTGCATCTTTAATGACCAAATTAAATCCATCGTCTCAAAATAACAACAACAACCTGTTTTCCCATTAAAAGTGTGTCATGGCTCAGTGCCTTTTCATAATGAGAGCATAAAAACTGAATGAAAGGATGAAGACGATTCTCATGCTAACAAAAGTGCAGAATATGAAATGCATATGAGATTATTAGCTTTTCAGACACTCGTTTTTAAGGTGTGGGTGGTAGATGTTATTTGGGCAGCATGAGCATGTGATTTTTGTTCCAAACTTGAATGCTTTCCTTTCCATGTGGAACACAAAGAAGACATTTTGAAGAATGTTTTTGATCATACAATGAAAGTTAATGGGGTCCAAAACATCACTGTGAGAAAAACAAACGAACAAACAAACAAATGCCATAAATACAGATATGAAGATGAACTCTCCATTTAGGCCTGGGTTTTAAGCTTGCTCAAGGAATTTTGGGGTCCTGATTCCTCTTTAAGTTTTATTAAAGAGAAATCATGTTAGAGCAGTTCCTGGATGTCTGTGGTGAAATGAAGTCATACGTTTTTTTTTAAACCATGTGTCTCATTCTCCAGGAATGAACGTCCCGTCTCCGCCTGAGATGAAGCAGCTTTGGAAGATGCTTTTTCCGCTTCTTATCCTCCTTTACCTATTGGGAGCTGTCAGGTGTCAAGTAAATCCAGGTAGATATTTATCTCTTTTTTTTATTTCACTGTATAAAAATGAAATTGAATGACTCATGACATTTAAATTTAGTCATTTAGCTGATAATTTTATCCAAAGCAACTGCAACGTGTGATTTAGTGGCTTACGCAACAGCACAATAATGGTAGCTCATGGATTTTAGAGTTTGTAGGAACTTGAGCCCAAATGTTTAACTACTAGTCTACAATATTAATTGAACAGCTACAGTGGTGTGGACACTGGTGACATAAATTTGCCGAAAAACTGTGTTTGAAAATTTATGAGACAAGTCACTATGGAAATCAGTTGTTGTGGTGTCACTAACAGCATGTGGTCACGATCTCCGATTTTACTGTCCATGAATTGAAGTTTTTCTAAAGGTCAGAATGCTGCAAGCTGCATTGTTATTTTTTGATGAGCTTTGAAACTGGCAGCCTTGTTGTTGTGATCACTCTAAGTTTGAGGTCTGAAAAGGCTCTGGAAGATGCCCAGATTCCATTCTGGTTCTCATGGCTTCTTCTCTTTTATCTGTGTCTTTCAACTTGAGCTTTTTCTCTCTAGCATGGGTGGTTTGTGGGGAGGAAAGTGTGATGTCAATGTGAGGTTCAATTATATTTTACAAGGAAACCAGAAGCCAGCTCATGGTGAGCAGCCGTACAGTAGAGACTAAAGCATAAGTCTGGAAAGCAGCTAATACCACCATGGCTAGAGGCAGTTTCTTCTGGGATCCCCCAGGATGAAAACCACACTGAGCTCTTGTACTATATTGGGCTGTGTTTCTTAAGAAGCAGATGAATTTGATTACCCAAGGTGACATTGCTTTCTTCAACTGATCATGTGTCAGCTCAGTGTTGTATTTGAACAAATGAAGACCTTAAGCTGACATTAAAGTTGAAAATGCATTGCTTTAGAAGCAGGCTAATGTAATACGACAAGGAATGCATGATGTTCTTTAATGGTTTCTTTTATAACCATATTGTGCTTGAATGAATCAGAGAGGAGGCTACCAATCCATCCAATTTTTTTTAATTGTCGCTTTGCTTGGTTGAACTACAAAGTAGTGTTTGGCTTGTTTCAAAGTAAACATGGAATATGTAAAATGCTTTGTTAAAAATCCCTCTGTGCGGTTTATGTGAAGGCAGTCTGAATTGTTTAAAAGTTTTAAGACGGCTTGTGGTACAAGCAAAAATAACAGAATTATACTCAGCTGTTCTGTTGCTGACTGAATGTTCTGGATTGTTACTTTCCGGTCTGAAAGTATCAGAGAGAAGTGGGTGAAGGGATCCTGCCAAGCATTTTTACCCTAAAAACAAAAGAAGGAATAAATTATGTTTTGCATAAGAAAATTTAAGCCTGTTTTTATAACCATTATGATTTTTTTCCATCATTTTTTTCCTGACAATTAAGCAAAAACAAATTCTCATATAAATGCATCACGTTTAAATCATTGACGTAAATTATGTATTAGGTATTTATACATAAGTCATTATAGTAGGAAGAGAAATCATTGAGAATATTTTTACATTTTTGTTTTATGTTTTACAATATTTACTTTTTTAAAAAAACACACGTTTTTGAGAAGTCCTGTACACTTCATATGAAAAATACAGATTTAATAGGACATGGTGATAATAATTACCATGAAATACTTACCATTTATCTGTTAATGAGAAATTTGTGCTTAATTAATACTAAAATAATATCACAATTGAAAATAACTTTAATGGCCCTAAAATAGCCTTGTTTTTATTATTTTAACTAATTGTGCATAATTTGCATAGTATGTTCTTGAGAAATTATAAGTTTCATAAGATTCATTCATTCATGAAGGGTTCACTTCATCCTGAAAATACAGGTTTATAATGACATGGTTGAAGTAACAGTCTCAACAAGCTTGTATAATATAAAAAAAACTGCATAATATTTAAATAATTTAGGTAAAGTATGCATTAAGTATTTGTGCATAATATTAGAGGAATCATCGAGAATATTTTTGCTTTTTTTTTACATTTTACAATGTTTTACAATATTTACTCTTTTCTTCTTTTTTAGCCACAAGGTCTTGAGAAATTACACTTTTTATTTGGTTAATTCATGATGAAGGTTCCTGTACACTTCATATGAAAAATACAGATTTAATATTTCATAAAACGGGTATTATGGAATTATGAAATTCTTACCATTCATCTGTTAATGAGAATTTTGTGCTTACTTAATATGAAAATAACGTTTTTAATTCTTATTTCATTAGATTCATTCATTCATGAAGGGTTCCTGTGAATCCACTTTTTTGAAAATACAGATTTATAATGACATGGTGGAAATAATAATTTCAACAAGCTTATATAATGTTAAAAATAGCAAAATATTTAAATGGTTAAGTAAATTTTGTATTAAGTATTTATACATACAATGCATACATACAATAGTAGAGGAATCATGATTGAGAAAAAATGTACTCTTTTTTTATATATATACATTTTTTAATATTTTACAATATTTACTTTTTTCTTCTTTTTTAACCACACATTCTTTTAACCACACAAATTGGCTTGCTTTTATTATTTTAACATACATAACATGTCCTTCAGAAGTTACAAGTTTCATAAGATTCATTCATTCATGAAGGGTTCCTGTGCACTTCATTCTAAAAAATTCAGATTTATAATGACATGGTGGAAATACTCTCAACAAGCTCATATAATGTCAAAAAATAGCATAATATTTAAATAATTTAGGTAAATTATGTATTAAGTAATTATACATAGGACATAAGAGTAGAGGAATCATCACTGAAAATATTTTTACTTTTTTTTTTTCACATTTTATGACATTTTACAATATTTACCATTTTCTTCTTTAACCACACACATTCTTGAGAAATTACACTTTTCATTAGGTTCAATGATGGAGGTTCCTGTACACTTCATATTAAAAATACAGATTAAATAGGACATGTTGGAGATAATTATAATGAAATTCAACTTACCATTCAACTGTCAATGAGAATTTTGTGCTTAATTCATATGAAAGTGATGTCAGCATTAAAAATAACTTTACCAGTCCTAAAATTGGCTTGTTTTTTTATTTTAATTAATTATATGTATCTCTTTATTTTAGCATACATAATACGAAGAGATCATTTGCAAAAACAGATAACTGTTAAACAGATAAATTAACTATTTTCAAAATTATGTTTTTTCATTATGCATTCCAATTAATCTCAATCAAACTGCAGTTGGGTTATTTTGATTAAACTAAAAATACAGCTAACAAACACAATAAAAACATTAAAAAGTAATAAAACAAATGATTTTTGAACATTTAAAAAAAATAAGTTATCTGTTTTTGCAAATAAGCTCTTCATATGTTCTTAAGAAATTACAAGTTTCATTAGATTCATTCATTCACAAAGGGTTCCTGTGCACTTCATACTAAAAATACAGATTTATAATGATGGTGGAAATCAATGGTCTCAACAAGCTCAATATTCATTAACATCTATGTGTTGCTTTTTTGTGTGTGCCTTTTTTTCCTTTGCTTTGCTTTACAGTTTGGATCAATACGCTACAGTACTTTGCAACACTTCCTTAGCAATATATCATGGTGTCCCATAATTGATGCTGAATATTATTACTTCTCATCACAGACACTGTTCAGAATTTTTTTTTTCACAGGCTGGTGGTTAGAAAGGAAAGAACACCAGGCTAAAGGAGTGGTGAAATGTAACGGGATAGAGTCCATCACTCAAACCTCATTGAACTGCGTGTGAGCTCTGTGTGAGGATGTGACCTTGCTTTGAGTTTATTATTGAATGTAGCAGGAGCGCAAGCATGATTGTTTACAATGGATTCAACAATCAGACTGGAGTCTGTGGCTTGTACATACCAGACATTTTGACAACAGGAAAGTATATTGAAACAGCTTCTATTTCGTACTTTTTCCCTTTTTTTTTTTTGCTTCAGAGGCTCTGTGTGTTTCTCAGATATTTGTTTCTGCAGCTCATAAGTCACAGCAGCAGCCTTTCTCACGTTTACAGTTTGAGCGTTTTGGTATTCAACTAGTTGACCTTGTGTTATTAGTGAGAGAAGTTAATGATAGTGTTTCAGATAAACTGTATAAATGGTTGCTTTCCACGAAGGTGGTGAATTTCCGTTCTTTCCAGGAGAGAGATGCTGTAACCTCTTTAAATATCAGTTTTGCTCCTTCATATTTCCGCTGGAAAAAAAGCAGCATTTTTTTCCTACTTCTGGAAAAGTGTGTTGCCGAACTCAGTAGCTATGGGATCTCCTCTGCCAACTTTCCTCTGTTTAAAATTCCCAAAGACTGTAGTTATACCATCCTACTCGCTGCTTTTTTCCACTTTGAGTAATAGACTCTTACTTTTTTCTACTGTAAAAAAAGAAAGAAAGAAAAAATGCAAGTGCCTCTTTCTAGCAGTTTACATGTGATTGAATGTGTGTGTATGTTAGTATACATGTGTGTGTGCACGGTTTTGGACCCTGCAGTTAGACAGCAAACATTGTGGAACAAATGTGCCATTCACAAGGATTAAAGATGGAAAAAACTAGTTGGCAGGAGGGGGAAATAAGCGCCACTCGGACCAATGAATTACTGCACAAGACCAGAGTGGCCCGTAAGAGAAAGAGAGAGAGAGGAAAGACCAAAAGCCACAGTTTCTTCACACAACATGAGTATTTTTCCACCTTTCTAAAGTGAGGGATATTTTTAGACTCAGTAACTGAATGTTTACTCCATCTGATAGTGAGGCTCTAACCATCCACTCTTGGAGAGCAGAAAAACTGAGTAAATACACATCTCTTACGGGCTGCATTTCGGATCAGAGCTTGTAAATTTGCTCAAGCACTTTGGCTCTTTAGTTCGTTTTATTCACCTATCAATTAGTATTTACCACAAAGTCAGTTGGTTGATTTTATCACTGTATGTTTATATTCACATATTATGTGAGTTATTTTTATAAAGACAACATCAAATATCAAACTGCTTTTTTTTTATTGTGGCTTTGAGACCATTTGTCAAAACACATAGTTGGCCCAGTGTCTGCAGCCGAATAGTACTGGACGTTGGTAAGATATTTTATCTATGTGACGCTTTCGTGTCAATTGTCTAACACTGCTTTGCCTGTGTTTCACAAAGCTATGAAAACTCAGCTCTGATTTACGAAAGCACATACATGTTCTCACTTTTTATATTACTATTAAATAGTACTTTGAAAATTATAATTTCTATTGTACATCGTACAGTTAAGGTCAAAAGTTTACATACAGCTTGCAGAATCTGCAAAATGTTAATTATTTTACCAAAATAAGAGGAATCATACAAAATGCATGTTATTTTTTATTTACTACGGAACTGAATAAAATGTTTCACATAAAAGATGTTTACATACAGTCCATATGAGAAAATATCAGCTTTCGCACTCGTATGCAACTATTACAGAAGTTTCAAAAGCTTACTGATGCTTCCGGAGGAAAAATGATGCATTAATGGGTTACTCCACCCTAAAATGAAAATTTTGTCATTATTCACTTACCCTTATGTCGCTCCAAACCCGTAAAAGCTTCGTTCGTATTCGGAACACAATTCAAGATATTTTGGATGAAAACCGGGAGGTTTGTTACTGTCCACTGTAAATACCACTGTAAAGACCCAGAAAAGTATGAAAAACATCGTCAAAATAGTCCATCTGCCATCAGTGGTTCAATCAGAAATTTATGAAGCGACGAGAATACGTTTTGTACGCAAAGACAAAAAAAAAAAGATTTTATACAACAGTTCATCTCCTCCGGGTTAGTGTAGCGCCATTTTGGAAAGTATCCGGTGGACGCAAACTGCGTACGCCGGATACGCTGTTTTCATACAAATCAAAGCGTAAATATACGTAGAAAACGTATCCGTGTAGTATGGCTGACACAGAAGAGCGTACGCAGTTTGCGTCCAGCGGATACTCTCCAAAATGGCGCTACGCTGCCGCAGAGGAAACGGATTGTTGAATAAAATAGATTTTTTTTTCCTTTTTTCTTTGCTTCATAAAATTCAGATTGAACCACTAATAGCAGATGGACTATTTTGACGATGTCTTTCAGGTCTTGACAGTGGTATTTAACTGGCAGTCAATGGGACAGTCACAAACCTCCTGGCTTTCAACCAAAATATAACCAAAATTGTGTTCCGAAAATGAACAAGGCTTTTACGGGTTTGGAACTACATGGGGGTAAGTGATTAATGACCAAATTTTCATTATTGGGTGGAGTAACCCTTTAAGAGCTGGGGGTGAAAACTTTTGAACAGAATTAAGATGTATACATTTTTCTTATTTTTCCTAAATATCATTTTTTTTTTTCATTTAGTACTTTCCTTCAAAAGCTACAGAAGATGCTTACGTGCTTCCCAAAAGACTAAATAAGTGAAATAATAAATCAGTGAGCTTTGAACCTTCTGTAAAAGTTGCATATGAGCCCCTCAGTTGTCCTCAGTGTGAAAAGATGGATCTCAAAATCACAGTCATTGTTAAGATACAGTACAACTCTAGTTAAAAATAATCACATTTTGCTGTTTTTAATTAGGAGACCAATTATGCCCCTTTGTACAATATGTAATATAAGTCTCAGTTGTCAACAGAATGTGTTTGTGCTCACAGATTCAACTCAAAATACCCCACAGATCATTTATTATATCATTTTGAAAATGATCAATTTTGAGTGGAAGCAAAAACATGCTGTTTTCGTGCATGTCTCTTTAAATGAAAATGAGCTGCTGCTCCCCACCCCCTTTTCCAGAATAGGGCTGTGCCCTTACAGCTCTGATACTGTCAAAAAAACATCTGTTTGGTTTTGATTATCATGTCTATTGCGCTGAAATCATGTGTTTTAAGGCCATATTAGTTTCAACTTCTGATATTCGATTATACACACACATTCGAAAATCACACACAAAAAAAATGGCTGTCAAACGGCTTGTGAGTACTAAACTAAGTTCTCTTTCATGTCTTATTGCGCTTAAACTGTCAAATACACACAAATTTGTTAAAAACACAAGTTACAAAAACAGTTATGTCTTTAAGGTAGAGAAAAGAGAAAGAAATTGCATGTTTATATTATATCTTTGTGGCAGCAGCATAAAATACAGTAAATAAATCAATAAATTCACTGCTCTCTTGTCTCTGAGGCTGGGACTCTAAACAGTGTTTCTGTGCTCGACTGTGCAGCCAACGACAGAACAGTTAGCATGCTTTGCTCAAGCTTTTGCTATGGCGTTAGAACTGGTACACCCTTGTCAACTTGCGAATACTAAATGGCGACGCTGTGGGTGGAAACGTGCAGATTAAGGGGTGGTAACATAATAATAAGATCACCTTTCTACGTCACTGGGGGAACAAAATCTGAGCGGCTTGTTTTTTCACATGCTTTTAGAGTAAGGCTTACCAAAACAAAGTTACTGAGTTGTCTTTTTCCACTTTTTCTGTGTTGGTAGATACATCTGGGACCCGATTATAGCCCTTAAACATGGAAAAAGTCAGATTTTCATGATATGTCACCTTTAAATGTAATATATGTACTTATATTACTTACATATGATATACAACATTTAAAATAAACGTTTTAATACATGAAAAGTGTAATTTTTTTGTGCCATTTTAACATTTAATATAGCATAAAATTGCATCCTTTTATATTACCTGAAAAATCATATGAATATATTGTGAGTATTCAATATGTATCATCCTGTATAGCTTTTATAAATATGTGTCTATATTTAAGTACGAGTACATATGTGTGTTAAGGAAACAGCCGGTGAGAGAGAGTGAGTGATGGGGGAGGAGGATGCCGTTCTGTTACATCTGGAAGAGCTTTTTGTTGGGGGATTCAGCTCGTTTTGGATTATATCAGCTTGTCATTGCCAAAACCAAGCCTCTGAGGTTTCCCCCATCTTGACTTTTAAGCAAACATTTGGAGGAGAGACAGAAAAAAAAATGAAAAGAGAGACAAAAAGTCCTTCACCACTATCCTTGCTATTGCTGGCAGGATCACAAAGGCTATTTTGTTGAAATGGAGGGGCCACTTGGAATAGGAGTGTCCTTGTACACTTTTTTTTTTTTTTTACATATCCGGATCTTCACACTGACACTCAAAGTAAAAGAGATATTACAAGAGATTAAGAGAGTTTATATAAATGTCCTCTCATGCTCTGACAGTATTATGTGATATTGCAGTCAAAATATAAAATAATGTTTTTAAAATTTCAATCAAATGGATAAATTGTACCATTCATCAGCGGGTGGTATGGTGGTCTAAAGCTCTACATTCTTATGTTTACACAAGAGTTCTTCAAGACCTACCCTCTCTCGCAGGCCAACTCTGACTATAAATCAGTCAGTTTTTGAATTTTTAAAAAATCTACTTAATATATTCTTGCCTACTTTCTGACTTAAAATCTTTAAAAATGTGAAACTTATTTTTACCAGCTTATTATTGTTATTATTTTTTAAACCAACCAGCCACTGTTTCCAAGTACTGTAGATTCAAAATATTTAATTCATTAAGTAAAATGTGAAATACAGTAATAAAAACCATGCAGACATGTTTTATATGCTGTTTTTCATGTAATTAACAAAAAGAATATTTATGAATATTTATCCTCTTATTAATTTATAATGATGAAATATAAAAAGCAATATCTATCTCATCCGATCTTACACCTTAGCCAAACATCAAGCATTTTTGTGTTGTGTATTTCTTGCATTGAGTTGTATGGAAGCCTGTTTCTGCCACTGAATAAAAAATTTAAAAAAGCTAATCTTTTTATCTTTTTATCTCAGAATTCAGACTGTTTTTACATTTACAATTCATACATCCGACTTTTTTAATTCTTGCAATTCTGACTTTTTTTCTCAGAATTTTCTCGTTTTTAGAATTGTAAGTTTATGTCTCACAATTCTGACTTTATAACATGCAACTGCGAGTTATTGAGTCAGAATTGTGAGATATAAACTATTCTGAGAACATATCAGGACTTTATCTCACAATTATGAGGGGAAAAAAATCAGAAATGCATTGAAAAAGTCGGAAATAAAAGTTATAAACTCACTAGTGCAGGAAAAAAAAATCCAAATTGTGAGAAACAAACTTGCATTTGTGAGAAAAATGTCAGAATTGCGAGTTTTATTTCGTTTCTGATTTTTTTTTTTCTCACAATTGTAAGATTATATCACGCAATTCTGACTTTAAAACTCGCAATTGCAAGTTTATATCTCACATTTCTGAGAAAAAGTCAGAATTGTGAGATAAAAAGTCACAATAACCTTTTTTAATTTTTTTATTCAGTGGCAGAAATGAGCTTCCATGAAGTTATGAATAAATCTGTAATTGAATAATATGAATTGCTATTCGTAAAAGTCAAGTGCTAAAAAGTGTTTAAAGGAGAAGTCCACTTCCAAAACAAAGATTCACATATAATGTACTCACCCCCTTGTCACCCAAGAAGTTCATGTCGTTCTTTCTTCAGTCATAAAGAAATTATGTTTTTTGAGGAAAGCATTTTTGCATTTTTCTCCATATAATGGACTGATATGTGCCTCGATTTTGAACTTCCAAAATGCAGTTTAAATGCGGCTTCAAATGATCCCAAATGCGGTTGTAAACGATCCCAGGGTCTGAAGGGTCTTATCTAGCGAAACGATTGGTTATTTTCATTAAAAAAATACAATTTAAATACTTTTTAATCTCAAACGCTCGTTTTTCTCTCCCTGAACTCTGTGTATTCTGACTCAAGACAAACTCCAATTGTATTTTTTTTCCCTCAACTTCAAATCGAAATCATCCTACATCGCTGCAGAAGTTCCGACCCAGTCTTTGCAAAGTGAACATGCAAAGAAGATCAAACACCCTCAACAAAAAAGGTAAAACAGCGATATAGGCGATTTTAAAGTTGAGGGAGAACATGACATGACAATTTTCGACATAACCCTAACTGTCATGAACCGGAAAAAAACAGTCCAGGCAGAGTAAGACAAGATGAGCATTTGGCATTAAAAAGTATATAAATTGTATTATTTTTATTAAAATAACTGATCGTTTCGCTAGATAAGACCCTACTTTCTCGGCTGGGATTGTTTACAAACGCATTTGGGATCGTTTGAAGCCGCATTTAAACTGCATTTTGGAAGTTCAAAATCGGGGTGCCATATCAGTCCATTATATGGAGAAAAATGTTGAAAAGTTTTCCTCAAAAAATATAATTTCTTTACGACTGAAGAAAGAAAGACATGAACATTTTGGATGATAAGGGGGTGAGTACATTATATGTGAATCTTTGTTTTGGAAGTGGACTTCTCCTTTAAATTTTACTAACTGTCGTGTCTACTGTTGACACAGACAAATAAGGGGAAGCAACTGAAATGCACAGGAAATGGCAATGAAAGCACTATTGAAAGTTTTGTGAATTTTAAATATTGACTGCATGTTTATAGGTTGTTTAGATTTTTATCTGCAAGATGGATGTGACTTAACAGTCAAATTCACTACCAAAAACAACTTTTTTTTTTTTTTTTAACAGGTGTGTGTCGGTCCCCATTAGGAATGTCTAGAGGCCAGATCTTAGATGAAGATATTTCAGCTTCCAGTCAGTGGTCTGAGTCCACAGCAGCAAAATACGGCAGGTATGAGTGTGCACACCACACACACACACACACAGTTTTTTCCATGAGCTGTAGTGCAGGTTATCTTGGTGGGATCAAACCACATCTGGGGAAATATGGGTGGCCTCACTGAAATGATGTAATTATGCTTCCTCCATATATTACATCTGCATTTTCACTGAATCTAAGTGTTTCCAACTTATTCCCCTTCACCAAAATTTTAGACTAATTTATAGACCTTACCGAACCATTTTAGACTAATTTATAGACCTTAGTGAGGGTAGTGCCATATTTAATTTCTGACAGGGATGAAAACGAGGCTTTGAGAGTTAGAAGTACAGTGTTTTCAATGGATTGTAAAGATGTTTAACAACATACACTCTTAAAAATAAAAGTTATTTATTGCATCAGTGGTTCTATGAAGAACCTTGAAAATATATGGAACCTTTCCAATGCAGAAAAAAGGTTCTTTAGATTTTTAAAATGTTCTTCAAAATGGTTCTTTTAAGAACTGTTCACTGAAAGGTTCTTTGGGGAACCAAAAAAGTTATTTTATGGCATCACTGCAAAAACAACCTTTTGTAACCTTTATTTTTAAGAGTGTACCAATTGTTCAGCTAGTGAAATGTCTGTCCTGAAAAAAAAAACAAAACAAAACAAAGACAAAAGACAAAAACTCCATAAAACAGTTATAAGTTGTGAAAATTACAGCCTACAGTCTATCTCAACTAAGGTCTGTGGTGCAGCCCAGAGGCCACAAAGACCCAGAGAGATTGCTGTAAATTAAACAGATGTTTATATGTATTTTATTTAGAATTTTTTTTTACATTTTGTGTCTTAGGCTGGAATATGAGGAAGGAGATGGTGCGTGGTGTCCTGAGATAGCAGGAGAACCTGAGAATATGAACGAGTTCCTTCAGATAGACCTTCGTTCTCTGCACTTCATCACTCTGGTGGGCACTCAGGGACGTCACGCGGGAGGCATTGGGAATGAGTTTGCCCAGACATACAAGATCAAATACAGCCGTGATGGCAGCCGGTGGATCTCCTGGCGCAACAGGCAGGGCAAAGAGGTACATGCTGCAACATTGGTCTCTGTGCTATCATAGAAAACCCAACTCAACATCTTGCTGCATGCATGTCGTCTTATTCAACTGATTATATATTATGTTTGATTACATTTTTTAATCTAAGGAGACATTTATAAGAAGAATATAGAAATTGACTGATATTGCCTTTTTTTGTCTGATTTAAGAATATTAGAATTTTTTTAATTAATTCACGTAATCATTTGTTAATAAAAATAATAATAATAATAATTGAAATGTTATTTAAATTATTGTTTTTTATTTTTATTTTGGCACAATAAAACATTTATATTATATTATATTATATTATATTATATTATATTATATTATATTATATTATATTATATTATAGGTTTTCATAGAAATTAATACTTCTATTTAGCAAGAATGCATTCAATTGATCATAAGTGCCAGTAATATCTTCATGTTACAAAATGGTAAAATATTTTAAATAAATACTGTTCTTGTAAACTTTCTATTTATCAAAGAAAAAAAATCCACAAAAATACTAATCTTTTTTTTACTAATTCTATTTTTGTTATATTATATTATATTGTATTATATTATATTATTATCTTTTTAATAGAATGTATTATATTATATTATAGCTTTTGATAGAAATTCATACTTTCATTTAGCAAGAATGCATTCAATTGATCATAAGTGACAGTAATTTTTTCATGTTACAAAAAAGATTGTTAAAATATTTTAAATAAATACTGTTCTTGTAAACTTTCTATTTATCAAATAAGTTTTGTTAAAAAATCCACAAAAATATTAATCTTTTTTTTTTTACTATTTTCTTGAGCATCTAAGCAGCATATTAGAAAACAGTTCTTATTATATTATCTTTGTATAGAAATGTATATTATATTATATTATATTATAGCTTTTTATAGAAATTCATATTTTTATTTAGAAAGAATGCATTCGATTTATAATATGTGACAGTAATATTTCATGTTACAAAAGATTGTTAAAATATTTTAAATAAATACTGTTCTTGTAAACTTTCTGTTTATGAAATAAATTTTGTTTAAAAACCCACAAAAATATTAATCTTTTTTACTAATACTATTTTCTTGAGCACCTAAGCTGCATATTAGAATTATTTCTGAAGAATTACGGGAATTACATTTTAATTTAGAAAATTGTTATTATATTATATTATATTATATTATATTATATTATATTATATTATATTATATTATATTATATTATATTTAATGCAAACTTGTTTTGCAAGCTGAATGGTAGCAAATTAGTTCCAGAGAACAGAACATAAAACTCCTAAGTCAAATTTGAATGTGATGTAGCTAAAATTTGTCAGTAGTAAACAGGAAGTAGCAGTCATAGGCTACATGGTCAAAAGTATCAACGTGTTTGACTATTTCATCTACACTCATTACTGCATAAAATCAGGCGTACACCCATGCAATCCCCATAGACAATCCTTTTCAGGTTGAGACATAACTTTCCTGTTCCAGCATGAGTGCCTCTGTACACAGCGAAGTCCAGAAAGAAATGATTGACTGGATCTGGTGTGCAGATCTGAACTAAATCAAACATTTCTGGGATTAATTGGAACACCACCTGTGCGCCAGGCCTCATCCTCAAACATCTGTGCCTGACCTCACTGACACTTGTGTCTGAATGTGAGCAAATCCCAGCAAAGCTTTTCCAAAAGAGTTCCAAAAATGCAACTGTTTGAGAGAGAACCAACTTTCTGTTAGTGCACATGATTTTGAAATGAAATGTTAACTGTTCAACAAGCACATGTGAGTTGTTTAGGTATCCACATACAATTTGCAATATCTAAATGTAATTTTTTTCGTTGTTGTTATGAAGGTGATTGAGGGAAACCGGAATGCCTATGACATTGTGCTGAAGGACTTGGAGCCACCCATCATTGCACGTTTTGTTCGCTTCATGCCCGTCATCGATCACTCCATGAATGTTTGTATGCGTGTGGAGCTGTACGGCTGTGAGTGGCTAGGTAAGTCTGAGACTAATGAACTAAAGTTGAGTTAAATGCTTTAAATCATTTTTGTTGTGTCAGAAGGTTCATTTTTGGATGAACTATGCTTTCTGAATGTATACAAGCAGTAGGCTACAGCTGTGGTCAAAAGTTTACATCCCCCTTTAAGAATCATTAAAAATGTTAATTATTTTACCAATATAAGAGGGATCATACAAAATGCATGTTATTGTTTATTTAGTATTGACCTGAATAAGATATTTCACATAAAAGATGTTTACATATAGTCCACAAGAAAAAAAAAATAGCTGAATTTCAGTTTTGGGGGTAACACATTACAAGTAACGCGAGTTACGTAATCAGATTACTTTTTTCCAAGCAACTAGTAAAGTAACACATTACTTTTTAATTTACAAGAAAATATCTGAGTTACTTTTTCAAACTGCCAGTTCCTTTTTTTTCAGATTTTATAGACTATTTTTAGTTCCATGTTAACATATTTCTAATGAAACTAGAAGTTTGAGTTGTGCAACATGAGTCATCAGGGGTTTTTTGGATTTTCCAAGAAAAGAATAACTAAATTTCACTATTGCATGAGATTTTTGTGACACTGGGTAGATTACTTACAAATTGAAAAATTGTAGTTAATAACATAATCCATTACATTATGCATTTTAGGTAATATAATCAGACTAGAGATTACTTTTGACCTAACTTATTTATCACATTGATTTAAGTAGGATCATCTTGTACAATATTGACAAAAATACTAAAAGTGAGAAAATATATTGCATTTGTTGTTATTAACAACATGAAGTGCATTAAACATTATATTAGATCAAGGTTTCCCAAACTGGTGTTTGAGAAGAAACTGCAGGGGGTCTGTGAGCTCAATGAAAAGCAAATAATTTATTAAATTGTAAAAAAAAATTAAATAATAATTTAAAAAAAACGTAAAGAAACTGAATATTTTATGTGTTTACCTAAATGTCACGTGACCATAACCAACTTCAGAGAACCAGTGAACTGTAGATATGATACTTAATTATTAAAATATTTATTTTAAAATCTCAGGGGTACTTCAGGTCAATATATCTGGTGAAAGTCTGTGAATTTGTGCATTTTGATGTGTTTAAAAGACAAAAGCCTTCCAAAGACATAGAAATACATGATTAAATAACTTACAGAGTGATAATTCAAATAAAAATCAATGTGTTCATCAGTAGTTGATGCAATGTTGAAACACTTTTTAAACCTGAAATGATTGTTGTAAATCAGGGGTCAAATGCTGTGTAATGGTGTGAATAATTACTAATCTTTTGTGTGAATGTCCACAAAACTTGAAGCCTTTCTGAATGTATACAAGCAGTAGGCTACAGCTGACGTCAAAAGTTTACATCCCCCTTTCAGAATCATTAAAAATGTGAATTATTTTGACAAAATAAGAGTGATCATACAAAATGCATGTTATTGTTTATTTAGTATTGACCTGAATAAGATATTTCACATAAAAGATGTTTACATATAGTCCACAAGAGAAAATAATAGCTGAATTTTATTGTTGGGGGTAACGCATTACAAGTAATGTGAGTTACATAATCAGATTACTTTTTCCAAGCAGCTAGTAAAGTAATGCATTGCTTTAATTTACAAGAAAATATCTGAGTTACTTTTTCAAATAAGCAATGCCAGTTATCTTTTGTTTTCCCATTTATTGATTGAAAGCTCTTCTATCCCCATGTTGAGAGAAATTCATTCATTCATTCATTCATTCGTTCATTCATTTAAAATTCATTAATTCATTCTTTTTAAAAAAAAAACAGATTCGGTATTCCTCAAAATGAATAAAAACAGTGAAATGCAACTCAGAATTTGATGACAACCTGCAATTATTAAATGTTAAATAATCCCATTGTATTTAATTTTATTAACCAGTGTCTTTGCTGCTGACCTTCGATGATCCATTTCAACCAAGATAAACTAACATATTTGTTCTTTTTTTTTTTTTATTGCTGAAGAGTGTTGAACTTTCTTCTTCTGCATTCTACTGAATTTACTTTTCGTTAGTACCTGAGGCTTTTGGTGTAAAAAGGCTTTTACATTTGACAAAAATAGAACTTTTTATATTAAAAACAAACAAGCAAGCCCTGCCCAGATTTAAAAAGTAATGCAAAAGTAACATAACACATTAATTTCCATTAAAAGTAACATAACTAGTTACTTTTTTAGGGAGTAATGCAAAATTGTAATGCATTACTTTCAAAAGTAACTTTTCCCAACACTGCTGAATTTATAAAAATGACCCTGTTCAAAAATTTACATACACTTAATTCTTGATAATGTGTTGTTACCTGAATGATCCACAGCTGTTTTGTTGTTGTTGTTTTGTTTAGTGATATTTGTTCGTGAGTCCCTTGTTTGTCCTGAAAAGTTAAACTGCCTGCTGTTCTTCAGAAAAATCCTTCGGGTCCCACAAATCCTTTGGTTTTTCAACATTTTTGTGTATTTGAACCCTTTCCAACAATGACTGTATGATTTTGAGATCCATCTTTTTACACTGAGGACAAATGGGGGACTCATATGCAACTATTATAGAAGGTTCAAACGCTCACTGATACTCCAGATGGAAAAACTTTTGAACAGAATGGAGACGTGTACATTTTTCTTATTTTACCTAAATATCATATTGTTTTCATTTAGTATTGCCCTTCAGAGGCTATAGAAGATACTTACATGTTTCCCAGAAGACAAAATAAGTTAAATTTACCCTGATCTTCAAATTCTAAAAGTTTTCACCCCCAGCTCTTAATGCATCGTGTTTCTTTCTGGAGCATCAGTGAGTGTTTGAACCTTCTGTAATAGTTGCATATGAGTCCCTCAGTTGTCCTCTGTGTGAAAAGATGGATCTCAAAATCATACAGTCATTGTTGGCAAGGGTTCAAATACACAAAAATGCTAAGAAACCAAAAAATTTGTGGGACCTGAAGGATTTTTCTGAAGAACAGGGGCAGTTTAACTGTTCAGGACAAACAAGGGACTCATGAACAACTATCACTAAACAAAAAATCAGCTGTGGATCATTCAGGTAACAACACAGTATTAAGAATCAAGTGTATGTAAACTTTTGAACGGGTCATTTTTATAAATTCAGCTATTATTTTCTCTTGTGGACTATATGTAAACATCTTCTATGTGAAATATTTTATTCAGGTCAGTAGGTCAGTACTAAATAAACAATAACATGCATTATTTTGGTAAAATTAACATTTTTAATGATTCTGAAAGGGGGGTGTAAACTTTTGACCTCAACTGTATTTTAGAAAGGAAAATTTAAAAGATGAAAAATAGGAATTGGGGAAAAACAATAAATTATGAATAATTTATTGCATTGTGTAAATAATATGTAATCATGTAATCCATAAAAAAGTAACTGTAGTCTGATTGCAAGTATTTTAAAAATGTAATATAATCTAATTACAAATACTTAATTTTTGGAATCTGATTATGTAATCCAGATTACATGTAATCAGTTAATACCCAGCTCTGTACATTACATATATATATATATATATATTTTTTTTTTAACTTTTAATTATCTTTAATTAATTCATATTTCGCTTATATTCAGGCTAGGTAAATGACAACGTGTTATCAAACGACTCACTGTTGTCCCACAACATTTTCATTTTATTTACTACATTGAATTATATGATCATAAGGAAGACAGTCTTCACAACCCCCGCAAATTCTTTCTCTCTGTGACATTAGAAAAAATATTGCAGTGATATGTTAAATGCTGTTATGGAAATTGTTATGCAGATGGGATTTTTAGCATTTTATAATGACAACTTTAACGTCATTCAGTGGGATGAATCAGCATTATGTCATAGCACAGAACCTCCTCTAACATTTCCATTAGAGGACACCTGACAAAAAAAAAAATATTTGAAGGTGTTTTCCTATGTCTGTTTCTAGATGGCTTGGTTTCATATAATTCTCCACTTGGCCAGCAGATGACTCTCAATGGACAGCATATTTATCTCAATGACTCAGTGTACGATGGAGCCATGAGTTACAGGTCAGTACACTTTTCCTAAGCTGGAGAAGGAATGAGGAAGATACAGGCTACACCAGTACACCAATCTAAGTTTAAGAGTAGTAGTTTAGCTTTGACGTAAAATAGTCTTTATTTTACATCTACAAAATGTTAAATCTAAAACTAAATGTCAATATATCTCTACTGATGACTTGATTCAGAATTTGAATGTTTTGAACTGACCTGGTTACCTGATGCCTGGCACTTGAAAAAAAATTGATCCCAGATCAGTTGCACAATATGGACAGGCTAACTATAGCCAGTCTGTTTTTGCCTTGTTGCTATGACGACAGGCGCCAAGACGGCAGAGAGTCACAGTGGTTTCACAATGTTCACAGGAGAACGTGACTCACTGCTTCCTGAACAATACCTTCCATGACACAGTGCAAAGCGTGTTTACCTTCTTGACAGAGCTGGCAGAAAACCGCAAAGTAAAAATCCACACATTCATAGTCGTTAAACTATCTCGAGAGACCAGTGTCATTGCTGGAAGAAATTAAGATGATTGCTTTATATAATGGCTCCATCTAGTGGTGAAATGGTATAAACAGAACACAGCTCTGTCAGTGTATTAAATGTATTCTGTGAGAGACTTAATAATAAAAAGTAATCATTAATTATTATTTACCGTTCAAAAGTTTGGGATCAGTAAGATTTTTAATGTTCAAAGAAGCCTTTTCTGCTCATCAAGCCTGCATTTATTTGATTAGGAATACAAATATTATTGCAGTTTAAAATAGTGATTTTCTATTTTAATATACTTTAAAATAGAATTTATTCCTGTGATGCAAAGCTGAATTTTTAGCAACATTTCTCCAGTCTTCAGTGTCACATGATCCTTCAGAAATCATTCTAATATGCTGATTTATTATCAGTGTTGGGCTGCTTAATAATTTTTTATATATATTTATTTAAAACAGAAATCTTTTGCAACTATACACACTACTGTACCGTAAGTTTTTATTCAGCAAAGATGTGTTAAAATGACAAAAAATGGTAGTAAAGACTTATATTGTTAGAAAATATTTATATTTTGAATAAATGCTGTATTTTTTTAACTTTGTATTCATCAATGAATCCTGAAAAAAGTATCACAGGTTCCATAAAAATCTTAAGCAGCACAACTGTTTCCAAGATTGATAATAAAAGTAATAAATCGGCGTGTTAGAATGATTTCTGAAGGATCATGTGACACTGAAGACTGGAGTAATGGCTGGTAAAAATTCAGCTTTGCATCACAGAAATAAATCATATTTTAAAGTATATTAAAATAGAAAACTGATTTTGAATTGCACTAATGTTTCATAATATAACTTTTTCTGTATTTTTGATCAAATAAATGGAACTTTGATGAGCATAAGAAACTTCTTTAAAAAAAAAACTTTTAAAATCTTACTGATCCCAAACCTTTGAATGGCAGTGTAATTATAAAGCACATGTACATTCTAAGATTTTTTTAAGGTTTTTGAAACAAGTTTCTTATGCATTTATTCATTTATTTGATCAAAAATGTGGTACAAAACAGTAAATTGTGAAATATTATTACAATTTAAAATAACTGTTCTCTGCTTTAATATATTTTGAAATGTAATATATTTCTGTGATGGCAAAGCTGAATTTTCAGCAGCCATTAGTTTTTAGCATCACATGATCCTTCAGAAATCATTCAATCAAATATGCTGATTTGGTGCTCAAGAATTGAGTATGATTTATTTTATTTTAATTCTTTTTATCATCAGTGTTGAAAGCATTTATGCTGCCTAATATTTTTGTGGAAACCATGATACATTTTTGCGAAGATTCTTTGGTGAATATAAAAAACAGAATTTATTTGAAACAGATTTTTTGTTTGTAAACTGACCAAGTGTGAGTCATTTATTGTCACTTTTGATCAAATAATGTACCCTTGCTGAATAAAAGTATTAATTTCTTAAAAAGAAGCTGGTTTAAAACTTATGTTTAAATACAAAAATATGTATTCTGGCTTTATTTTTTTCCTGTAGTATGACAGAAGGACTTGGACAACTGACGGATGGCATGTGTGGCCTCGATGATTTTACCCACAGTCACGTCTACAATGTATGGCCTGGTTATGACTATGTCGGCTGGACCAACGAGAGCTTTCCCAACGGTTATGTTGAGATCATGTTTGAGTTTGACCGGACCCGCAACTTCACCACCATGAAGGTAGAAATGTTTGTCATGTCCTACACCAATAATTCTCTCCACTTCATTTATGTAAACTTTTTAGGAAAGCCAGTTTACGGGTATGTTATTAAAAGTGCAGTCTAATTGCTAGAACCTTATGATTACGTGTTTGAAACCTGTCAGGTGATTTAAAGGTTTACATAACTCAACTTTCTTTATTTTTTTGTACTCAGCAAAATGCTTTGTATTCTCTCTCCCTTTTAATCCCAAATGTTTCAGGTGCATTGTAACAACATGTTCTCTCGAAGAGTGAAAACCTTTCAGAAGGTGGTGTGTTACTTTCGCTCAGAGTCAGACTGGGAACCTACACCCATATCATTCAGCCCGGTGATGGATGACGTCAATCCCAGTGCACGTTTCGTCACCGTCTCACTCTACAATCACATGGCCAGTGCTATTAAGTGCCAGTACTACTTTTCTGACATCTGGATGATGTTTAGTGAAATCACCTTCCAGTCAGGTTAGTAAATAGCCATGCAAAGACATCAACTCTCTCCAAATTGTTTCATAATGACACTGCTTTAACACACTCATTTCAGATACAGCCATGTACAACACAACCCTGGTTCCCCCCAAAACCGGTCCTCCCATCAGCAATCAGCCAGGTCAGATTTTACCACTGTTCCTGAATCAGTCATATGTTGAAAACCAGCAGTTTCTCACCAGTTTCTGGAGTGTAATTTCATCAACAGGTTATCTTTCTCTTTATCCCCTTCTTAGGGGATGACCCCACCCACAAAGTAGATGACAGCAACACCCGGATCCTGATTGGCTGCTTGGTCGCCATCATCTTCATCTTAGTGGCCATTATTGTTATTATACTATGGAGACAAGTGTGGCAAAAGATGCTTGAGAAGGTGGGTTTGACTGTTGTGGACAGAATCATATGATCATGTAGATTCTTCTGTGTATTTACAGTTTGTGTCAGGCAGAAGCTTTCATAGCTTTAAAATTAAAACTTTTTTTTTTTTTTTAAATGAAATCAATACATTTATTTAGCAAAGACTCAAACTGATCAAAAGTGACAGTAAAGACATTTATAATGTTACAATATATATATATATATATATATATATATATATATATATATTAATTTTCTTAAAATTCTGGGGGAAAAATTATGGTTTTCAAAAAAATATTAAGCAGCACAACTGTTTTTAAAATTGATAATAAGAAATGTTTCTTGAGCACAAAGTCGGCATATGTGACACTGTTGAATAGTAAAATGGCTTCTGAAAATTCAGCTTTTCTATCACAGAAATAAATTACATTTTAGGATAAATTAAAATAGAAAATAGTTATTTTAAAATTGTGAAATATTATTAAAGTTTAATATAATGGTTTTCTATTTTAATATATTTTAAAATAGAATTTATTCCTGTGATGCAAAGCTGAATTTTCATCAGCCATTACTCCAGTCTTCAGTGTCACATGATCCTTCAGAAATCATTCTAATATGCTTGATTTGTTACTTTTATTATCAATGTTGAAAACTGTTGTTTTTTGGAACCTGTGATTCTTTTTTCAGGATTCTTTGATAAATAAAAAGAAGATCATTTATTCAAAATATAAGTCTTTGCATTCACTTTTTATCAATTTAACACATCCTTGCTGAATAAAAGTATTAATATCTTTGAATAAAAGAAACAATAAAAAATACTGACCACAAACGTTTAAATTGTAGTTTAGTTTTAGTATTGTTACAAAATATTATATTTTAAATAAATGCTGTTCTTTTTAATTTTTTATTTATTAAAGAATCCTGAAAAAAGTATCACAGGTTCCAACAAAATATTAAGCAGCACAACTGTTTGCAACATTGATAATAAATCAGCATAGACTGATAATAGATCAGCATCATTAGAATGATTTCTGAAGGATCATGTGACACTGAGGACTGGAGTAATGATGCTGAAAATTTAGCTTTGCATCACAGGAATAAATTACATTTTAAAATATGTTCACATGGTTATTTTTCATTGAAATAATATTTCACAATATTACTATTTTTTCTGGATTTTTTATCAAATAAATGCAGCCTTAATGAGCATAAAAAACATCTTCAAATGTCCAATTATGTGTACAGTTATGACTTCATATAATGTTTTTGACTCAGAATGTTCCCACATGAATTTCATGCATAAAATGTTCATTCTTTAACATACGAAACAAGGATTATTATGACAAGCTTTTATTGTAGTCTTACTGTATAAACCTTAAACAGTGGAATGCTATTTTGCAGTGTTTATGAATAAAAAAAAAAAAGTGGATTGTAAATATGATTTCATAGATGTATAACACATCAAACTACTAGTTAATATTGAAGCCTTTTTTTAGTGTTCTTCACTAAACATCCCTCATTCCAGGTATCTCGGAGGATGCTGGACGATGAACTAACTGCTAGTCTGTCAATACAGAGCGAGACCTTCACCTATAACAACAACAACAGCCCCTCTTCAGTGCCCAGCGAGCAAGAGTCTAACTCCACCTATGAGCGCATCTTCCCTCTGGGACCCGACTACCAAGAGCCCTCCCGCTTGGTTCGCAAACTGCCAGAGTTTTCCCAAACCTCAGAGGACACAGGTGAGTTCCAGAAGCGATGTATGCAATATATAACGATGTTACATACATATTATGCATTAGCATATATACATGTATAATTATGTTTATTTTTCTGCAGCTTCAACAAATACAGCTTCCAAGTCCACTTCAGTCAGTGTACAAGAGGGAGTCCCACATTACGCTGAGGCAGACATCGTCAACCTGCAGGGTGTAACTGGGGGCAACACCTACGCCGTTCCCGCCCTCACTATGGACCTGCTGTCAGGGAAAGATGTCGCTGTGGAAGAATTTCCTCGGAAGCTGCTTACCTTTAAAGAAAAGTTGGGAGAAGGGCAGTTTGGAGAGGTCAGTTCTCAAATAACACATAACAGTCTCTATTTAGGAAAATTTTTTGCTGCTTTTCTTTACTGTTCAAAATTTTAAAAATGTAATTAATTCCTGTGAGGGCAAAGCTGTATTTTCAGCAGCCATTACGCCATTCTTTAGTGTCACATGATCTTTAGAAATCATTCTAAGATGCTGATTTCATTTATATTTTTGGGGAAACCATGATGTTTCTTTTTAGAGCTCTTTGACAAATTGAAATTTCAAAAGAATATATTTCTTGTGTAACATTATAAATATCACCTTTGATCAACGTAATGTGTCCTTGCTGAATAAAATCATCATTCTGACCCCAAACATTTGCATAGATATGTTCAATGATTTTAAATGAAATATTTAAATCATATCTAAATATGCTAAATGGCTGTTTTTGTGTGTTGCCAGGTGCATTTGTGTGAAGCAGAAGGCATGCAAGATTTCATGGATGAGGACTTCTCTTTCGACGTCATTGAAAACCAAACAGTGCTTGTAGCTGTTAAAATGCTTCGAACGGATGCAAATAAAAACGCTAGGTTTGCAAGCCCAAATGTCACAATCATGACTCCCATAAATTAAAGTACAACATTGTCACTGCATCCTAATGAACATCAAATGCATGCTGTTGCTTTAATATTCACGACACTTCATTCTTATTCATACATTCACCTCACAAAATAAACATGCCTCAGCCAAATTACCATAGCTCCTTTTTTTCTGATACATTACAGAAATGATTTCTTGAAGGAGATAAAGATTATGTCACGATTGAAAGACCCCAACATCATCAGGCTGCTGGCGGTGTGTATGAGCTCCGACCCTCTGTGTATGATCACAGAGTACATGGAGAACGGAGACCTTAATCAGTTCCTGTCTCGCCATGAGCCCGAGGGCATGATCGCTCTCCTCAGCAATGCTCCCACAGTCAGGTAGATACTGAAAATTTTCAAACATTACAGTGGTAGACTGTGACTTTAAATCCCTAAGAAAGATAGACTCATTATTTCAGGGGAAGTGTATGGAATTACAGAAATACAGTGAATCAACAAGCAACTTATTGTTCAACTGAATTTAGCACACCAGGTTATGACTCATGTTCTGCTTTAACTATTTCAGTTACAGTAACCTACACCACATGGCCACACAGATCGCTTCAGGCATGAAGTATCTATCATCACTCAACTTTGTGCATCGAGACTTGGCCACCCGCAACTGCCTAGTAGGGAAGAACTACACCATCAAGATTGCAGACTTTGGGATGAGTAGGAACCTGTATAGCGGAGACTACTATCGTATCCAGGGCAGAGCAGTGCTGCCCATCCGCTGGATGTCCTGGGAGAGCATTCTTCTGGTCAGACACACTCACATTACCTAGAAAAACAATAAATCATACTCTCAAAAGTATGACTCCTAGAATAACAAGATTTTTTTAGCTTCAAACAAGTATCTCTAGTAACTTATTTTTCTGTAGGTAAAGACAGATTCTGTGTCTATAAAAATCTGACACGGGATGATTTTTGTCCTTATAGGGGAAATTCACCACATCCAGTGATGTGTGGGCTTTTGGCGTAACCCTTTGGGAGATGCTTACCTTCTGCAAAGAGCAGCCTTACTCACAGCTTTCAGATGAGCAGGTCATTGAAAACACAGGAGAGTTCTTTCGGGATCAGAGGAGACAGGTACAAGTATGCTTATCTGCTTTTGTGGAGAGGTGAATGAGATCTGATTTAACTGATCTTATTTATCCATACATTTATCCATTAAGGTTCTGTATTGACATCAGTGGTTCCATTAAGATTCTTTAAAATCCATAGAACCTTTTTATTACATAAAAGGTTCTTCATAGTTAAAAAAGGTAGTTTGGTTTTATAAAATGCTCTTCGCACTGAGAAAAGTTCTTTTAACCCTCCTGTAGTGTTCAAAAACTTGCTACAACTTTTGTGTTGAGGGTTGAATTTATCCTCATTGGTTTCTGTGCAATTTGCTAAAAATCAACACTATGAAAAATACAAATAAAAAACATTCTAATACTTACATTTTTAATAGTAATTTTGTGTGTGTGTACTTGTTTTTTCTACATTGTGGGGACCAAATGTCCCCACAAGGATAGTAAAACCTGAAATTTTTGACATTGTGGGGACCGGCCTTTTAATAAAAAATTATTAAAAATAGTCAATGATGTTTATCTGAAAATGTAACATTGCACACATGTTTTCTTTAAGGGGTAGGTTTAGGGTTAGGGTTGGGTTAGGGGATAGACAATATCGTTTGGTCAGTATAAACTATAGAAGTCTGTAAAAAGTCCTCACAATTCACAAAAACAAACAGGTGTATGCATGTGCGTGTGCAATTTCCAGTGTGTTAGGGGTTCATTTGACCCATATATTGTTACAATTAAAATTAGCTGTTCATACACAAAATTAAAAAAAAAATAAATTCTGTTGTCATGACTACTTGTAATTATTATTTGCACACTGAGGTGCAAATAACTACGAGTATAAAGAGTGTCTATAATTAATGGTATTATTTGTTCACAATTAGCCACACATACACAAAATTAAAAAAGCAAAAAGTTTTTCTGTTGTTAATTCATACTTGTAGTTATTTGCACACTGATGTGTAACTACTATACAAGTACTATAAGTATAAATAGTATCTATCATATATCTATCTAAATAGATATAAATAGTATCTATCATATATCTATCTATCATGTACTATTAGTTAAAATTAGCTGCACATACACAAAATGGAAAAAAAAAGAAAAAAGATTTTTCTGTTGTCATGACTACTTATAGTGATTATTTGCACACAGAGGTGCAAATAACTACAAGTATAAATATTGTATATCATTAATAGTAATTTATTAAAAATTAGCTGCACATACACAAACATTTAGAAAAAGAAAAAAAAATTCTGTTGTCATGACTACTTATAGTGATTATTTGCACACTGAGGTGCAAATAACTACAAGTATGAATAGTATCTATCATTAATTGTACTTTTAATTCAAAACTAGCTGCAAATACACAATATTAAAAAAGGGGGGGGGACTTTTCTGTTGTCATGACTACTTGTAGTGATTATTTGCACACTGAGGTGCAAATAACTACAAGTAGTATATATCATTTATTGTAGTTTGTTCAAAATTAGCTGCACATACACAAAATTTTTAGAAAAAGAATAAAATGTTACTGTTGTCATGACTACTTGATTATTTGCACAATGATGTGTAAATAACTACAAGTATAAATAGTATCCATTATTGATTGTACTATTCATTCAAAATTAGCTGCACATACACTATTAAAAAGGGGGGGGGGACTTTTCTGTTGTCATGACGACTTGTAGTGATTATTTGCACACTGAGGTGCAAATAACTACAAGTAGTATATATCATTAATTGTACTATTTGTTCAAAATTAGCTGCACATACACAAAATTTAAAAAAAAAATGTTTCTGTTGTAATGACAACTTATAGTGATTATTTGCACACTGAGGTGCAAATAACTACAAGTATAAGTAGAAAATATCATTAATTGTACTCTTCATTCAAAATTAGCCACACACACAAAAAAGATGTTTCTGCTGCCATGACTACTTGTAATGATTATTTGCACATTGAGATTTGTGAATAACTACAAGTACAAATAGTATCTGTCATTAATTGTACTATTTGTAATATGTATTGTAATATTTGGTTCTTTAATGACATCGCTACAAAAACCTCCTTTCAGAACCTTTTTTTTAAGAGTGTACCACATCTAATAGTATATTCTTTTTCTCAGATATACCTGCCCCAGCCGCCAATGTGTCCTGACCCTGTCTATAAGCTCATGTTGAGCTGCTGGAATAGGAACACCAAAGAGCGTCCATCCTTCCAGGAGATTCATCATACATTACTAGAATGCAAGCCATAGTGTCCACTTATGTGCCAACCTTGGCATTTCCAGAGACGTTTCAGTGCGCCCACAGGACTCCAGTCAACTACACACCGCAACATGCACTTATATGTACCCGTATATAAGTGAGATGAGAATCTATCATTTTTCTGTAGCAATTTTCACTGTGAGTGTGCAAAGGCAAACTGATAATATATTGTAAGATTGAACTACATCCCCTAACTAAGTGCCTTTGGCTGGCATGCAATACCTGGGCAGCACTAGGCCAAAGAAAATGTAGCAATGCATTTAGGCACCTTTAACACAGAAGAATTGGATTTTACACACTGTGTGTATTTCTGAGTAGAAAGAGGAAATGCCAAAAACAAGGTATTGGCTACTAATGCGTCTTTTATTAATTCCAATTTAATGTTGTTTTCAGTATTTTGAGGCCGAAGACAGCTTGAATGTAAATAAGAATCAATAATTGACATTCAGATTCACCTTTGGTTTTATCTTGATGTCTCTTGACGTTTGTGTATATTTTCATCTCATTTATCGAAAATGCTAAAGTGTTTTGTTATTTTACTTATTTTATTTTTTCTTTGTAGTAAACTGCAAAGACCACTTTCAATCAAGTGGATTAACAGAAAGCCGGTTTATCTGGTTATCACATAAAATCAGAAAAATTCAGTTACATTTGTAAATGTAAAAAATATATTTGTGCTATTCTGCAACTACCTATATATTGTGTTTATATTTAAGCATACTGCATAATGTAAGTGTTTTGCTTTTCTTCTTGTCATATTGTTTAAAGAATCTTGTTATGGTGATAATGGTTATTATTTAAGTCCATTTCATTTGTGCTCTTTTGTTTTTTTCTTTGCTCAAAACAACTTTTGCATCAAGAAGCAATATTTGCATGAAGTTGGATGAAATCAGATATAATTATATTACTTAATGCTATTTTCACATTTTCATTGCATTTGTCCTATGTTTTCATCTAATCTCAAATTAGGCTGAATGGGGTAGTAAGTAAATTTATTATCACCAGCTAATTTTGTTTATCTGTAGAAAATGTTGAAATAAGCTTATTTTAAAGCTGTTTGTCTTACTTTTATGTCAGAGTATATTCTAGGTGGTGCTGAATTGTCAAAGTGTGGGATAAATACTGGATTTGTATTGAACAGATGCACTATGAAGGTTTACAGTAAGTTGTGATAAGTTTTGGCATGTGAAAAGTGCTGCAAATGGGACACTCTGAAATTTGTTTTGTAATTAACTTGTATACTTGTAAATCATTTTTGTAAGGTCATATTTACATATGACCATATTTTTGAAAATGTGTGTACCTTTTGGGGTTGGTTAAGATATCTGCCAGTCTAAAAGAAGTGTTTTGGTTGTAGGTTTGAAAGTCTTTTTTCTATATGTATAGATTAATTTTGCTATTCTTGACATGACTGATTAAGTTGCATTATAGATATGCTTTAATTCTGCACTGTTTCAATGTTTTATCAGCTGGTTTTCTATCTATTAAATGTTCTTCCTTCAAACCATAACTATATGAAACAGGATTAGCCTTTTCTGAGGCTTTGAGTTTGTTTACAAAAACATTCCACTTTATAAAACATCTTTGTGAGAGGAAATAAACGTTTTTCACATTCTCTATATTGAAAATATCTTATCACAGTGCATGGAAAAACTGGATTTTTTTTCTTTTTTATTCATAGGAAAATTTCCTTTAATGATTTAATGATTTTCCTTTCGTGATGCTTATTCTTTCTAATCTAAGCTTTGTGCTGTATTGTTTTAATTAGCAGTCCTTATTTTCCTCTAACAACCTATTGTATATGTTAGGAAACTGTACATAAGATAATAAATTGATGAACCTTTAAACTTGTTGTCTAGGCATTTTATAATTTCACAGTAGCAAAATGTGTATTTGTCTGTATACATAAGTGAATTTAACATTTGTGTACAGTTAAAAATGTATTAAAACATTCATTTTATTCATTTATTAATTCTTTTTAAATCGTTAATTTCGTACATTGGTTGTCTGTCAAATAAATCTGATTTTAAAATTGAGTTTCTAATCATTATTGTCTGCTATTGCATTACTTAGTTTTCCGATGATTGGTTAGCCTGGTCAGACAGCGACTAAGTCTGGATTTGCAGAATAGATGTCACGTCACAGAAAGGAAACAGCTGATTGGCCGATAGAAGTGTGACCTCCAATCACACCATGGCGGCTGTGCAAACTCCATCCGTACACAGACACTGGTGAAATACCACGTTGGAAACGGTTGCGACGGGAAAGTAACTTACAGTGTCACAGACAGCAAATCATTTATTGTATGAATGTAAAGCTAAGATGAAGAAAGTAGTGTTGGTAACAGGCGCAAACAGGTAACGAAATTTTATTTCTGTTTTCTTATAGTTTCATAGTCAGGCATCACTGTTTTAAACGTCATTCTGTTATCAACTGTTCGGTTATTTTTTAATAATGTAAAAGACATCTTTTTATTATTTATAAAGAAAGAAATTAGGACTAGTTTGTTTCAGTGTATTATTCTGCATATGCGTTTTCAGTAGTTGAGAAAACATGTTGCATAATGTCTCTGCGTGTGTATGCTCACTCCATATAACCCTGCTTACATGCGTGTGTGTTTATTGTGCGTTCAGTGGTATTGGTCTTGCCCTGTGTGAGCGTTTACTAAGCCAGGATGCCCAGCTGCAGCTCTGTCTGGCCTGCAGGAACATGCAGAGAGCTGAGGCTGCCCGACAGGCTCTTCTAGTGTCTCACCCTCAAGCTCAAGTTACTCTGCTGCACTTAGATGTGGGCAACATGCGCTCTGTGCTCAGGGCTGCTGAGGAGTTCAAAAAGAAGTAAGACATCCCAGTCCCTAACCAAGTCTTTTGATGTTTTATGTGAGAAACGGACTAAAATTTAAAGGGGTCATCGGATACAAAGTTCACTTTTACATGTTGATTGAACATTAATGTGTGTTGGCAGTGTATGTACACATCTACCCTATAATGATAAAAATCCATGCAGTGGTTTTTAATTAATCTGTAAAAATCATTTTCACATCGAGCCATTCTCAGATGCATGTCGGTGTGGCGTCACACCAACAGAGGCCGCTCCCACGATAGTTGATTGACATGAGCCTCTTACCTCAGACCTGCCTTAAATCAGCTGTAACAGTCCAACCTCCATTGTCTCGATGCCTGAGCAGGGATGTAAGTTAGACAAGAATATCTCCGACTGAGCGATTGAGGTGTTGTGTAGCTGGATGTAATAACATAGTGGTCGTCATTTTCTCCCGACATCTGAGCCGCTGAAGATGCAGTGGACTACGTTAGTTTGTGTATGGAATGCGCCTCCCGATCTACATATATCCGTCTATGTTCGCGCGAATCATTCATGATCCAGCTTCACTTACAGCAGAAGTGACTATAAGGTTTTTTTTATGCATCTTTGTGATCACTTTTCCTAATAACGTGCTAGTTAGCAAGTTTAGCGGCTAAATGCAGCTAAAGTAAACAGGCTCGTCACTCCACAGAGAGAAGAGAGGGGCGGGGCGAGCAGAGCTCATTAACATTTAAAGCAACCTCGACCAGAACAGGATAATTTTTGCAGAGCTGATTTTGGCAAGGTAAAAAGAGTGTTGTTTTACACTACCACTGAGAATTTTTAACCAAAGTATATTATAGACTTTCTATTAAGACCCTAAAGAATAATATCAACTTGTGGAAAATTGGCATCCGATGACCTCTTTAAGATGTTGTTCAGCAAAAAAAAAATCCTGCAATGCAGTTCTGAAATCTCATTTGTGCATATTAAAATGTAGTACACCACAATTAGTAAGCATGAACCAATTCTGTCTGAATAGTTTGTGTACTTTTGAATTCCCTTGCATAAATTTATACAAAGTTAAGCAGATTAGGTGTCACTTAGGAGCACATTTAAAGCCCCTAGTCTGATTAAAGTATAATATAAATGGTAAATAAACTTCAAAACATTGTTTAACTTAAATTTGTTTAAACTTTTTTTTAACAGGTACGACAGATTGGACTATGTGTATCTCAATGCTGGAATCATGCCTAATCCCAGGGTAGATCACAAGGCTTTTTATAAAGGCCTGTTTTCTAGGTACAGTATTTATTTCTGTATACACTGCCATTTCAAAGTTATGGGTCAGTAAAATTCTTTTTAAAGAAATTATTTTATTCATCAAGGATGGATTAAATTAATTCAAATTAGAGTAAAGACATTTGTAATGTTACTATTTCAAATATATGCTTTTCTTTTGAACTTTATATTCATCAAAGAATCCTAAAAAATAACCCAGCACAACTGTTTTCAACATTAATATTTATTAATTAATATTAATGTTAATTACTTAATAATAATGATAATGCATGTTTGCTTGAGAAGAATTATCATATTGGAATTATTTCTGAAGGATCATGTGACACTGAAAACTGAAGTAATGGCTGCAGAAAATTAAGATTTGCCATCACAGGAATAAATTACATTTTGAAATATGCTGAAATAGAAAACGTTATTTTATTATTACTATTATTGTAATAATGTATCACAATACGATGCATGGTGGCAATAAGAGACCAAAGACTTAAAGGAACACTTCACTTTTTTTGCTAATAGCTTAGCATAGATCATTGAATCAGATTAGACCATTAGCATTGAGCGAGATGCTAACGGTCTAATCTGATTCAATGATCTATGCTAGGCTATTAGCAAAAAAAGTGGAGTGTTCCTTTAAGATAAAACTTTTAAACAGTGGTTCATAGTTTCTAAATTTATAAAGCAAGTTTGTGCCTGTAAATCTGATATTACTTTAATTATTTATAACACATGAACATAATAATATAATACAGTACACAAACTCTGCATACTATGCAAAAAATTTTATGTGTGTAAATGCGTGTATTATACTTTTTATTGGATGCATTGTTGCATACTGTATTGTATACTGCTTTTAATGTAAGAAATATATATAGATATATTATAGTATTGTGTAGGACAGTATATAGTAGTCAACATTTGAAGTGGATCATAAACATTCACCAAAGCTGTCCTAAGACAAGAACGGGTATCGTTTTTTGTTTTAGGACAACTTTGATGAAATGTTTTGATCCACCTCAAATGATGACTACTGTACAGAGGCATTTTTTTTACATTTATGAGAGCAATGTTTTTAATTACCTTATTATTATTATAATCACCATATTATGTTGTAATGTCAAATTTTTTAATTTACCCAATTACTTTAATCAATATTTTAACCTGGTGTCAATTTAATATTGTATCTAAATAATAAAAAAACAGGAGCTCATAGGGCTGCAATATTATGACAAAAATCCTTATTGTAGATTATTGCTCTTTATATATGTAGTAATGATTATTAATATCAATATAGAAACCAGTAAAAAACATTTTTGTTTCATGTTTGCGTTTTGAGCACGTCAAATTCTGGCTTCACAGACGAACACGTCAGTCCATGACGTTGGTCTAGTCTATGCAAAAACTCCTGTTATAATCCAATGGCCAATGCATTCCTAAATTCAGCAGAAATGCCTTTGATTGGTTGTAAGGTTCAGTGCTTCACAAAACAACCCGTAAAAGCAATCTGATGCAGTGTGAGCAAATCTAAATGTAATTCTGCGAATTTACCCTTTTCATTCATTTTCACATTGCATTTTAATCACGACAGCCGAAATACATTGTTTAATTCAGCTGAGACATATTTTACCTGTGTCTTGAGTTTATAAGGCATTTTTGTTCTACTTGGTGGCCCACAAGCCCTCGTTAATTTCTGACCCCGCTATATACTGATTTGATGATAATTCATTGTTATATATTTTTCTACCCATCAGTAATGTGGTTCACATGTTTGCCACGGGGGAGGGTCTTCTGACCCAAGAAGATAAGGTCACACCCAATGGTTTGCAGGAGGTGTTTGCCACTAATCTTTTCGGTCATTTCCTTCTGGTAAGTTGATGGATTAGAAATGAGTGCGTTTCTATGACCACACATAAAAATAAATAAAACATAATAACAAATATAGACAAAAGTAGTGTTTTTTCACCATTATTTCCTTGGGAGCATGGCTGTGGTAGAACATTTCACATTTTAACAGTATTTCTGTAACATAGTTTCCATGTTGCATTTCCATTTTGTAACAAATCTTCTTCCTAAAAAAGTCTCCCTCAACAATATTTCACGCATAAATGCCACAGGATTCATTTCACTGTTGTCAACAACTTGTTCTCCTGGCAGCTGTCCCGATCAATAATTCATCCGTGAGTCTCTAGTGCTAAAGTTATTTTGAGTCCTTAAATTGCAGCCCTGTGCTTCTTTGTCAAGTGTTGCTGTTTGCTAATTGGAGAAGCTCATTCATTTGCACCAAGGCATCTGGTCATCAGTGCTGGAAGACGGGCAGCAGCATTCTTTCCTCGTGCTTCTTTATACAGTCTTGTTTTTGTGGCTCAAGTGGCTCAGGCATTAAAGTTGCAGTAGATATGACACTCCATGTCCTCAAAGGCCAGACAAGACGTATCGATTTTCTGCTGGGACGGCACCCAGAGAGGAGGAACAGGCTTGTATTTCTAGTCAGGTTGCCCTCTGTTTCTCTCAACCACACAATTATATATATATATATATATATATATGATTATATTATATATTATAATATAATATATTATATTATATATATATTTGGAAAAAAACATGTTTTTAGCATGTTTTTAGCAAGTCTAAATTAAATATTACATTGCTATTAAAAATACATTTTAAATTATTTCAATATAAAAAGAACAGTTACTTGTAAATTGTAATAATATTTCATAATATTTTTTACTGTTTTAATTTTTTTATTTTTGATTACATAAATGCAGCCTTGGTGAGAATAAGAGTTTTCTTTCAAAAACATAAAAAATCTGATCAACCCCAACATTTTGAATGGTAGATTTTTATTTATTTATTTATTTATTTATGAATGGTTCTTTTTGTTTATGTCTCAACTAATAGTGAAAGTTTAGGGCAGGATTACCAGTGCACCAAACAATGGAAGATGAAAACAATGTTTTTGTAATTCTGTTTAGCATATTAAAGGAGAAGTCCACTTCCAGAACAACAATTCACAGATAATGTACTCATCCAAGATGTTCTTGTCTTTCTTTCTTAAGTCGTAAAGAAATTGTTTTTTGAGGGAAAACATTTCAGCATTTTTCTCCATATAATGGACTGATATGGTGCCCCGATTTTGAACTTCCAAAAGGCAGTTTAAATGCAGCTTCAAACGATCCCAAATGCGGTTGTAAACGATCCCAGCCAAGGAAGAAGGGTCTTATCTAGCTAAATCATCGGTTATTTTCATAAAAATAATACAATTTGTATACTTTTCAATCTCAAATGCTCATCTTGTCTTGCTCTCCTTGAACTCCGTTTATTCTAGCTCAAGACAGTTAGGGTATGTCGAAAAACTCTGATCCTATTTTCTCCCTCAACTAAAATCATCCTATATCGCTGTTTTACCTTTTTTGTTAAGGGTGTTTGATCTTCTTTGCATGTTCACTTTGCAAAGACTGGGTCGGAACTTCTGCAGCGATGTAGGATGATTTTGAAATGATTTTTGAAGTTGAGGGAGAAAATACGTTTGGAGTTTTTCGACATACCCTAACTGTCTTGAGCCAGAATACATAGAGTTCAGGGAGAGCAAGACAAGATGAGCGTTTGACATTAAAAGGTATTTTAATTGTATTATTTTAATGAAAATAACCGATCGTTTTGCTAGATAAGACCCTTCTTCCTCAGCTGGGATCATTTACAACCGCATTTGGGTTCATTTGAAGCCGCATTTAAACTGCATTTTGGAAGTTCAAACTCGGGGCACCATATCAGTCCATTATATGGAGAAAAATCCTGAAATCTTTTCCTCAAAAAACACAATTTCTTTACGACTGATGAAAGAAAGACATGAACATCTTGGATGACAAGGGGGTGAATACATTATCTGTAAATTGTTGCTCTGGAAGTGGACTTCTCCTTTAAATAGTGGAGAAATTAAGCAGTAAAATCCCTGATCCAACTGCATCTTTTGTTTCTGTGACAGGTGAAAGAACTGGAGCCCTTATTGTGTCAGATGGACCACAATTCTTTAGTGATCTGGACATCCTCCAGTAACGCCCGCCGATCCGCTTTTAGTCTAGATGACATACAGCATCAGAAAGGCCAGGAGCCCTACAGCTCCTCCAAATATGCATCTGATCTACTTAGCTTAGCCCTGAACCGTCACTACAACAACCGGGTAAGTTCACAGTTCCCCTACAGAAAATGGTTTATTGCATGATGTGTTTTATACTGTAATGATTTATGGTTGTCATAGTTGTAAATTAGTAATGAATACTAGTGATCTGTTCACAGGGTTTGTACTCAACAGTGATCTGTCCTGGTCTGGTCATGACTAACCTCACCTATGGCATTCTACCATCATTCTTCTGGACTCTCATCATGCCAATAATGTGGCTTGTAGGTGCTCAGTTTACTTTGCTTTTTATATATCAACACAATAACAGGAAAGTCACACAAATTTAACACTGTGTTAATGTCCTGTCCCATGTCATCAGATAAGGATATTCACCAACACTTTCACCCTCTCACCTTACAATGGAGCAGAGGCTTTGGTAAGTACCATCCCCATCACAAACGTTCATAACTTCATCAAGTTTAAAGGATTAGTTCACTTTCACAATAAAAAATTCCTGATAATTTACCCCCATGTCATCCAAGATTCTTATGTCTTTCTTTCTTGAATCGAAAAGAAATTAAGGTTTTTGAGGAAAACATTTCAGGATTTTTCTCAATATAGTGGACTTCTATGTGGATCAATAGGTTGAAGGTCCAAATTGCAGTTTCATTGCAGCTTCAGTGGGCTCTACATGATCCCAGCCAAGGAACAAGGGTCTTATCTATGTCATTTTCTGAACAAAAAAACATTTATATACTTTTTAACCACAAATGCTCATCTGGCAATAGCTCGAGAGTGACGGAGGCCAGAATACAGACCTAGTGTTTATGAAGGAAGTCAAACAATGATTTTGGATGATTTTGAAGTTAGAGGAGAAAATGAGATGGAGTTTTTCGCCCTACCCTACCTTTTTGAACCGAAGTGATGAAGAACTAACCGCACGAATGTGATTATGTAATATGTGAAGACACGCATGTGCATTGCAGAGCTAGTGCGAGAAGAGAATTTGTGGTTAAAAAGTATAAAAATGTATATTTTTTTAGAAAATGACTGAACTTTTCACAAGATAAGACCTTCAGCTGGGATCGTGTAGAGCTCGTTGAAAATGCTTTGAAACTGCAGTTTGGACCTTCAACCCATTGTCTCCCATTGAAGTCCACTATATGGAGAAAAATCCTGAAATGTTTTCCTCAAAAACATTAAATTCTTTTCAACTGAAGAAAGAAAGCCATCTTGGATAACATAGAGGTGAGTAAATTATCAAGAATTTTTTATTCTGGAAGTGAACTAATCCTTTAACCATGAAAAAAATTATTCAAATGTAATGAATCACTTCATAGCACTACTGAATTGTATGACGGTGAAACGGAAAATGTTTCGTACTACAAGGAATGGAAAAATGAAGTCAAGATGTGAAACCACTTTGATTCTAATCGTTTTTGAAGCCTAGTGTTGCATTTCAGTTGGAGAAATGACTCAGTTTATTCACAGTTGTCTAGGCCTCATTGCTTTCTCCTTGTCTCGGTTTTCATCTACTGTTTTTTATTACACAGTTCTGGCTGTTCATGCAGAAACCTGAGTCACTGGACCCAATGGCCAAATACCACAGTTTGACCTCTGGGCTTGGAAACAATTACACCCAGCCACACAAGGTCAGAACTGACAATCAGGTTCCCTCACTTATCTATTTTATGCCTATTTTAGTCTCAGAATTTTAATTCTTTACAAAATCACATTTTATATAGCAAATTATAGTCTATAGGGTTTATATGCTTTGTGAATATGGTTAATTCTGTAAAGGATCTTGATATTGATCTTGATAATTGAACTGATTTTTGTGTTTCAGATGGACATTGATGAAAACATGTCAGAGGCCCTCTATGTCAAGTTATTAGAACTTGAAGATACAGTGCGGAAGAAACTGAGAGACGAGGATATAGATATCAAAGCAAAAAGCTAAATATGGACACACAAACTCATGCATTCTATCGCCTTATAACACATTTCCACCTTAGGAATGGATAAACACGTCATGAGTATTTATTTTACTTGGAGATCTTTAGAAACTCTTTATATGAAATGATTATGATAATCTGGCATGACTATGAACTAAATCATGTTCTTTACTTATGATTTTATGCATTTGGCAGATGCTTTTATCTAAAGTGACTCACATTGCATTCAAGGAATCAAACCTTGGCATTGCTAGCCCTATGCTCTAATGTTTAAGCTACTTACAATTATTGTGCAATTTATATTGGTTTTGTTGCAGTTCATTCCAATGTGTATGATGTTTACCATAGTAATTACGGTGAACAGTCAGCAGTCTCTGACTCTGTCATGTATTTTTAGCAGTTTTTCATGCCCCCAAAGTGGCTTCTTCCAAAATATTTTGATTAATAAGAAAAACTAATATGGTGTCACTGCTGTGAGAACTGGGCTCTGAAGAGGGACACTGAATGTGTGCTTTCCAGTGAATAAAAGTTTGTGTGTGGAACTGTATGTGTATGACTAAAAAGTATAACTGTTAATTGTTTGTTTTAAGATTTCAATTCAACTTTACTTTGACAGTCTTTTAGAGATCTGATATCTTACTAAAAAAAACTTAAAAACTGTCATTCAGCTGATACACTCACAGTACGTATGTGACACTGGACCACAAAAACAGCTGTTAAGTAGCACGGGTATATTTGTAGCAATAGCCAAAAATACACTGAATGGGTCAAAAGTATCTTTTTTTTATGCCAAAATCAATAGGGTATTAAGTAAAGATCATGTTCCATGAAGATATTTTGTAAATTTCCTACCATAAATATATCAAAACTTATTTTTTGATTAGTGATATGCATTGCTAAGAATTTCATCTGGACAAGTTTAAAGGCGATTTTCAATTTTTCTTTAAAGATTTTTTTTTTTTTGCACCCTCAGATTCCAGATTTTCAAATAGCTTTATTTTTGTCCTATACTAACAAAATGTACATCAATGGAGAGCTTATTTATTCGGTTTTCATATGAAGTATGGATCTCAATTTCTCACAGTTGACTCTTATGACTGGTTTTACGGTCCAGGGTAACATGTGTGACACAGATGCACAGATTTTTTCTGTGTTAGCTCTCAAACTACAAAGCAAATGCAACGAAGTAATATGACGTGCCTTGTAACAATTTATTCAACTACACAGCATTAAATTATGTACATATTAGAAACTAATGATTGTAATTCTCTGGATGAAAGTTGGCAATGTAGGTTTGCAGATATTGATGGGTCGCCATGGTGACGAAGATCATAAAGATGCACTTCCCTGTGTTAATAAAGAAACATTCATGCTGAAACCAACTTGGCTTTGTATGTTTGTAAATAAGTTTAAGTTTAAAGTCTTACCTTTGTCTTGACGCTGGATACCTTACTGTGCGCGTATAGATGTTCAGGTAAATTACTATGAATATAACTAATGAAGCTGGAGCATATTCTGTCCTGTTGTCTTTAAAACTGAACAAAATTAATCCACAATATAGGATGAAGAGATGTAACTTTGTGTCGGTTGATCCAGACATTCGGTTCTGGTCAAATGCCGTGAGTGTACCGGCTGAGTCGTTTCCACATCTTCAGGATCCGCAAAGATTTGTTGCAGAGGGGCTTGTGAAAAACTGCTCGCGTCGCACTCGGTTTCTTCACCGAAGCCGCTGAGTTTAGGGTTGCAGAATGCCCAGACCATGCCACAAAAGTACACAAAAAACGCTGACATCACCAAAAACATGAGCGCATAAGACTCGATCATCGCCTCCGTCACGATATTCGGCATCTTTACTCGCGGAACAACGGTTTGAAGTACATAAATCGTTAACTCAAGACAAAGTCGAGCTTAATGTCCATGAATCACAGTCGTCTTCTGTACCGGTGCGCTTGAGCACCACAACTGCCTCTGCCTTCATTATGACAGTTAAAGGAGAGTTTTACACTCCCCTATTAAACTTTGTCAGTATATTTACTAAAGATTAATATGTTTCGCATTTAAAGAAATTTGTATTCGCTGATTTTAACAGTATGAAGTTTGGCGCTGTAGAGAAAATGAACTGTTTTAAAAACACAAATTTGAAAACTAACGATAATATCAGGAAATATGAACATTAACAGTCTCAGTTCTCACAAATAATGTACTGTGCTGGTGATTGGACATTTTTGGTAGATATGGCCTACTGCATATTTTACTTTTTTTGTTTTGCTTGCCACCTTTTCCTTTAATGCAGAAGTAAGCCTATGGGTGAGACTTCCGGTTCATTATCCGCTATAAGAACAACGTGAAGTAAATGGTAAAACCGATTGCACTAATAACCACTGTGTTAATAATTAAGATAATACATTAAAATAATATGGTAAGACACACCCATTTGCAATATCAAGGAGCAAAACCAGCTGACTGTACAGCTAAATATAACTGGACATGGATGAGACCAGAAGCCACACCCATAAAATGTACAAATGACCAAGCCCACTTTTACAGGAAGGAAAAGGATGATTTCATAGCTAAAGTAAGTAAAAAAAATAGATAATTTTTAAAAAATAGATAATAGATAATTTTTTTTAGACTTTTTGAATAACTTGAATTACACAAGTGATATTTACTTTTATTTCCCCCTCACACATCAGGGGTTAATAGACACAAATTGTTCATTATTGATTTTTGGTATGTGTTCCATTATTCCAATCAAACCAAATTAAAGTTAATTTGGAAGCAAACTTTGGTGCACAGTATTCAAAACTAACTACACTTACAGAGTAATTGCACTAATGTTATAACCGACACCGATGCTATAACCGAACCAAACCTGATAAGTGTGAACACACCCTTACACAGCCCCAAACCTGTATGACTTCTGTGTAAAATAATTTAATTCTGAGAAATTTCTCAATATTTTTTTTTCACACAATTGCAGTCACTGGTAACCAAAACCGGTTTATGATGACGTAAGAGTAAATGATGACAGATTTTTAGTCACAGGTGAACTGGATCTGGGACAGGGGTAAAACATTAAAAATGCATACATAAAATCATTTTAAAGTAGCAAATGAAAGATGAAAGCAATAAAAAAAGTTTTCATGATAATTAAGTGATCATCATATTACACTGTTTATTTGGTAAACCAACAGGCTTTATAACAATAACATCCTCAATCTACCCTACATTTTTATCCTACCCTATTCAGACATTTCTGTTGGTCCATAAATAAACTGTCAAGAGAATTCAAGCTTTGTGTCTAATAATTAACTTGTGACATGACACATTTTCGTCACAAAGGTTGCTAAATAATTGTTTTAATGGGGTTACTCCATTAGTCCAAAGCTATTTCGAGCTGTTTAGAAGACTAGTCATGGGGTCAAATTACCTGTCTCAGTGTCTTTTTACACTTTAAAGGGTTAGTTCCCCCCAAAATTAAAATTCTGTCATAAATTACCCTCACATAGTTCTAAACCTGTAAGACCTTTGTTCATCTTCAGAACACAAATTAAGATATTTTTGATGAAATCCGAGAGCTTTCTGACGCGCTGTTTCTGACACATTCAAACAGCCCAGAAAGGTAGTAAGGACATTGTAAAATAGTCCAAAAGTCATTATTTTTGTTTTCTTTGTGCACAAATAGTATTCTCATAGCTTTATAACATTATGGTTGAACCACTGATGTCACATGGATTATTTTAACCTTATTATAACCTTATTAACCTTATTTTAACCTTATTACCTTTCTGGGCCTTGAACGTGGTAGTTGCACTGCTGTCTATGCAGGGTCAGAAAGCTCTCGGATTTAATCAAGAATATCGTAATTTGTGTTCCGAATATGAACAAAGGTCTTACAGGTTTGTAAAGACATGAGGGTGAGCAGACTAACTAATAACTGCATCCCAAATGACGCACTCTACACTATGTACTTATGCGCTATGCACTCAACCATGTAGTTTCAACCAAAGCTGCGACAATTAAGTGCAAGAAGTGTTCAACATTCCACACTTCATTTTTTCGGTTATTTAAGTGCATCATCCGGGTATTTAAAGTGCACTTATAGTGCATAAGTAGGTGATCTGGGACACTTACATAATTTTCATTTTTGGGTGAACTACCCCTTTAAGTAAAAAAATCCATTTTAATCTAATTTATTGACAGCTTTAGCTTTAACACTAAGAAAGAAAGTGAAAAATTTATCTGTAGATTTATAGATCTTTACAAAATCGTATACGAAATCATTTTAATACAATGACATTACAAAAGCCAATGCCTATGTTGGACTTTTTTTTCTCTCTCTCTCTCTCTCTCTCTGTCGAGTATGTTGTACGACTACATGTCCCATACGCCTTTGCGCTCAGAGTCCCGGATGTCTTTTACGCCGGAAGAGAAGCGCAAGTCTTTTCCAGCCATCTTGTGGCATCTAGCAGCGAAGTGCTCGCTCAAGCCCCGTAGAATCGGAGGAGAATCCTGCTGAAAGGGGGCCATCATGCCCGGACATCTGCAAGAAGGTTTCGGCTGTGTCGTAACCAATCGGTTCGACTACCTATTTGATGATGAAGAGGATCCGTTTGAGGTGTTAAAGCAGGCAGAATTGAAGAAGAAGGACGCGACCGCTCCTGGTGCCGCCAAGACCGCCGCGCAGGCTACAAAGCAGCCCAAAAAGGAGTCACAGAAAGAGAGAAGAAACCCACTTCCCGAGAAGAAGGAAGAGACACAAGCTCCCGTTCCTCTCAAGAAAGAGGGTAAATATCGCATGCACCAAACTCGTCATTTGCTCACACTTTTCCTAAGTGAGCAGTCTGCAAAAGGCGCTACTAAGCCCATGAGGTCACGCACATCACTATTGTTGATCAACTGCCTGACATCTTTAAAACACCCAGCGCTTTCGGGAAAAATGCTTTTTCGCGCCGTACATTGTTTGTGTGTGGCGCACGTAGTAGAACCTGTTGCTGCTTAATTATTTTCCAGATTCTTCATGAACTACAGGCCTAATGATAACCATCAGTTTGTTTGTTAAATGTCTGGTATATTCGTGCGTTTACCTCTACATACTAGTAAAAACTTCCATTTAGTACTAAAAACCTGTTTATTTATATTCTTCGAATGCACAGTAACGTTACATTATCGCGTGGCTTTTCGAGCAGTGCAGCTCCAACCTCGTGTTTGAGGCAACATAGTCCGTCCTCTCAGACATGACACTCCCATTAAAAACCCTCCTATTGTTACTCGCTTAACACCGGTTTTTAACTTCATTACGTGCTTTAAAATTCCACCGGTATGGGCAACTCTGAAGGTAGGGTTGTCAAAGTTTTTTTTTTTTTCGGGTGTCAGTGGCCCTGACTGATCTGGATGAGAGGAGGCAGCGGGCTCGTGAACAGGTGCGCGCGCGGGCGGGACGACGGGCGCGTGATCAGCTGTTGGGCTGCGCGAGAGCGTCTATTTCGGTGGGTGGAGGGTGGGATCAGTCAAGAGGCGCAAACCATTATTATAGAGACCACAACGTGGAGTTTATTGCTTTGCTATTGTGAAAACTTAAGTGGAGAAAAACACAGACGTTCCCTGCGCAACTAGATAAGATAAATAAACACAACTTTAAGTGAAGTTGAAGACATAATAATATGCGTTTGCATCGTACTTCCCTTTCAGAGAACTTTGGTATAGTCCATTTTTACAGATAAAAAGACGCTTTGCCCAGAAATTAAATTTTAACCTTTTAAACCTTCATGAAATACAAAAATATTTTTTTGCAGAATGAGATTTACTTTTTTAATAAAAGTTATTGGTGACGGATGCTGTAGTTTGGTTTTTAGTTACACTAAAAATGAGTATGAAATGAGTAACATGGATTTGGAACACTTTTGAGGGTGAGTGACTAATGACAAATTGTACTTGTTAGACACATTAATTGAAGTGAACATTATATGATTCAGATTAAGACAACGCCTTTTGTTTTAATAGGTTTTCCATCTCGTTGATAATTGTTTTCTGTGATAATTGTTGGTGTCAGCAGAGTTGAATCATTTGTGTCAATTTTGCAGGCATGAGGAAAATGGGCCGCCGGCCGGAGCAGCAGGGTCAGCCGGGATCCCAGCAGCAGGGAGGTCAGGGGGAGGGTCGTCCACCAGCCGACAGGCGGCCTGACAGGAGGCCACCACGTGAACGACGCTTTGACAAACCCGCTGATGAAAAACCTGCTGAGGGTGGAGAATTCTCGGTGGAGAAGTGAGTCAATTGACCTTTGTTTGTTATAGTGATACATAGTTGATCTTTGATGTTTTATATTGAAAACATTTAATTCCAGCAGAAGTGTATTTACATTTTTAATTTTTTTTTTCATGTTTTTTCTTTTTAGTCATTTGAAACCAGCGCAAAATGAAAATTCACCCTGTTTATTTTCCAAACGCATGTTGTAGATCTGATTGTAAACAGTCTGTGCATATGTCTTTTTGAAACCCACAGGTCTGGTTTCACAGACAGGGCTTAGACTAAGCCAGGATTAGGCCATAGTTCAAATAGGACATTTAAGTCATTTTTATAGGTGTGCCTAAGAAAACAACATTACTTGTGTCCCTCTTGTGATAAAACAAAGGCACTGATATATTTTAAGATCAGTCAATGCTAGTTTCTTTCAGTTGAAACAGCTCAGACTTGCATTTTGTCTGGGCTTAAGCTTCATCTGTGAAACCTGAGGATAATGTTTAATCAATTTCAAAACTAACTCTTTTAGTGAAAACACCTGACTTCTCTCTGCATAAACTTTTAAGTGAACTTCATACATTTTTTTTTTCCCTGCACAAAGCTCTGCGGTCATTAAGTAGCAAGATCTAAATTTAGATAATTTCAGCTGAAACAACTGACATCTAACTGCTATATTATCTCTTCTCTTCAGGTCTGTCAGTGACAGGCCGTTCCGAGGTCGTGGAGGTCCCAGAGGAGGGCGCGGAGGCCGGGGCAGAGGTGTTGGCAGGACTGACGGCTTTGACTCACGCGGCAAACGCGAGTTTGACAGACACAGCGGCAGCGACCGATCGTAAGTCATTTGCGTCCACACGTTAACTCTGATTGTAATGCCGTTCATGTGACATATCAAAGCTAAGTGTTAATTTTTGTTTCAGCAGCCTGAAAGCAGAGGAAAAACGTGGAGGGAGTGGATCTCATAACTGGGGCACTGTTAAGGATGAGTTGAGGTCAGTGGAGCAACATACGCGTTGTCTGCCAAAGTCTGGAGAATGCAGAAGAATTTGATTGGACACAGACTGGTCAGTTGGTCATTTTGGTTATTTTATGAAATTGGATGCATTTCTTTCCTTTTGCAGTGAGCTTGACCAGTCAAATGTCACCGAGGACACCCCTGAAGGAGAGGAGCACCCACCTGCTGACTCAGAGAACAAGTGTGTACTCTTCAGCTCTAATTTAGCACTGCACTGCTGAGTCATTGTTTGCCATTTGCTGCCGGCATGGAATAAAAAAAATGTTGTGTGTAGCATTACGATTAGGGATGTGGGAATGATATCAAAATCTCAAAATACAATAATATCTCAATATGAAGTCTATATATATTGCGAAATATAATAATTTTATCAGTGTACCTCTTATTTGCGGTATACTGTCTGTCTAAATTACATTCAAACTGGTGTTTTAGGAAGCCAAACAAATTAGAATATAATAAAATTAACAATTTTATATTATTGTTATTCCTATGACAGTTATAGCCATATATTGTAAAACTGTTGCACTGTAAAATAAATGAAAATGAATATTTCATAAGTATAATATTTTTGCTTTGCAACTTGAAAGAGGTATTTCGAATGAACGTTACCCATTTCAACAGCTAGTTGTCGGCAATACAGACTGCACTTTTATTTTGACGGAAACGACAGTAGAGCTTTTATTTTGACGGAAAACACCAGCTTCAGTGAAAACAGGCTTACAAAAATGCGTCTCACTACAAATCTAGTGAAATGCTGTAATCATCTGCCTTGAAAATAAAGCATAACTGGTGGCCGTTGCACTTCCAAATGTGCACTAAATTCACAGCACATGCAATAAACAAGTTCACTGCATTCACTGTGAACAGAGGCGTGGAAAACACCAGAGCACAAGCTGATCAGCTAAATGAAGTGTGTGAAGTTTGCTTTGAAACACACAGTGAAAACAGACTTGATGACAGGATTAAGCCTTATTGTGCTTTCGGTTTTAGTTCATTTGACAGATACTGTGCCAAAGCATAATTGCCCAAAACACAACTTCAAAGACTTTTTGTGTATAAGAAGTTTAAATAAGAAGTTAAAAACTACACTTTTTGCCCGGAAGATCGTTTCATGTCGTCATGTGACCATGATGATATCGGGCCCGCGATATTGATAATACCGTTACATCCCTAGTTAGGATTGGTTCAAGAACAGTGGCTCTATTAAAAGCACAACATGTTTACAATCTTAAATAGTTACTGAAGGGACAAGACCTACTGTATTGATTAAATTAATTTTCAATTCTCTATGCAGCAGTTTTGGCTCAATTGTGATGTTGATGTTTCCACAGGGAGAATGAGTCTGAGGAGGTCAAAGAAGAAGGTCCCAAGGAAATGACTCTGGATGAATGGAAAGCCCAGCAGGATAAGGAAAGAGCCAAAGTGGAATTCAACATTCGTAAGGCCAACGAAGGAGCTGATTGGAAGAAAGGATACGTTCTGCACAAGTCCAAGGCTGAGGATGTAAGTAAAATGAGAGTGTTTGAGCTTGTCGTAGTTTCCCTACCATTCCCCAAAACAAGCTATATTTTTTTAAATATACTTGGAAGTAGCCTGGAAGTGTGCTTGAGGAACCTGATTGATCTCCATTTAGTATTGCATCATTAATCTAATAACACAACCCCATTTTTTTTTTTTCCTTTAAAAACACACAAGTCTTCCGGCTGTTGCGTTTTCTTTACATTCATTGTCTCCTTTTGTTGCTTCAGTCCTTTTCATCCCATTTATGGAATTAATAGTTGTTTGGATGTCGAACTGAAGTCTGTTTCATAGAAGAGGACAATATTATATCATATACATGTTCACGTCTTTCCTGCAGGCCTCTGGCGATGATGCCGCTGGGGATCACCACTTCCGCAAGCCAGCTAATGACATCACGTCCCAGCTGGAGATTAACTTTGGGGACCTGGGCCGCCCAGGACGTGGTCGTGGAGGTCCACGAGGTGGCAGAGGAGGCCGTGGAGCTGCTGCTACCAGGCCACCTCGTGAACGCAGGCCAGACAAGGTACAGTTTTTTTGTGCGTTTTTGATCTGCAAGTATGCATATGTATTTGTACTAGGGCCATCTCAGTTCCTTAATTCAGTTTGAGTACTCGATTTAAAAAAAAAAAAAAATCCTCGACTGTATTTTTATGTGTATATATATATATATATATATATATATATATATATATATATATATATATATATATATATATATATATATATATATAATAAAATACACACACATATGTATATATTTTAAAACGTATGTATTTGTATGTAAACACTTGTATAAAATTTATACATATTTATGAAAAATGTTAGATTTAATATGTACGTGTGTGTGTATTTATATATACATAATACATTTGCACAGTACACACACATAGTGTGCAAACAAACTTTTATTTTGAATCGATTAATTGCAATTAATACTTAAATATTTCTCAGTATTACTGATTTCACTGTGTTCTTGGGTCAATGAAATGCAGCACTTGTGAGCAAATCAAGTGTTGTTCAAAAACAAAACAAAACAAAAAAATCTTACCAAGATGTCAATGGCTGCTTGGGAGGAAGTATTTAGTACATAAGTATTGCTAGACAATCTCAAAGAGGAACCATAACTCCTAAATTTTTAGTTTGACTTATATGGGCTGTTTTTCTTGTGTCTGCTGCTTTTAGGCCGGTGGAGTGTCTGTCCCTAACGTGGACGACCCAGAGGCTTTCCCAGCCCTGGCTTAAGCTGCCCAGACGGCACGCTCTGCTCACCCAGGAGGATCACTCCTCCAGGGGTTCTTGTCTACGAGGCTTGCATGCTAACGGATCCTTCAGCAGATGAAATGATGGAAGACTGTCATCCATGCCATTCACACCTGAGGACTGATTTTACCTGTTTTAGAAAAAAGATGGAAAATTAAAAAAAAAAAAAAAAAAGGACGGACTTCTTGCTATTCCGAAGCAAATTATTGGTCGAGGTTTTGTATTTAGTAAAATAAGGTAGCAGGGATGTTTTCATACAGTGTTTCTTTTATTGTTTTTCTTTTTTCTTTCGGAAATTACGCATTGTTCATGGATACTTTTTGTACTGCTGCTTGAAAATATGCATTTCCAAAAATAGGTGTGAAGAGCACACCAGTTTATCTTAAGGTGTCCCGTAGCTTGCTTGCTTTTTACACACAAGTGTCTCACAACAAGGAACAAGGTCTACAAGTTAGTCTAGTGATTTGTAAAGGTTACTGCATCTCTAAGGGAAACTACAGAGAAACTACAGGGCTCTGCTTAATTATTGAATTAAACCCCTGGGGTCCCTGAAAGCAGGCCTTGAAACAGAATCAGAATCATTGGATTAAATGTACAATTTATGATTCATAATTTAATGCCAAGCTGTAGTTCTGACGATTCCGTTGCACTCGCCACAAAAAGTGTCTTTTATTGAATGACCACTGTAAAGTTCAAAATGGTATATGTATACCATTGACTCTGGTAACTCAGGATAGTATCATACTTGTTACGCAAAGTTCCAGTGTAAATGCAACAAGCAAGTTTACACACCGCACTCCTGTTTACTGAAAATGTGAGCCAGGTTATGGATCAATCTTGTTAGAAATGACATTTTCTTTCTTCCCCGTTGCTTTTACAACAGCTTTACTGCATAAATGATCTGAAAGAAACACCATCCTATTCAGTGTGGAACAGCTGAGTGCTATGATAATGTGTGAATTCCTACCCTGCTATTAGACCTCTGTCAATAATTAAAAGATGGTCGATTCATACAGAGTTGTTGTGTGGACTTTAACTTCAAAGATGAAGCCGTTTCAAACTTGTACTTGACTGAGATGTTTGTTCTAATGCTGGTCAGCTACATAATCGTATCTAATAGTGATGCTGGTCGTCTTAGTTTATTCTACAGTGTAGTAATGGTGTCCTGGCTTAGAAGTAACAATAAGGTCCCAGTTGTTAACATTAGTTAATGCATTGGCTAATATGAACAAGAAGCAATTTTTTTTTTTTTTTGCAGTGTTCTTTTAATCTTGGTTAGTTGATGAAATGCAGTTGTTTAATGTTCTGTCATGTTAGGACGGTTAGTAGTTAAATGTAAACATTTAAGTTTATAGATTTTAAAAATGTTATATTTTGAAATTAACATGTTGTAGAAATATTATTCACTGTTTTCGTGTTAACAAATGGGAGTATTGTATGTGGGAAACACTTTACAATAAGGTGTTATTTGTGAACATTAGTTAATGTATTAACTAACATGAATGAACAATACATTTATTGCACTATTTATTAATGGTAGTTAATAAAAATATAGTCGTTGGTTGTTTTTGGTAGTGCACAATGCACTAACTAATGGTAACAAACACAACTTGGGATTTCAGTAATGCATTAGTAAATGCTGAAATAACTAATAAAGGGCACTTATTATGCCCCTCAGGTGTCCCCAGAATGTATCTGTGAAGTTTCAGCTCAAAATATCCCACAGATCATTTGTTATATCACTTTGAAAATGCCTATTTTGAGTGAAAGCAGAAACGCTGTTTACATGCATGTCGCTTTAATTGCTAATGAGCTGCTGCTGCTCCCCGCCCCCTTCAACAGAACAGGGCTGCATTACAGTTCGTTCCTCAGTTTCTCTGCTAAAAAAAACCGTTTGGTTTAGATTATCATGTCTATCGCGATTAAAATGAGATTTGCAGCCATGTCAGTTTAAACTTCTGATACAATCTTTCTGAGAGCACACATCCAAAGTGAACGCTCAGAAAGCGGCTGTCACACAGCATGTGAGTACTAAACTTTATCTAGTGTTTTCACGACGCCTTATCAGTCGGCCATATTGGCGGCACTGAACATAAACAATGCCACTGAACCAAACGAAACGCGCATGTTTTGCTGATTATTGCTACTGAAAATGGTCAGTTAATGTCATATTTTGGGCTGTACTAAGTCTAACATTTAGACTGAGTTACTATAGCTGCCAAAAGTTATAACAAATCCAGGAGAAGACTGCAAAAAACGGAGGAACAAAAGGCGTTTGTGGCTGGACAAATTCAACCAGGATTTTCAGGGCAAGAATCTTGACAACGTTCGTGTTTGTTCTTATAATTTACGGTCAGGTAGGTGAAATATTAGGCTAATGTCTTACTTATTATTAATACTTGTGGTATGTATCTTTACAACCTATTAACTTTAGTTTGTCAAAATACTGTGCCCTTTCCTGCTTACTAAGTCCTTCTTTATATAATTTAGCAGCTTTCACTCGTTTTTTCCGTGGTTTAGACAGCATAAATTAGCAGAACAACGTATTCAGTAGTACATTTGCAATGATGTTGTTTACATTCGATTATCTCCAATATGGCAAAGCATCCGGGTAACTTATCAAATCGTGACTTAAGTGCAAACCCTCTCTTGTGCTTAAACTGTCAAATACATGCAAGTTCATGTTTAAAAACACGCATGAGTTACAAAAACAGTTGGTTATGTCTGTGAAGGTAAACAGCTGGGAGAGAAATTGCATGTTTATATTATATCTGTGTATTAAGTGACAGCAGCATAATATACAGTACCTATATTGCTGTCTGTTTGGCAAAAGCATTTGGCAGCATTTCTGTGTGCTGTTGTGGGTCATTCACATTTCCTTTAGAAGATGTTGAAATCTAGTTTTTATTGAGGTTTAGTTTGTGCAATACAAAGAAACATCTCTTTATAGCTAACCAGTAAAATGTCAGTTTATAGACCAAATTCATGTGTTGCCATCTTTCCACAGACCCATTTACTATTTAAGTTGTAGTGACAAGTCAACCACACAAATATGCACAAAAGACAACATATTTATTTTTTCCTCAGCGCTTAGACTAAGGTTTACACGCAAATAAACACTTTACATTAGGACAGTATTCAGCTGAGCTGATAAAAAAAACTGATGTGATGATGAATGTATTTGTCAAATATCATGCATTAGAGTAGATATGAGTACTGTGCAATTTTTTCTTGATTGATGTATTGTGAAAGTTGAAAAGTTACAGTGTTAGTGTTGGACAGCTGCTAAGCGTTTTAGTGGAAAGAACCAATGTCTGTAGAATATGGTCTTTTCAAGTTACATTCGTTAAAGATACAATTCACCCAAACCTGAAAATTCTGTTACTAATTACTCAACCTCATGTCCTTCCAAACCCATAAGATCTTCATTCATCTTCAAAACCCAAATTAAGATATTTTTGATGAAATCAAAGAGCTTTCGGACCCTGCATAGACAGCAATGCAACTAACACGCCCAGAAAGGTAGTAAGGATGTACATAAGAGAGGATAATGACATCATTTTAATTTTTGGGTGAACTATCCCTTTAAGTATCTGTCCTCTGGATGGGCTGTTACCATTCTGTTAGTTCATCTGCATTTCAGAGATAAGTAGCTGAGGCAGGCCTGAAAAACCAACGTTGTTTTTGTTTCAACCTTTTGGCACTATTTAATTTTTTTAGAGGTAGCATGAAATGAAAATTCATCTATTTTCTATATACATGTTATTGATCTTGTTGTGAATGATTCATCCGTGCATTGTTCTTTTTTTTTTTTTTTTTTAACCTTAATTTTTTTATTAAAATATAATTCGATCTTCTGGTGAAGCATCAGACTTCTGTGCCCGACTTTTCCAAACATTTGGTCCGCTTAAACCAACCCTTTACTTAAAATCAACTGCAAGCTCGTGTTCAGATCTGCTTTCATCCAATCAACAACGGACAGATATAAGCAGGTGCCCAGGTGTGGCTGGGATTCAGAAATGTTTGAAAATATTTGTCCTTCTGAGTGACAAATTATTTTTAGGATGTCCATGGTTATTTTTCAGCATCCACAGTACAGTCACACTCAGTCAAGTCAAATTTTAATGCTTCTTGAAAATCATGTGCAATCCAGAAATTCGCTGCAGTCTATTTTCACTACATCTAGCGTCAGTTTCCCTCCACTTAAAACCAGGGGCTCCAGGAAAGGGCTGTGAGTGCTAGGGAAGAATTCAAATTCATCCAAACCCGTCTCTTCTTCTTCTTCATCTTCCTCCTCTCCTCCACTTATTGCGCCATGAGTGGAGATGTAGTCCTCTGTGACATCTGTGATCCTGGTGATCTGGGTGGCCTCAGAGGAGCTGGACTCCTGAGAGAAACTTTTGATATAGGTGCAGATAGGGGGATAGGAAACTTCCTCCACCTCCACGTTATCAGGCTCCTCATTCACGCTGGAGTCACATTGGTCTAGGTAGAATTTAATTTCACTCTGTGTGGGAATGAAAACAGGTGTGTATTGGTTAACAATTTGCATTTATAATTAATATATACACCGCTTTTTAACAAACTACATTTTTAAATGAAATTGCAATACTACAAAATTATAAAATTCCAATTGGCTTGGGCGAATTTGAAATAACATCATGTCATTCTAAACCCATATGGTTTCTTTCTTCTCTGGAACATAAAAGAATGCATTTGCATATAAAAGACACATTCTACTTGACATTCTAAAGTAAATTCTTCTGTATTGCTTTTATACAACAGTTCAGTGAACATGTTAATATTGTGTAACTTACATTTTGGTCACAATATTACCTACTTACAAAATACTTTCAAAAACAGTTACAACAAAATTAATGTTTTTGAACAAATCGTTTAAGTGAATGATTCAGTGACCCGTAAAGACTGGTTGTTTTGTTCTGAATAAATCACTGTTTTGAATGAGCCATTTAAAGGGATAGCTCACCCAAAAATGAAAATTATCCCAAGAATTACTTACCCTCAAGGCCTCCTAGGTGTATTCGTCTGAAAGAAGAAAGTCATATACACCTAGGATGCTTTGAGGGTGAGTAAGTCATGGGGTAATTTTCATTTTTGGGTAAACTATGCCTATGATTCAATAGCTCACTCACAATGTAAGTCAATGCACGTAAATATAGTGATGTAACCTGAAGAAAAATCCACTAAAAAATTCCCACCAAAGAATGAAAAGTCGCAGTGCTATTGGACTTTATATCAGGGGTCAGTTGCAAAAACAAAGCCGTTAAGTTAAACATTTGGGGTGGTCACACTACACTTCTCATTCCATTCACTTCTATTTATATGTATAAGAATACCGGAAACCGGAAACAAAAGCTCATGCAAAGAAGTTTCGCATTTCAAAGCATTCCAAAGTACAGGTTAGGTGATCTCTGACCTGCAGTTTGGAATCATGCGTGACCGATAGAATATCGATACATCATAGCAAGAGCTCTTAAAAGAACAAGCTTTAAAGCTGCAGTTTTGTTTGGATTTATAGCGATTTTTTATATGTTAAATTTACGTTTTCAAAAAAGTGTCCAAAGAAATGTAATGTAGTCTAGTGTGACCAACCCTTAAAAATATGTCTTAAAATGAATTTTACCAACTAGCAATTAGCTAGGGGGTAATCAGTCTTACCAACTTGTAAGACTAGTCTAGGAAGTTTATGCAACTGACCCCAAAATTCTTGCAACAGTGCCCACTCAATCAAACTGAAGCACTAGAATTGCTAAATACACGTAAATTAGATTTTAAAGCTGCAGTTTGAGGGGATGATTTTCATTTTTCTGCAGTCCTCATGTTTCGCAGAAGAAAGTCTTACTGGATGAGTAAATTATATCATTTTCATGATATTTCATTTTTGGTGAACTATTCCCTTAACGTAGATGCTAAAGCCTGTCTATGATGCTCATAAATGCAGTTAGGTGGCCTACTTGTTTTGAAAATACCAAGCATGTGATCAGCTAGAGACAAAAAACAGGAAAATCTGACCATCCCCCAAGTCACGCCCATCACACTTTTTATTAAAAAATTTTTTTTTTATCACATTAAAATATCTCTTATATTGTAATAATACATATTATTGTCCTGTAAAAATAAAAAGTACCATTTAATAATTAATATTATATTATATTATAGTATAGTATGGTACTTATAGAATTATTATTATTAAAGTACCTACCAAAAGTTCCAAAACATTACAATCAGGGCCTAAAACTAACTTTTTGCCACACCTGCCAATGGCCGGTGACGTGATAAAATTTACCGACCAAATCTTTTTTTTTTTTTTTTACCGGCCATGAAACTCTTTTTGCAAAAACAGGCAGTTATTACTACTACGATGACTAAACATTTCTACAATGTTTATTTTGTCCTGCTACTGGTGTTTCTATTAAATGCATTTTCCCTCAGTGTTACCTATTAATTAAAGCCATTCAACATTACAGTATAATTAAAAGCTATTATTTCTTATTTTTAGGCTTTTAGGAAATATATAACAACTTTAATTTAAGCAATTTTAAAACAATCTTGACAAACTATAAACTGTATATGCATAAACTATACAGATTAATCTTTATTCAAGCTACAAAGTTAATCAGCGACTAGAGCAGTTGAGTGATGATTTCTCTTTTAGTCTTTTGTTCTTTGATTTACACCAATGACAGACTTCAGCAGGTTATTTTTCACTTTAAAAGCAGCACGGCCTCTTTAAAATAGGGATGGGCGATACTGCTTATGTTGTTTTCAATACGATACCGATACTTTTAAGGCCTGTATCATCGATATCGATACCAATACTTATAAACGTAACTTTTAAATTATTACATTTATTAAATTGCTATGAGTAAAAGATGTAATTATACCCTCTTAACTTTATATTTAAAAATGCATTTTAACATTTAATATGCCTTAATTGCAACTTATTAAATTATATATATTTTTTTACACATGGTTGAAATATGTGTACTGTAGTGGTAACTACAAAACCTACAGTTGAAAATACTGTTTCATAAGGCGCTGCCAGTGACAGGCTGTTGCACACATGAAATGCAACATTTTTATTCTGGCAGGCTATGATTTATATTAACATCACTAAAAAATAGAACATTATCAATCAACTTGAAAAGTTAATTTAAATAATTGCAATTACACAAATTAATGCAGGCTACAATTTCTTTATTGTGAAATAACTCAAACATTTTTTCCTGTCCTCTGATAAGCATTGTTCTGGGCTGCCGTTCCCAAAAGCATCAATGCTTTCTTACGATACTTTTGGGAAACGCAGCCCTGTTTGAAAGCACCGTCTGAAGTGAGTGAATGCTCTCTGTGATTGATTGGTTCTGTCTTGCAATATTTGCGTGCGTTCAGATGAGCAAGAAAATAGTTATATTCTGCACAATTATTCACTAACATAGGTTATACGTCCAATTCAATGCGTATTGTACGCAATATTTTTTGCTAAATAAAGAAAATCACTGGTAAATAAAACACATCATAGTATCGATATTTTTTTTCTTTTTTTGAGTATCGATATCGATACTTCAGGATTGATACGCCCATTAAAACCTGATGCACATGACGTGGATCTGGCACATATCCGATTTTCTCCAAACTCTTTACGGTCATTTAATACTTTATAACTCATTTAAGAATACGTTTACGATGTAACTCGTCAAAACTGCTAATTTTGACGTAATTGTGTGTGTTTCCGTCCGTTGAAGCGCTACTGGTGTGCTGTCTGAAGCAGCTCAGTGTATTCGTACAGCCGAACATACAGACTTTCAAAGTATACTTCACTGCACCGTTTAGGCGGCATAACCACAGGTATGTGTCGCCACATTCTCGGGTTATGAAGAATAAAGAATGGAAAGGTTAGTCTTCCTAAATGAAGCAGCAATATCTTCTCAGTTAAAAGTTACTAGAACTGTGTCTAGGAACAAGCTGGCCATCACACTGCTCTGACCTTATCAGCCCGTTTGTATTCCATTATTTGATTCGCTCTTGTCGCTTATGACAGAACAGCTTGTGTTCGGAAAAGATTATTTTATTCGCCTGCGTCAGAACCAGCGAATCTCTTTAAAACTGGCTGTTTTTTTCACTACATTGCATTGTTATATTTCGTAAAAGTTTTCCCCACCAACTGGCAACTGACACTGTTACATATACTCGCCAACGCCGAATTTTACTCGCATTTGGCGCTTGGCGAGTGTTAATTTTAGGCCCTGATTACAATTATTAATGATTTTAAAAAGAATCTCTTCTGCTCACCAAGGCTGCATTTATTTAATCAAAAATAAAATTCCAAAATGCACATTTCGACTCTAGCACAGCTAGCATTTATAGAAAATGGAAACTGAAAACACAGTACTGTTTGTTACAACAGACATGCAGCATGATAAAGCAATCTCAAATTCTCACCACCATTCATAAGAAAAGTAACACCTTTTAACACTTGCATTTGGGCTTTGAACCATTTGAAACCTTTTTAACTGTCCTGCAGATGGCGCTGCAAACTCGTACAGCACTCTCAGAACTATTCCATCCATGATGTTTTAGAAAACATAACCTCTTCACAGTTTTAGTTAATTGCTTAAGGCCATTTTGCAATTTAAGGCATCATGCATTTGCATTTATGCATAATTTTTTATTACTGATCTCCATGATTCACGTGGGTCATAATTTTAGGCCAAAATTAATTCCGGATTAATATGGAAGAACTGCATCCATGAAATACAGTGTGCGTGGGTAATTCCATACATTTACCTGGTCATCAGTGTACGTCTTTGCACATTTGCTATTTGCTGGATCTGGAATAATAGGCAGTAGACACTGGCAACACCATAAGAACCTATCAAGCACAACAGACATGGCAGTGTTTTAAATCACAAAAACGTTTTTTTTTCTGTAGAATTTAAAGCATTCTGCTGATTCTTACCTTTTCTGGACAGAGGTGAACTGACAGAGGCACAGGAGGATAAGACAGGCCAAAAGTACTGCTCCACCAGCCAAGATCACAAGGGACAGCATTCTCTCAGCTGAAACAAAATGACATAGGTCACTCTTATTAAATGGGGGATGAGCGTTTATTTTCATAAAAGTGCAAAAACCCAGCATATGATTACTAAGATTGTATTTAGTGTTATTTAAGTTTTCTACATAAATACATACAGTCTGATGGTGTGCAGACTGGGAGATCACTTCCTCTGGGTCCCTCCCCAGCATCAGTCCAGGCAGTGACCCACAGATTGTAACACTGTCCTGGTGACAGTCCACTGATGACAAACTGTGTCTCTGGATGGTTTACACCTACAGCCAAAGTGTAGCGCCACATTAGAAAACTTCTAATATCACGTTTTTTTTTTTTTGCAATATTATTGATGCACATCCCAAGCAAGTAGCAGTCTTTTCTGTTTTGCGTAATAAAATAAATCTTGGGAGCCAAAATTAAATATTTTATTAATGTAAACATGTATCCACCAATTAATATTGCTATTAATATTGTTTATCAATATCAAAAATATTGTTTAACTGCCTTAAAATAAGCCTTACTGAAATTGTGAATATCTCCCTTCAACTTGTCCATCAAGTAAACAGTGTATTTTTTCAAACAGCCTCTTCTTTTCTTGGGAGGGATTTTGGACCATGTCACGTTCAAGCTCTCGCTCTTCTTCCAGCCAAGTTGAGGAACTGGACCCTGTTCTGGAGCTGTGAATTCCAATTTACGACAGGTAGAGTCATGCATTTTTCTTTATATTCTCAACAGGGCAACATTTATTTTATTGAAAATAGAGTAAAATAATAGTAATATTTCGGTGACACTTTACAATAAGGTTCATTAGTTAACATTAGTTAACTACATTAATTAACATAACTAAGAATGATCAATACTTCTACACCCTTTACTAATCTTAGTTAATGTGAATTTCAGCATTTACTAATGCATTATTAAAATCACAAGTTGTGTTTGTTAACATTAGTTAATGCACTATGAACTAACATGAATTAACAATGAACAACTGTATTTTTATTAAATTAAGCATTCTGCGTTAGTTCAGGCAGGTCTCGTAGTCAAGCTCTCCTGTTAGCTGATTGGAAAATTTCAAACCCAGCCCCTATCAGCTGATCAGACACCCAAGCTCTCTATTGGCAAATCACAAACAGAGCGCCTTACTTAAACACTGCTTTCCTCTGCTTGCTTTGCTGCTTCCTCTGTATGCTGCTAACAACCCACCCCCTTCCCCATCTCCTCCTGTTTCTTGTGTCTAACTTAAAACAATGTCATTCTGTTGTCATTGTTGCATGCTCTGTTCCGGGGTTTGTGCTACTCTACTATTCTTAAAATAGGAGGGTTGCCCCTGAAATGGCTGCTCCTTCCCTGTCTTGGCTTTCATAGAGCTCATGGAAAGGACAGGGAACTTGGAACAGAGCCATACCGCCAAATGTAACTTTAGTATTATGCAAATAAAAAGTTGACTAAAGTTTGTCTATGATTTTTCTTTTGACTTAAGAGTTCCTGACTGAATTAACATTAACAAAGATTAATAAATAGTGTAATACATGTTTTGTTCATAGATTGTTCGTGTTAGTTAATACATTAACTAATGTCAACAAATGACACCTTATTGTAAAGTGTTACCAATATTTCTAATATATTTCTATGCATATTTCTGTTTTCTATTTTAATTTATTTTAAAATGTAATTTATTCCTGTGATGGAAAAGCTGAATTTTCAGTCGCCATTATACCAGTCTTCAGTGTCACATGATCCTTCAGAAACCCTTCTAATATGCTGATTTAGTGCTCAAGAAACACTTCTAATTATTATCAATGTTGAAAATACAGCTGTTTAATTTTTTTGTGGTAACCATTATTTTTCTCAAGATTCATTGCTGGATCAAAAAGTTCAAATGAGCAGTATTTACTTATACCTAGCTGAAAATAAATAAATAAATAAATAAATACATTTTACTGATTCCAAACCTTTGAATGGTAGTGTGCATATTTGTAGAGTTGAGGTCAAAAGTTTACATACACCTTGCAGAATCTGCAAAATGTTCATACAAAATGCGCGTTATTTTTTTATTTATTTAGTACTAACCTGAATAACATATTTCATATTAAAAAAGACATTTACATATAGTCCACAAGAAGAAATAATAGTTGAATTTATAAAAATGACCCCGTTCAAAAGTTTACATATGCTTGATTCTTAATAGTGTGTACCTCAATAATCAACAGCTTTTCTTTTTTTTTGTTTAGTAATAGTTGTTCATGAGTCCCTTGTTTGTCCTGAACAGTTGAACTGCCTGCTGTTCTTCAGAAAAAATCATTCAGGTTCCACAAATTCTTGACTGTATGATTTTGACTATATGAATCTTTTCACACTGAGGACAACTGAGGGACTCATATGCAACTATTAAAAAACGTTCAAATGCTCACTGATGCTCCAGAAGGAAAAAATGTGCATTAAGGGGTGTAAACTTTTGAACCGAATGTGTTTTTTTTTTTTTTTTTCTTATTTTCCCTAAATATCATATTTTTTCATTTAGTACTGCCCTTCAGAAGCTACTTACATTTCTCAAAACACAAAATAAATTAAATTTACCCTGATCTTCAAAACAAAGTTTTCACCCCCCCAGCTCTTAATGCATTGTTTTTTCTTTCCGAAGCATCAGTGAGCATTTAAACCTTCTGCAGTAGTTGCTTATGAGTCCCTCAGTTGTCATCATTGTAAAAAGATGGATCTCAAAATCATACAGGCATTGTTGGAAAGGGTTCAAAAACACAAAAATGCTGAAAAACCAAAGAATCTGTGGGACGTTAAGGATTTTTCTGGACAAACAAGGGACTCATGAACAACTATCATTAAACAAAACAAAACACCGCTGTGGATCATTCAGGTAACAACACAGTTTTAAGAATCAAGCGTATGTAAAATTTTAAATGGGGTCATTTTTTATAAATTCAACTATTGTTTTCTCTTGTGGACTATATGTAAACATCTTTTATGTGAAATATTTTATACAGGTCAGTACTAAATAAAAAATAACATGCATTTTGTATTTTTTCATTAAATAATTAACATTTTGCAGATTCTGCAAGGTGTATGTAAACTTTTGACCTCAACTGTATGTATACTGATTTAATCTACTTCAGTGAAGATTTACGCAGAATGAGCATTAAGAACTAACCTGATTGCCATGTGGCGATGCCTTTAATGGATACCATTTTGGCACCAGGTGGTCGCAGAGCAGTAACTGCACCCTGATAGCATTCTTGAGGCTGTAGACCTGAACAGACAACAGAGTAAAAGGTACAAGAAAAGAGAGAGAGATACTACTATTATGACAGCCTGGAAACCAAGCAACTAATTTTGACTGGTCTTAACTCATACCATCCAAGCAAACCTGCCTGTAATGTGAGCTTTGGTATCCACCACTCTAATCCACTGAATTCCCTCTATGTCTTCAACCGGATACCAATGCACGACATACTCATTGGCAAACTTGGTCCAGGAGAGGGCAATGCTATGATTATTCAATGGCAGGTGTGACAGGGAAACTGAAACTAGACCTGTGAACGCAAAAGGCATGGCTTAACTTTGCTGTATAAACCACATGCATTGACTTTTATTATTTTAAAATGGGTCTGAACCAGTTATTTGGCTTAGGATTGCTAACACAGCACCTTTGTTAAAAAACAAAAAACCAAAGGCTTACCTGGAAAATAGAGCGGAATAAATTTGACAGGAGAATGACCATCTGAGTTAACTGCGGACACTGACACAGAACAATCAGAATGATAAGAACAGCATATCCTCCGATTTCTGCTGGGTGGAACTGTGATGGAAGATTTCCTCATTCCCTTTTGCTCCCAAACACTTATATTATACCACTGAATTTTCCCCTTAGCATCTGATGTATTCAGTTCCTAAAACATAATGAACATAAATATAAAGGCATTCTTTATTATGCAGATGCATCTAACCAAAATCTGTGACAGAGTCAGCCATTAATGACACAAACATGACTCTAAAAGAGAGAATTCTCAAATCCATCATTTCCTCTAAGCCCCTACTCAGTTTTTGTAAACTGAAACTGACTGTCGACTAACTTTTGGTTTCAGACTAACAGTGTGTTTGGGAAGATGCAATTCACACAAGCAAGCCATCGCTTAGTGGTGGTTTGACCTTTAAGGGCCTGTGTGAAAAGTACAAGGGGGAGGGGATCGTGTAGCGACCTGTCCGTAGCATGTACACCGCTGAATAAAACATTTAAAAAAACACAACAAAATAATTGTGGTTGGTGAAGTGTTACATACCTTCCAAAATATGAGGAAACAATTGTTGTTAGATTGTGGCGGTTTCGGTTCTTTAAGGTACCAGACGTCAAGAGCCTTATCAGGAGCTAAAGAGAGAAAGAAGAATAAAAACAGTTCCGTTCAGTCACTTTCTTTTTCTTTCACTTGCCATGTAAATTGTAAATTGTTGATTATCAATATACTGTGGGTGTATTTCTCTAAAATAATCTTTTTTTTTTCTTTTTTTTTTTAAAGTAACAGATTATCAAAAGTGTATTTAATTGGTCCCCCCTCAAGTTTGCTTTAGCTATTTTTGCCCCATTATCTCAAGCACCTGAGGCATGCTGACAAAAAAGTGACTATCCTACGTCAGTACGGTCAACTTATCTAACACCATCACATTTCTGAAGTACTCTTTCCAGAACATGCGGAACTACCTACATTCATCTGATCCCTCTCACGCTTTCTGATGACTTTAAAGGAGTTAGCAGCTCACAATAACTACACAAGAAAACTGCCTTCAAAATTTTGTAACTTTGTAATTCCTCACCCTGGACTACAAAACCAGTCATAAGGGTCAATTTTTTGAAATTGAACAAATATACCCGTGCTGCTTATCACTGGTTTTGTGGTCCAGGGTCACATATATTTTGTAACTTACCTTCTTCTTTGGTTTTTGCTTTCTTTGGTTGACTCCAGTCACTCCACAGACCTACTTTCTGGTTTATTTTCCTCCTGATCTGGAACGTGTATGTGCTATCTGGCTGCAGTGAAGATATGTTCAGTCTGCTCTTAGCATTAGTCTGCGGAGACAACATAATATAATGTGTTAATGTGATATCTTAACTATTTCTATTTTTAAAGATTTCTGTTAAAATGTCTGACAAGAATGTCTGAATGCTTCTTTGAAATTCCTACATAGAGATTATATTTAAAGGAATTCCTCCTTTAGTGAAATGCAAAAAGAGAACGTTAAAAATGCAAGCATCCGTTTTCCATAAAACAACAATAGATGGAGTTTAAAACGGTTGTGCTGCTTAATATTTTTTATAGAAACCGTGATACATTTTTCAGGATTCTTAGATGAATCAAAAGTTTGAATGAACACAATTTGTTTGCTGTTCTTTATAGATATGACCAATATCACACAAGTAGCCGTGCGCGGCTGTGATTCGGCCGTAGGCATGAGAACACACACATCGTTTCCCAATACTAAATACTATTATTTATATAAAATATTATTTATTGAATAATGATATTTCATAAACAACAACAGCCATCATAAAAGTTGCTAGGCAATTCAATCGAAAGTGCAAACATAGCGCTCTGATATACAGCATTGAAGTTTCACAAAATTCAAAACTATTTACTCTGGAACAAATAATATATTAATGAGACCAAAGACTGCCTGTTAGATTTACCCAAAGCGATTTATATCTTATGTTTAACCACTATTGAGACATCAGAGCCAATGGAAAATTACAGAAAATCTGGCCGAGGTGAGGTGCTCTTGGCAGGTTCATGAGCATTGAACGGCCACTGACACCCGGAGCTCACATCTCCGAAAACATCAAAGCAAATTTTCAAAACAGATGTAATCTTTATTAACAAACTGCATATTTGAAGTCTAAACTAGTACACTCCTGCCGAAAAAAAACTCTGGGCGTCAGCCATGACCCTCACTGTGAGAAACACTGCAAGCAAAACAAACTGTGATACGGTTGGAGCTCTGATGTCACTAGAATATCACACTCATCTCATCCAATCAGATTTGAGGACCAGAAAGAACTGTTGTATAAATACGTAAATCTTCATTCACAGTCAAATACAACATGGCATCTATGAATGAATCACACACTGTTTGATGTCACGGATGTCAAACGGCATTCAGAATTTCCCCCTTTGTGTTCCAAGGACATGAAAGTGAGTAAATGATGCCAAATGTTCATTTCGGTTGAACTATCCCTTTTAAGCACGCCATAGCATCACCAGTGGAAAGCATCTTTAGGTTTAAAATCAACAAGATCATCTCTGGGTCTCCAAACATATTATTTCAAGGCTGGCTGTCCTGTACTGTATGGAATAGTTTCTGAAAATAATTTCATTGATAAAGACACATCAAGACCATTCATTGTGGGAAGAGCAACAGTCAGCGGTTCAGTTTCCTAACTATAAGGATGCCGAAAAACCCCTTTCTTGACATTTCTTATTCCAGTTTGAGTCATCAAGGAGGGCTTGCGGTTTGACGACCAAACTAATCTGTGAGGTTTTGTGGGTTTTGTCTGTGTCATCATGAATCGGCTTGCAACTCTGCATTTTTATTTATCAGCCTTACAAAGACAGATGACTGATAGGTCTGCAAGTACAGAAAAGTGGCTTTGACTCCGAATACCACTTCAATCTGATTGTAACCGAAGATCGGTAGAACAATTAAACCACATTTTAGAATCAGAAGCTTTTACCTGGTAGGTGTTCCAGATCCCATTTCCTAAGCTGTATTGGATTTCAACCAAGTTCATGCTATGATTGTCAGTGTGTAGGTTGCACCATCGGGAGGAGCAGCTCGCTTCACTGATGTTAGGCATTGAGGGTTTTACTGTAAAAAAAAAAAAAAAAAAAAAAAAAAAACAGAGAAGCATCATTTACAGTCCACACTGACTCCACAGCTGAATGCAATCCAAATATTTCTTTTAGATAAGATCTTTTGATGCAATTTTCTTCATTAACAACGTCAACTAGTGGGTTGGTGTAAAAACAACCAATTCTGTAAACTGACCCAATTTTTATTCTTCGGAATCCCCCAGCCCACAACCACTTTTTGCGCAGACACAACATGACAAAATGACAACCAATAAAAGCTATGCATCTTCCATGTGGATCATCTGTGTCATAAATAGCCAACAATTTGTCTGTCCTGATTTTTTTTCTACAGCATAGACAGAGAAAGATGAGAAACAGAAGCTTTTGTTTGAGTTTTACATTCTTTAGTGCAGAGCCTCTTAACCAGAAAACTTCTAAGGGGGCCTCAATAAAAGTTTTTGTTTGTTTGTTTAGTTTAGTTTAATAAGAAAAGAAGCAAGCAAATAATCTAGAACAACTAACAATCTAAAGTAATAAAGTTTTTTTTTTTTTCATTGTCTTGGAAAACCTGAATATATGAGGGAGACTGATGTTAAAAGGGTGATATCTCCAGACCTAGAAAGTCAGGTAAATTAGTAAATAATAAAAAAAAGCAAGAAAAGCAAGCTCCTAGATATCTAAGCAGGTAGAAAGTATAAAATATTTATTTAAATATTTGGCTGAGAATAGCCTTTGAATGAAATGGTTGAGAACCACTGCTTTAGTGTTTTGCAAGTACGCAAACAAAAATCTTATCTACACACTGTACTACCGACTTTGATTTGCATCATGCAACATTTCTGCTTTTTGGTGTGGACAGAAAAACTACTTGTCATGCAATGATTTTGTTTTGACTTCTGCCACGCTTGTATTTAAAGAAGTCATGAATTAAGATAAATCATATTAAGCATAACTTATCCTAAACAACTGAACAATTTCACTCTTTTGGTGTTTGAAATGATGAGTTTGAGAAATTCCTTACCTATATTGCTGAGGATGAAGGTGTGGGGGCCTGAGGTTTTTGAGCCCAGGCTATTAGAGACATTGAGGAACACAACAAGCTGTGATATTGTGCTTTTGATGGGGAAGGTGGAGTGACAAAATCCTGTAGCGTCCATAATACTCATATAGCCAGGGTGCAGGTCATCTTTAACCCTAAAAAGGACAGGGAAAACATCAAGTAACATAATTAATGAGACTTTTAATTGTGCCTCTGCTTTGGGCTGTATCGTATGATCTGTAAATTCAAGTATCCTCATTGTAAAGCTGATTTGACCTGTTTTACTCACCGTATCTGACACGTCGTGGTGATTATGGTACCTCTTCCTGTTGCCCAAACGCAACTGACATTGCCAGATTTCATTTTTTGAATGCAGGTCAGATTTTGTGGAACATCGGGAGGGTCTGAAAAAAAAAGCACGTGACTGTGTCATGCATGAAATTTCACTTCAAAGTTTCAGAGTCTCCACCCTTGCCAAAAGGTGGAACAGATCATACTTGTCAGCTTTTACCGCTAATTTTGTTTCAGTAATTAGTTTCAACCCTTTACAAGTATTTTTCTCTGCACGTCATTTGTCACAAAGAATAGGTGTCCTTATTTTGCATGTCTAAAAGACATATCTCTAGCAAAGCTGAATAATGTAGCATGATGTAGGGCAGGGTTACCACACCTTTGGACCAGTGATTCCCTAAGACTTTCAAATTATTTAAGATTAAGATAATGCAGTTATATAAAGACTGCATTTCAGAACTGGAAAAAAAAATGTGAGAACCCTGAAATAAAGAGATGTTGTAGAAAGTTACAAGCTTACATCCTGGTTTGATGTCAATTCCACATGGTTCTGTGTTCCCTTTACACTTGCAGCTGTAGATGCTCAGCTCTCTTATATTCTTAACGTTCACAGACATATTTCTTGGGGAATTAGGTGATTCTTCTTTAATTAGTGTTGTGTTCAGAAAAGCTTGTTTGATGCATTGCTTGTTGAAGATGCAGGAGAAGATGAAGTTGGATCCTAAGAGGACTTCTTCTCCTTTGCTTGACCTTGCAGTGCACACAGTTCCTGCAAGAAGTATAAATAAATGTAAAAAAAGTAAAAAATGTTGTCACAGGAAACACAGTATATTTGCACCAGAGTCGTAACCATTCCTCCGTGTTCCCCAGTAGTCCCCAGAAGTGCTTACCCTGCATTTACTTGATCCAAAGTACAGCAAAATTTGATAAATTTAAAGCACCCTTGTACCCCCCAAAAAGTGAATACTGTAGTAATGATGCTGAAAATTTAGCTTTGATCACAGTAATAAATTACATTTTAACAAATTCAAATAAAAAGCAGCTATTTAAAATAGTAAAAATATTTCACAATATTACTGTTTTTGCTGTATTTTGGATCAAATAAATGCAGGCTTGGTGAGCAGAAGAGAATTCTTTAAAAATATTTTAAAAATTAAAAATAAAAAAACATTAAAAATCTTACCGTTCAAAAACTTTTGACTGGTAGTTTATATTAACTAAATTAAAACTGATACATTTGCATACAAATTTGAATGCATAAGCCAGATGTTCCAAACAAATGTAGCGTGTCTAATTTCAAATCCACATTCTCACGCTGTTCTAAATAACATGTTTGGATATTTAGAACAAAATAAAATCTCATGTGTTGGTGTTTCTTTAACTATAGACAGTTTTGGTCTTAAGGACTCTTTTAGTCATGTATTTTATTTGTATAATATTATTATCCAAAAGTCAGTAAACAAACATCACCACAGAATTCTGCCATTTTCTTTAAAAGTCATGGTGTCAAGCCACAGTACCATTTCCACTATGCAAGAAATGAAAATGATACAAACTTTTGAACTTTTTTTGCAATAAAAAGGCTCAATCTGACTGAGCCTAATTTTATAGCTAGCATTAAAATATTAAGAAAAATTTAATTTCATGCTTTTTGAAAAGTAACAAGAATAAACGTCGTCGCCATAATAACCTTTTCAAGACCTTCAAATAACGAGAAAAGGTGGTTTGTCGAAATTAAAGTCAAATCCTAGCTCATAAAATTGCCCGAATAAATAGAAAATAATTATGTCATACCTCCATGTGCACCTGTAGCCAAGATGAAGCACAACACGACGAGGACCGACCACGTACATTCAGAAGACATCGAGCTCAGTGCTGAAGATCACATAAACTCACAAGACCCTCTGTGGACAAACATACATGAGATGTTAAGCGTTGCCTTCCCATTTTACTTCCTTATTGACTGACATGAATTGACCAATTCATGTCGGTCTTTTATCCTTAAGACGTGTTTTACACTAAACGAATATATGTAGTTCAGCAGTATACACGTATTATATTACAACAGTAGGGCGTTTGTCACGTCGCGTCAATGTCGCGTAATTTTGAGACGTGAATTCCAGAACGGTTCATCGGTTAAGATAACACTTCAAATACTTTTCAAGACTTGGTGGTATATAACATAGCTGTATACTTACCCCTGCCCATGGGACAAAACTGTTCGGTTTGGTCATTTGTGCTGATTGTGGGTTTTAATGTGGCAGTAGAGCCGTCAGGCGCATCTCCTCCCTCTTCTGTTGAAGAACTGAGAGCGCGCAATGCCTTGTGTGATTTGCTTAAACTCGAGTGAGTAATGAGCGCCGGTGACATCAGTAACCTCAAAATACTGTAGGATATTGTTAGTCAGGAATGTTTTTATTCATGTCTGTAATAATAAGTACAGATGACATTAAACACAACACTCATTACTGTTACGCAGTGCGTTTTGAGGTTTGTAAAAACGTTATTAACTATAACTTGATTATTTACACATTGACAGCATTGAATCTAAGAGAATGGAAACATTTTTGTTTTGAAACATTTCAATTAGAAGAATAAAATGCAGAAAACCGCTGAATTTTTATTATAAAATGTCCGTTTTTCATGCCAACGAGTACTGGCATCATCTATTCCGAAATAAAATAAAAAATAAAAATAAATAAAAAAAAAACAGGCAAAACACCTGTAAAAAATAAATATGGAAAATTCCTTCATTTTCTTTCTTTCTTTCTTTCTTTTTTACAATGCACTTAACTGTAAAGTTTTTAAAATATAAAACTAAAGAGATTCAGATGTTTTTAAATGGTCAGTTTAATACTTTATCCAATATATTAGCCTATATTATGTCACAATTCTGTATTGTTAAAGGTGGTATATAAACAAAGGTGACTTGACTTGACTTGACTAGGAACAAAAAATGTCCTGCATAATCAAAATGCTGCTAAAGCATTGAAAATTTCCACCATCAGGGCAATAATTAATAAGTTCCAATCAACTAAAGATGTTACAAATCTGCAAGGAAGAGGATGTGTGTCTATGTTGTCCTAATGCACACTGAGAAGGACAGTTTGACTCTCGCAGCTGTAGAATTGCAGAGATTAGTAGAATCTTGGGGTCAGAAAGACTAATAAATCAAACAGTTCCTACATCACCACATGTTTTTTTAAATGGGTTTCAAGAAAAAAAAAAACTCCCATCTCATCCAGAAACAAACTCCAACATATTCAGTTGTCAGACATGACTGGAACTTCAAATGGGACTGGCTTCTATGGTCAGATGAAACTAAAAAAAGAGCTTTTTGACAGGGTTTGGTGCCCACAGCTAAATATACTGCTGGATCTTCAATGTTGTGGGCCTGTTTTTCTGCCGGAGTTCCTGGATGTCTTGTTCAGATACATGGCATCATGGTTTCAATCAAATACCACCAGATAAAAAATCTAAACCTAACTGCCTCTGTTGGAAATCTTGGAATGGACCATGTTTAGATCTTCCATCAAGACAATGATCCAAAACAAACATCAAAATCAACACAAAATTGCGTCACTGAGCACAAAATGAAGCTTCTGCCATGGCTGTCTCAGTTCCCTTTCCTGAACCCTGTAGAAAATGAGTGGGGTGAACTGAAGAGAAGAAACACCAAAATGGAGCTGGGAATCTGAAGGATCTGGAGAGATTCTGGTTGAGGGAATGGTCTATAATCTTTTGTTAGGTGTTCTCCAAACTCATCAGGCATTATAGGAGAAAACTCAGAACTGTTATCTTGGGAAAAGGACGTTGCAATAATTGGGTGCTAATAATAGTGGCTACGTAAACTAGAGAAAAACAAGTGAGATTTCCCTCCCACTTTTCATTGTTTTTCTTCCATGAAAGGTTAGAATTTCTGACATTTTTTTGAATGAAAGATCAAAAGGACAAACAATGCAGATTTATTTTCACAGCCACCTTTGCTCATATTTACCAAGGGTGTACAGTATCAGTGGGCGGCACTGTGGTATTGATATATATAAGGACTGTGTTAATGGGGTCTTTGCGGCCCCAGACAAAATATAGCAGTTACATGAATAGTTGACCCAAAAATTAAAATCCTTTCATTAATTATTCACCCTTATGTCATTCCAAACCCATAAGATTCATCTTCGAAACATAAATTAAGATATTTTTAATGAAATCCTAGAGTTTTCTGACCCTTCATAGACAGAAATGCAACTGAAATGTAACAACATAAACAATGCTGACATAGAACACGCATGCGCTGTGCCTTGTTTGCGTGCAAAGGAACGCACATGTACTGTAAAAATTTTCTCCAGTTTTAACTCAAAAACTTAAGTTCAGTAGCTGCCTTAAAATTTTAAGTAAAACCAACTAAAAAGTACAAGTCATTTCAAATCACTACAATAAAATAAGTTTAAATGACTTGTACTTTTAAGTTGGTTTTACTTAAAATTTTAAGGCAGCTGGTAAACTTAAAGGAGAAGTCCACTTCCAGAACTACAATTTACAGATAATGTACTCACCCCCTTGTCATCCAAGATGTTCATGTCTTTCTTTCTTCAGTCGTAAAGAAATTGTGTTTTTTGAGGAAAACATTTTCAGGATTTTTCTGCATATAATGGACTGCTATGGTGCCCCGAGTTTGAACTTCCAAAATGCAGTCTGAATGCAGCTTCAAACGATCCCAAACGGGTTGTAAATGATCCCAGATAAGATCCCAGATCTAGCGAAATGATCAGTTATTTTCATTAAAAAAAATACAATTTAAATACTTTTTAATCACAAACGTTCATCTTGTCTTGCTCTCCCTGAACTCTGTGTATTCTAGCTCAAGACGGTTAGGGTATGTTAAAAGACTCTGATCATATTTTCTCCCTCAACTTCAAAAATCATTTCAAAATCATCCTACATCGCTGCAGAAGTACCGACCCAGTCTACGCAATGTGAACATGCAAAGAAGATCAAACACCCTTAACAAAAAAGGTAAAACAGCGATATAGGATGATTTTTAAGTTGAGGGAGAAAATAGGACCAGAGTTTAAATACCCTAACTGTCTTGAGCCAGAATACACAGAGTTCAGGGAGAGCAAGACAAGACAGGCGTTTGACATTAAAAAAGTAAAATAAATTGTATTATTTTTTATGAAAATAACCGATCGTTTCGCTAGATAAGATCCTTCTTCCTTGGCTGAGATCATTTACAACCGCATTTGGGATCGTTTCAAGCCGCATTTAAACTGCATTTTGGAAGTTCAAAGCCATAGCAGTCCATTATGTGGAGAAAAATCCTGAAATGTTTAACTCAAAAAACATAGTTTCTTTACGACTGAAGAAAGAAAGACATGAACATCTTGGATGACAAGGGGGTGAGTACATTATTTGTAAATTGTTGTTCTGGAAGTGGACTTCTCCTTTACGTTTTTAAGTTGAAACTGGTTAAAACCTATTACAGTGTGCCTACATCCTGGTACTCTTGATAATGGCAAAATATGTGATTTAAAGAAGAAGAGTTGTTAAATAAAGTCATTATTTTTGTTTTCTTTGTGCACAAAAAGTATTCTCGTAGTATTGTGAAATTGTGGTTGAACCACCGATGTCCTTACTATGTTTCTGGGTCTGGGAACCCAGTTACATTACTGTCTATGCAGGTTCAGAAAGCTCTCATCAAAAATATCTTAATTTGTGTTCTGAAGATGAACGAAGGTCTTACAGGTTTGGAATGACATGTGGGTGAGTTATTAATGACAGAATGGCATGTCTTCCTAAAGGCTAAAAAACCTTTCTCAACCTTGCATAAGATATTGGATGTTTTCTCTGATCCAAAGCATTTGCTCTGCTCTCAAGTGCAATGGCAGCACTGCATTATTTCGCATTACATGCATAATCATAATCATAAAATATAGGTGCTTTTGTAAGGTCAGACTGCCCACCCACCTTTAAAGTTCCCACACATCATCTCGAAAGATGAAATTCAGTACCACAATAATAGATTGGAGTGTTTGTGCACAGTAGCTCTACGAATGAGTGGATGACGTCTACTCACGTGTAAGATGTCGAACTGTATTCTTTAGGGCGACATGAGAACTTTCTCAGGAAGTTTTAAAAACAACTTTGCGGTGCAGGTGTCTCTGCAGGATGGTTTGTAACTGAGAACCAAATGAACCTCTTGAGACTCACTGCCTAATGGTATAAATAACATGTCAGGTTGACAAGGTTAAACATGTCAAACGCAGAATTGCATGTTTTTAATATGTTCTGTCCACCAACTGACTGTGTCAAAGATAATAAGCAGTTATATTCCCATGCACTGCAAGAATGTATGTACATCAGATTTCATTCATTGGTTAAACATTCATAAAGAGATTTGTAAAGTGATTTGTATTTTTAACAAGAAAATCATACCTCTAGAATGTATAAACACTCCAAAGTTACCACCATTCCTGTAAACTAGCATTGAAATATAAAGGTGTGGTTCCTGTTCACTGAACTTTGAAACACCTGCAGTTGGGTTACCAGAAACCTGTTAGTTCCTTTAAAATATCACGCTTACTTTTCTCCTAAAATCTATATCTGGTGGGGCACACATTCAGGAAGTCCTTAGCGAGCATGAGCGGAATGTTAAACACACACACACACACACACACACACACACACATATATGATTTTTAATATTTTTGAAAAATTCTCTTCTGCTCACCAAGCCTGCATTTATTTGCTTGAAAATTTAGCAAAAGCAGTAATATTGTGAAATATTTTTACTATTTAAAATAACTGCTTTCTATGTGAATATGTTTTAAAATGTCATTTATTCCTGTGATCAAAGCTGAATTTTCAGCATCATTACTCCAGTCTTCAGTGTCACATAAACCTTCGGAAATCATTCTAATATGCTGATTTGCTCCTCCAAAAACATTTATTATTATTATCAATATTTAAAACAGTTGAGTGTATATTTTTTTAGGATTCTTTGATGAATAGAAAGATCCAAAGATCAGCATTTATCTGAAATAAAAAGCTTTTGAAACATATACACTATACCATTCAAAAGCTTGGAGTCAGACATTTATAATGTTACAAAAGATTACTATGTCAGATAAATGCTGCTCTTCTGAACTTTCTATTCATCATCAGCCTGAAAAAATTCTACTCAGCTGTTTTCAACATAGATAAATGCCAAATAAATGTTTGAGCAGCAAATCAGAATATTAGAATGATTTCTAAAGGATCAGGTGACTGGAGAAATGATGCTAAAAATTCAGCTTTAAAATCACAGGAATAAATTACATTTGAAAATCTATTCAGATAGAAGCCAGTGATTTTAAATAGTAAAAATATTTTAAAAATTTACTTTTTTGCTGTAGTTTGAATCAAATAAATGCAGACTTGTTGAGCAGAAGAGAAAAAAACATTAAAAATCTTACTGTTCAAAAACTTTTGACTGGTAATACAGATACTCCTCACATACAACTTTCTGCATTTTAAGATTTTAAAAAGAGAAATGAAGAACTAGTAAGAACTAGTTCCTTTGTTCACTTAATTTTATCATGAATTTGTTTACAAACAAGGCTCAATTTGACGTGGAAATTTCAGAAAGACTGAAACTAAAAGACGATGCTGTGCCAACTTGGATCTGACAGTAATGTCACAACCCACAAGTGTAACTGTTTTTATTACAATGTGACTATTGCTTTGTCTGTTATTACAGATGATTTTATATGTACAGAATATTTATGTGTTTTAACTAGGGATGTCACAATGCTCAATATAATATCGAACCGTTCGGTACGACATCCAGGGCTCAATACGAGCTCGTGAATTGTGGTTTTTCGGTTTTGCATTTAAGTAATTTCCTTGTTTTATTTCTCTCTAAATTTGCTGTGTGTGTGTGTGTCTGTGATTTCACATCCTGAGATGAGGAAACGCCTCCCCATTTATATTTGAAAAAGCAACACATGCAGAGCATCTTCTCTTCTAATGAAATGCAATTATAGCCTAAACTTGTTGTCCAACAAAAAAGAACATTATAACTTATTTTTACTTCACAGCATCAGTCGAGTGTTTGAAATAACTTCCTTTTGTGATCTGATGTGGCTTCTTATCATAGAATGAGGCAGACAATATATTCTATACTGTATGTCGATTAGCAATGGCTTACAAATATACTTAATCATTATGAAAATACCCGAGATGGCTTGAAGAACACAGATAAACCATATATTGTTGCAGACGAGTGTTTATTGTCCTTACATTTCATCATTCAAAACGTTTAACTTTATATCTTGTTTCTATTCAGTTACAGCAATAGCGATGCCTTCATCCATATTAGAGAATAAAGATTTCCTGGCTGGAACATCATCAGTTTTATCTCTTTGACACATATGTGGAATTTCTGCTCGAGGGTGCCCTCTGGGTTCAGTATGAAAGAAAACCATCCTATTTTGCGTAAAAAACGGAAAAATAATACCTCTCTCAAAAGAAATATTAGAAATACAGTGTACAGAGGTTTACAGGAGTATTTTGTTGTTAATTAGATGCAAAAAAAAAAAAAAAACACTTATGTGGCAAACTATCAGAACCAAACCGTAAACCGTGGTTAAAAACCGAGGTACATATTGGACCACTGTATTGTTGCATCCCTAGTTTTAACCTAAATTACAGCAGGGTCACTCTGTGAAGGATGTAGGCTGTCAAACATGCACAACTGTTAGCCAATCACAGCAGTAGGCGTTTACTTCTGAGTCTACAATCTGCCACACCTATTCAAACAGAGCAAAACAAGACAGAAATTAGCCTATTACTTCTAAATTATGATGTTTTTAAAATAAAACCTCAGAGAACAGAACAAAATAATAAAAAGGCAGTTATGACCCCTTTAACTATTTACTTTCAAGCCCCTAACATAAGATACTGTCAGGATGAAAATAATCTTAAGGGAGTTTTCAAAAGTTTGAAAATATGCTTTATTTTATGACTAGTATCACAGAAACTGTATAGTTCACATTAAATGGCTTTTCATTTAGTTAATATTGTTATCTACAAGTATAGTTTTTGTTGTTGTTTTAAAATAGAGATTTTAAGTACACTACAAGTGCACATTCAGTACAATTAAGAAGAAAAAAGTGCAGTGTGTCAGACATGTGTCTTTCCTTTTGTGTCAGAACAGTATTTATGAGGAAGAAGTTGCTATGAATAAATCTAACAGCAACATACAGTACAACTTATTTTACATATTATCCGCAGAGTGGTGGAAACCACAGCGTGATGTAGATGTATCTGACTAAAGCCACAATATAGCAAACAATATGCAGACAATACAGAGGAAATAAAGTATCATCACTGTAAAATCCTTGAGAAAAACTTAATGCTTTATGTACAAGATGCTGTCATACAAGATCTTGTATTTGCTTGTGTTTATGGTCAAATCACATCCATGCGCATTTAGTTCAGAAGTATTCTTCCCGCATGATACTTCTTAAAAACGTGTGCACTTCTTAAAGTGTGCCTAATCCTCTTCTGGAAGTAAAAAACTGTGACAAAGCCCTTGTGGAGAATATGGGCTGGAATTAAAGACAGGCCCTCTGAGACAGCTCTCCAGATCATTTGGTAGCACAGTTTGACTTTTGAAAGTACTCTGGTCTCTTTCTGCTGTTTCCACAGTCCTCTCGTTCTCTTCCACTCCTCCGTCCTTATTGGAGGCTGTCTGAGGGGGAGCAAGGAGATCTTCAAGAACGCCCAGAGATCCCAGCGCTCCATCCATAGCTAAGAAGCTATTAAGACGTCCGTGTATCACGGGAATACAGGTAAAATCCCAACTGAAGTCATGATGTGATGGAGACATCAACAAAGGAAACTGGTCCTCCTCCTTTAGCTCTTCATCTGTAGTCTCAGAGAGGTCTTCATTTCTTTGTGAAGCGGTCAATAACTGAGGTTTATAAGGAGACTCAATGGAAAACAGGTCCCTTGTGGGTGTTTCTGTGACATGAAGCACAGTTGGATAAGAGTCTTGCCTCTCCAAAGACATACTGACTTCCTCAATGGGAGTTAAGGGAGGATCGCAGTCTCCAGGTAGAGCTCCCCAAGGGCCATAGCTGTCGTCCTGAGAGCAAAAAAATGGTATAATAGCAATCTCTAACATTATTTTTGCAGTAACAGGTGCAATATTGTTTCATAATTTTAATTAATATATTGAGTATAATCCAGATTGTTAGGGGCTGTCCACTCAGTTTTTGCAGTTTCCCATTCTACTTCTCTGCATCTCATGTTTAGAAGGGATAGTTCAGCCAAAAATGAAAATTCTGTCATTAATTACTCGCCCGCATGTTGTTTCAAACTCGTAAGACCTTCATTCATCTTCAGAACACTTCAGAACATCTTTCTGACCCTGCATAGACAGCAACGCAACTACCATGTTTTCAAGGCCCAGAAAGGTAGTAAGAACATCGTCAAAACAGTCCATGTGACATCAGCGTTTTTACCATAATTTAATGAAGCTAGAATACTTTTTGTGCGCAAAGAAAACAGAAATCTCTTTAATTCCGGTTCTTCTCCAACTTCAAAATCGTCCTACATCATTGTTTTACTTTTTTTGCACGTTCACGTAAATTCTGGGTTGGTACTTCTGCAACGATGTAGGACGATTTTGAAGTTGAAGGAGAAAATGAGATTAGAGTTTTTTCGACCTAGCCTAACTGTCTTGAACCGGAATACACAGAGTTCACGCAGTGCCAGACAAGACGAGCATTTGAGGTTGAGAAGTCTATATATATATATATATATATATATATGAAGAGTTCAGATGCAATTGAGATAATGATACTGAGTGAATGCTCTTAACACATATTATACGTCCATCAAATACTTTTTCTTCAAACTCGCTAAAATACCAGCCTCAGCCCAATCAGAAGTACCGGTGCATACATAGAAACCTATACATCTGAGCCTGATAAAAATGCATTTTTTAAAGAAAGATGTCATTTAGCTGGTTTTGCATCTGAACTCTTCATATATATATATATATATATATTTAGAAAATAAGCGATCATTTCACTAGATAAGACCCTTCTTTCTTGGCTGGGATCATTTAGAGCCCTTTGAAGCGTCATTTATACTGCATTTTGGAAGTTCGAACTCACGGGCACCAAAGAAGTCCACTATATGGAGAAAAATCCTGAAATGTTTTCCTCAAAAAAACATCATTTCTTTACAACTAAAGAAAGAAAGACATGAGCATCTTGGATTATAAGGGGGTGAGTAAATTATCCATAAATTTTTGTTGTGGAAGTGGGAATGACATGAGGATGAGTAACTAAAGACAGAATTTTCATTTTTGTGTGAACTATCCCTTTAAATGCGAAAACGCCTTTTGTGTAAATCAGTCAGTTTTTCAACTCTTTCTACAACCATCTTTCCAATTAAAAGCATGTTGCATAGACACCAGTTATCTATATGTTAACAACAGCTAATAGATTTAGCAATTCAATCCATATATAACAGGCATGAACATGAGGTAAGGCTTTAGAAAGGTTGAGAACCACTTCATAACTCTGTTATTGCGTTAAATACGAACATTGGCACTCTTTACAGTTTTGTAAAAACAAAGTTCAGTAAATGTTTTGACGGATACTGAGGACATGTATAACCATGACATTTCTGCTACTGGGCTTCATAGTGGGGGAAATTCTGGTGGAAAATTTTCTCAAAAACATAAAATGTTTTGAATTTTTGAAAGGTTACATTCTCAGGCCACTTGCCCACATGCTAAACAGAGTACCGACTCAGTATCCTTATCCAGTTGATTTATGAATGCTGTTTTTTTCAAATACAATTCATGTCAGCAGATTCAGCTGTTATGTTGAGGTTCTGTGGCCTCCTGAAGTTTAGTACACCTCAGAAGATAATAGAGTACTCCAATTTAAGCCCTACGTGCCTGACCTTTGAATCACAAGGTAACCCCCTTCAACCTTGTGAGCTACAAACTAAACCCACAACACAAGATCACTTGTGTTGTATTTTCTCCTAGAGAAGACCTTCAGACTCGTAATACTGCATGTTGATTGCATCATTTATCTAAAATGACCTTGTATAAATAAACACAGTTACCTTTAGTATCTTTATAGCATTGCTGTTATCAAATTTCGGTAGATTTTCAAAAATCCAAGAAACTCCAATGGACATGCACATTTTCATCATTCTGTAAAGAGAGTTTTTGAGAAATAAAAGTAGCAGTTACACACACACACACACACACACACACACAAACACCTAACTTACTGTACACATTATTACATACACACTGACTGTGGCTGTAACATTATGAAAGACTGCAGGCATGAGCCACATTGTGAAACTATTTGCACGAATGAAAGTGCAGACGCTTAGTAAAACCAAAACCCCCTAGTTCTGTACGTCACCTTTGTCGCACACATTTCAGGTACATCAGGTTGGCCAGGATCACCATAAGAACAGCAGCAGCCAAACAAATTCCAGCTATCATTCCACCTGGAAAAACACATATGATATACTATTTTTGGAACAAATCTGCATAAACTGTTCCTAATATCTTTGAAAGTGCATACTCTATGAATAATGCATGAATATTATTCAGTGTATGCACGTTATGCAATTCTAACCCTTACCCTACACAATGAGCAAAACTGTAGTCAGATCGTGCACTGAACCTTATGCTGATTCTCTAAAAGGCTCAGTTTGACTCTCTTTCATCAGTAGAACATAAAAAATGTTGAAAAAATATTGCAAAAAAGGTTTTTTGTCCATGCAATGAAAGTCAATGTGGTCCAGTGCTATTGTGGATCTCAATGACTTTCACTGTGTGGACAAAAACAGACTTCGAAATTAAAGCAATAAGCCCCAAGAAGCCATGGTTTACAGTGAATTTATAACAGCTAAGGGATGTTGTTATGCACGACGCGAAGCTAAATGAAGGTAAGAGAATAAAGCAATAAGCCCCAAAAAGCTGTGGTTTACAGTAAATTTATAACTGCTAAGGGGCGCAATGTGGAGTGCCTAAAACCTTAGCTGTTATAAATTCACTGTAATCCACGGCTTCACAGGACTTATGACTTTTATAAAATGTTTATTCCATATACATAGTAAGGTTTCAATAAAAATGAAACAAAGCAAATTAAGTGTAACGATATTAATAAAAGCATTATTCTTCCGGCAAACAATGTTGTGGCTGCAACACACACAGTGGTTACCGAGCAACACACAAACATAAACAAAGGTGTATGTTTGTAGAGCAGGGGTGCCCAATGCTGTTCCTGGAGATCTACCCTGATCAAACACACCTGTCTGTAATTATCAAGTGCTCCTTCAGATCCTAATTAGTTGATTCAGTTGTGTTTGATCAGGGTTGGAGCTGAACTCTGCAGGAAGGTAGATCTCTAGGAACAGGGTTGAGCACCCCTGTTGTAGAGTAATTTACAACAGCTTCAAACACGGCTCAACCAATCAGAACCACGGACCAGGACTATCCGTTTTATAATTCGAATTTTTTAATATAGCAACATCACATCTGCACTAGGGCTGTCAAACGATTAATCGTGATTAATCGCAAACAAAATAAAAGTTTGAGTTTGCCTAATAAATGTGTGTGTACTGTGTGTAATTATTATGTATATATAAATACAAACAAATTAATGTATATATTTAAGACAATTATGTTATATACAAAATATTTTTATTTATAAATAATATAAATTATATAAAAATTATAATAAATACGTAAACTTGTAAATATTTCTTAAATATATACATGAATGTGTTTGCATTTATATATACGTAATAATTACACACAGCACACACACATATATTAGGCAAACTCAAACTTTTATTTTGTATGCGATTAATCGCGATTAATCGTTTGACAGCCTTAATCTGCACATATTTTTGTCAAATATTGTACATTTCTGCAGAAACTTTCGGAAATATCCATGTTTGTAATTGATTGTGGTCAAACTAATGTGTTTGTCCGTGTAAAGGCAATTTTGAGAATTGCTTCTAACCACATTATAAATGTTAGAAATGTATTGCAAACTATATAATACTGAATTGTGGCATAGACTGTTAAGCAGTTTCTCACCATTTTTGTGTTTAGGATTTTTTGGGTTGCCTGAAATCACATTTCCATGACTCACTGAAGGCACTGAGCATGGCTCCACCCCTAACACTATAGAGTGTTTTCACAACGCATCATCAATCGGCCATACTAGCGGCACAGAACGTAAACAATGCCACTGAACGTAACTGGCAAATTTTGCTTATTATTGCTACTAAAAATGGTAAATTATTGTCATGTTTTGGGCTGTATTAATCGGTCGGACCAGGAAAATATTCGGAGTACTATAGACTGCCAAAAGTAATAACAAATCAAGCAGAAGAGTGTAAAACTGTCTGAGGAAAACAGGCGTTTGTGATTGGCCAAACTGAACCAGGATTTCCAGGGCAAGAATCTTGACAACATTCAAGTTTGTTCTTATCATTTCCGGTCAGGTAGGTGAAATACTAAGCGAATATGTTAATTAATACTGCTCGTACATATATTCACCACCTATTAACTTTAGTTTGTCAAAATATTGCGCCCTTTCCTGCTTACTAAGTCCTTCTCTATATGGTTTAGCAGCTTCCACACATTTTTTCCATGGTTTAGACAGCATAAATTAGCAGAACAACGTATTCAGTAGTACATTAACCGTGCAATCCATGCTGTTGTTTACATCTGAGTCTCTCCAATGTGTCTGCGCATCCGGGTAACTGACCAAACTGTGACGTAAGTGCAAACCCTCTATAATAGCTAGAGTGCATTAGCATCAGTGATTTGCCGCTCAATCGCAAGTTACTATCATAACAGTTCGTTACTACAGCCTACAGTGTGCTAGCTAGCTATCACGTAATCCATATTACCTGTTTGTGATAATTTACAAAACAGCTCAGTCATCCATTTAGGTTGTAGCAGTGTTTGACTGTTGAAAACAGGGTTGCCATGTTTTCACAACAAAACCTGCCCAATTGCTACTCAAAACTAACATTTCGAGGGGGATAAAATACATGTTTTTTCGTCGGGGTTCCCCTGGTAAATTCGTATTTCAGGGTCTAAATATGATGTTATTGCGGTCGCTTCAACCCACGGACATCATAAACAACCCACAGCAACAGTGTTAAAGTAGCCCAATTCTGCAAAAAAACACAGACTTGGCAACACTATTCAATAGCTTTCCCACGAGTGGGCGTGGTTCCACCGCTGACGGCGGACACGCCCCCAGCATTTTAGAGCAGAGAATATTTTAATAGCATTTTTATTTACTTGCCATTTGCTTGGGTGGTTAACACATTTTTCTGTGGTGTGACAAGCTCAGAACACATATTTAATATTGCTTTACACAGACTTTACGGTCAAATATTCTACACATATTTAATCCAACGCTCCTTTATTTCAAAGATCTTTGAACTTTCTTATCTGTTTTATAAGGAAATGCACCTGTTTCCTTGTCCGAAGGAGGTTGGTATGATAGTTTGCTATGACAACAGCAAGTGGCAGGTTTTCCTTTGGGCCCTTCACCCACAGAATTCCATGCAGAGACCAGGATATCGAAACACTCCCGCTGACCTTGCAGCTCCCAACTCAAATTTCTAGGAAATGTGTAAGACACAGTTTCTGCAAAAACACACAAAACAGGAGATGATAAGTGTTTCTTCCAGGATGTTTCTTTCAGCAGAAAATAATATTCAGCATTCATTTGCATCACTCACACTTTACTTTAGAAATGACTAGTTAAGCTGTCTGACAGTTTGTCTTTGAACCAGGTGTCATGGTTAAGGGTCAAAAATGTAAGAGTAACAGTAACATGAAAGTTAAAATGCTCATGTAACTGTTCAGCAGGGTGGAGATATTTAACACTGACAGAAAGCCGTTATGTACTTTTTTGCTGTTCTGTGTTTTTTGACAACACCGTTATGCCACTGGATAATAACAGACATTTTGTAGCTACTGCTGTCTGTTTAACAGCTTGGTTAGAGTAGCTTATGTTAGAGACAGAAACATTTGCACATAGCCACATGCTTTCCGTTGTTGTCTCTACTTCCTGTCATGCCTGAAGCCACATGTTAAGAATAGCTGCTGGGTCTCATTCGCGCCAGCTGAAGATGTAACTTTAAAGACACAGAAATGACACAGAAGACAGAGGCCCTCAAGAGATTCTAGTAAGACTCTGGAGAATAAACACATTAATGCCCAGCAGGATCAGAAAGGCCATACGAACGCCCACTGTCATATATAAACCGCAGTGTACTCTCTAATAAGTCTGTGTGACCACAAATATTTTATAATTTTAGAAATTGAAAGTCATCCGCTACAGTCTTAAGCATGTGAAGCCCACCGATGAATAGTTTTCACTTTCAGTTCAAACTGATATATGGGCCTGTCCCTTTGAGAGTGACATCTTTTTTCCAACACCTCTACCTTTTTTTTTGTGCAATAGTAAAATATTACCTCAACACTATAATAAATAACAACAACAATCTTAGACAGAGTACTGTAGATCAAGTTCAAGTCAACTGGGTTTTCAAAACAGGACCTACATAAAAAAAAAAGTATAATAATTAATGTTTCTTGAGCACCAAATCAATATATTAGAGTGATTTTTGAAAGATTATGTGACACTGAAGACTGGTTTAATGGCAGCTGTAAATTCAGCTTTCTCATTACAGGAATCAATTAATTTTAAAATATAATAAAATAGAAAACAGTTATTTTAAATAGCTTAAACAGTGCGGCCTTGGTGAGTGTAAGAGACTTTAAACAACCCCAACCCCAAACTGGTCAGCTGGTTTGCTGGTCTTGAGCCATTTAAGATGGCTTTTAGCAGGTTTAAGATGGTGTTTGAGGACATTTTAGCAGTTTCATATTTTGTTGCATCAGGATATGACTAAAAAAAACAAAGCTGGTTTGAGCTGGTTGGCTTTGTAGGGGGTTTTTGGGCATTTTTCAGCTGGTGAGTCTAGTAGATCAGCTGGTTGTCCAGTTTAACACAAGCTTGGCTATCCTAGAAGTCCAGCTAAAACCGGCAGCTTAAACTTACACTGGTATACTTTTTTTTTTATAAATGGATATTGGTTGTGGATTTTAAATATTCGACCGATACAACAAGATATGAAATCTTAAAAAAGTGGTTCCCATGTTAGTTGCTACGAAAATCGTTAACTTAGTTCCACTAAATGTTCTGCAATCATAAACATGCAGAACAACAGTTTTAGACCAGTAATGTAGAAGTGTAGGGGGAGTGGGGTTACTGGAAGAGGATGTGAACTCTTTCAGTAAATGGTGGAAAACCCTGCTGTCAAACTGTGGGTGTGACAGTGATGAGTCTCAAACCAAAGACAGGTAAAGTCTTTCCACTCTGCTAAATGCACAAAGGTGCACTGCATCACTTGTGGGGTGAGGTTAAAGACACCTGAGGAAAAAAACAACAACAAAAAGAGCAAACATTGTGTTTTTTTTTTTTTTTTTTCTGCTGAGACAGTGTTAACGAACAAACAAAAGTTTTGATTTCGTGTGTACAAACCATGTGACTCCTCCTCTCAGGCACACTGACAAACCACAGCCCAACACACTCACATACAGCTGTTTTACTCACGGTTCTGAAGAAGTTTCTTGTCTCTATGTCTCTGGAAGTAAATGGTGTAGTTTGTGATAAATCCCCTTTGTTCTTCTTGGTTAAGCTCAACCCATTTGATCAAAATCTGTTTTTTTCCTATATTGGTAATTGATACATCTGGACCAGCAAGAGGCTCTGAAAAAAAAAAAGTCGATTAAGAGATAAGGTAGTCCTTCAATCACAGGAGAATGTCTGCATTTGTTTTTAAATGTTCCTTTTTAAATGCTACCGTACTTAAACGCTTATTTTGACAAATTCTCGGTCACTGCCCTCTTGTGGCAATTTAGAGGAAGAGCAAGGATTCTTGTAACACTTTTTGTTTTCTGCTCTTTTGTTTTAAAAAAGTTTAGCCTAATGTTTTGAAACATTGCCTAAACATCTTTAACTTTTTAGTAATTATAATAATGTTAATTAAATGTATAACTTAACTGAGTCAGATAAAAATCCAAACTTACATGGAGTGTAAAAAACATGAACAGTTACGGAAAATGTTTACGTATGCTATGGTTCAAAAGTTTGGGGTCACTATTCTTTTGTATTGATCATTTTGTTCAGCAAGTATTAAATTAACATGCATTTAGATTAGAGCTGTTAAACGATTAATTGCGATTAATCGCATACAAAATAGAAGTCTGAGTTTGCCTTATATATGTGTGTGTACTGTGCGTAATTATTATGTATATATAAATACACACAAATTAATGTATATATTTAAAAGAAATATCTTATTTATGTACAAAATATTTTTATTTAATATAAATAATATAAAAATTATAATAAATATATATACTTGTAATTATTTCTTAAATATATACATGAATGTGTATTTTATATATACACAATAATTACACACAGTACACACACATATATTAGGCAAACTCAAATTTTTATTTTGTATGCGATTAATCGTGATTAATTGTTTGACAGCCCTAATTTAAATGTTACAAAAGATGTTTTTTTATTTTAAATAAATGCTATCATATTGAACTTTCTGTTAATCAAAAAGATCCTAAAAAATTATATCACAAAAACAAATCTTTAACTTTTAACTTTGATAAGAAGAAGAAATGTACCAAAACATCATATTATAATTATTTCTGAAGGATTATTTTTCAGTAAAGGCTGCTGAAAATTCAGCTTTGCATCACAGGAATAAATGACATTTGTCATTTAAAATGTATTAAAATAGAAAACAGTTATATTGAAGTGTAATAATAATTGATTGATAATAATTGATAAAATTACTGTTTCACTGTATTTTTGATCAAAAAGTTATTACCAATGTTACATTTGTGTAAGGATGATCTTATCTACCACATTTCTACACAAAACCAGAACAGGTATGCTGAGGTATTGTCAGTAGATTCCTTGTAGTAGTAGTAGTGGTAATAATAATAATAATAATAATAATAATAATAATAATAATAATAGTAATAATAATAATAATAATAATAATAATAATAATAATAGCATACCTGTAAACAAACAGCTCACACAGAGGATGGAAGTGGAAGCAAAAGAAAAAAAAACCTGCAAATATAGTAAACGTACTTACTCTGTTCCTTTGCATAAACCTGAACAAATGCAGGGTCTGAAACTCCACTGGCTTCTTCAGTATATAATGAAATGTTATACAGGACACCGGCTTGCATACCTGCAAGAACAAGTTCAGAATTGTTAAAGGACTTTATAATGAAACTTAAATAATGAACATTATTAAATGAATTATGTTAATCTACAGTGCCTTCCAAAAGTATTCACACCCCTTAATTTTTTTCCCATTTTATTTTGTTGCTGCCTTATGTTAAACTGCTTTAAATTACCTTTTTCCACATCAATCTACACTCTATACACCATAATGGCAAAGAAAAAAAATGTTTTTTAACATCTCTGGCAGCATCATAACAAAATGTGAAAAAAAAAAAAGAAAAATGGTATGAATACTTTCGCAAGGCACTGTACATAACTGTGTTTTTAACCATTTTTATTATTTTAACCCTTAGATGTTAAGATCAATGGCACTGGATTTTGGAAAACTCTTACCTTGTAGCAATGTAAAATTATAGTCTTTTTCTAATCTCTTCCATTGTAAGTGCGCTGGGCTCTGTTGCCACTGCACAACAAAACCCAGAATGCCCTTCACCTCACTGTAATGAGACACGTCCCATTCTAGAAGCATACTGCCCTCTGCTGTTGGAACTAAATGTGTTATCATGGGTGCTGGTTTATCTGTGATACAAATACACGGAAGAATATTGTGTACATAAGATTCATTCATTCATTAAGTAATTAATTAATTAAGTAAGTAAGTAAATGAGTAAAAGTAAACAGGTTCTCACGTGTATATATCAAGCTGACAGGTGCAGGTGGGGAGGAACCAGCGGTTGTCACAGCACTGATGTTAACCTCTGCTGCATTCAACTTAAGAGTTTGATGAGTGACATGAGCTGAGCAATTTAGTTCATGGATCTTGCCTTCTTCTTCATAAGATAACTTATAATGTAGCAAATCTCCACTGTAATATTCTGGTTTATAGCTCTGTAAGAAGGAGGAGAGATAAATAGTCAACAAGTGAGTTCATGTTGAGGGCAAAGGACAGTGACAATGTTTTTCCCCCCATATGACATTATAAATTGTTCCTTTTAGTCAGTTCTTTCAGTGAGCTGCCTGATATGGCTCACAAACTGAACTGAATGATTCATTCTCAAACTGGACTGATCGAGTTCGCAAACTCACTTCCTGAGTGGGACGAAGAAATAAATATAGTCCACCCAACAGTTCTCTCAAAATGGTTTATAGTTAGAAAAAAAATAAGTAAAATATTTGTTTTTTTTTTTCTTACACACAACCATCATTTCACTTCAGCAGACACTGATTTCTGTCATGTTTGCTTTGCATGTTTTTGTGTGACCACTTGTATATTATGGACATGGAATGATGGATGCTTTTCTAAAAATCTCTGAGGTAAATGATGAGGGAATTTTCAATTTTGGTTGGAGTAGCCTTTTCATTTTCAGTCTGTTCCTCAAATAAAGCTATCATGAGTCTTCAAAATACCTGGAATACAGTGTACAGACTAATATCAAATTTTTTGTTAAATGAATTTTCTAGGATATTTTTCTAATCTAAAGAACCTTTTGTCCAATGGAAAGGTTCAATGGATGTTAAATGTTCTTAATGGAACTGCCGATTCTAGTAAAGAAACTTTATTTTTAAGAATGTGATTTTGGAACAACATTAATTGAATAAATAATCACATTTAGTACTTCGATGACAAATAGTACTTAGAGTGCATAAATCGATGTGGTCTGCGGCTGCTAAACCAAAAAGCCTGTAGAAGAACTGTGAGAGATCACACGTCCGCCAGTGTATATGGGACTCTCCTATAGAGATTTAATGAGTCAGCGCTTACTGAACTTATCCTTTGAGCTGTTATGTAATGTCAGGAAATGCTAAGTAGTTTAATCACTCACAGAATAGATGTATTGAAGAGACTGATAAAAAGAAAGCTACTTCTAAAAATGACACTAACATTTCCAAAAAATAAAATGGGTAAGAAATATTTAAGATTTGTGAGTCACTAATCACTAAGAAAATATGTTGCATTGACCATGCGAACTCTGCACTAAAGGAGATGCTCAGATTTTCAAAAAAAGTTGATATTTAAGGTGCTCTATAGTGTAAAGTAACATTCAAAAGATTCAAAAGAGGTCAGAGAGATATTTTTTAAAGAAATTAATACTTTTGTTAACTTAATTGATCAAAAGTGACAGTAAACACTTATTTAAAAAGTAAAGACTGTTCATTTTGTTTTACTTCACTAAAAAAATTAAAATTAATTTAAAATAAATATAGTTATGTTGAACTTTTTATTCTTTAAAGAATCCTGGAAAAAAAATTGCATGGTTTTCACACTGATTTTTTTCCCACATTGATTTTTTAATGATAATAACAATAATACGAAATTTTGCTTGAGTGCCAAATTATTTCAAAAATATAAAAAATCTTATCAACCCCAAACTGTTTGACATTAAAGGGGTCATCCGATTCTAAGTTTACTTTTTCAAGCTGTTTGAACATTAGTGTGTGTTGGCAGTGCATGTACAAATCTACCCTATAATGATAAAAATCCATGCAGTGGTTTTTAATTAATCTGTAAAAATAATATCCCCTTTTTCAAATCGAGCCGTTCTCAGATGCCTGTCGGTGTGCCGTCACACCGACAGATGCCGCTCCCACAATAGTTGATTGACGTGAGGTCTCACCTCAGACCAGCTGTCACAGTCCAGTAACTTTCCATGTTTTGATGCCAGAGCAGGGATGTAAGTTAGACAAGAATATCTCCGATTGAGCGATTGAGGTGTTGTGTTGCTGGATGTAATAATGAACATAGTGGTCGTCATTTAATGAACATAGTGGTCGTCATTTACTCCCGACATCTGAGCCGCTGAAGATGCAGTGGATTACATTTGTTTGTGAATGGAATGCGCCTCCCGATCTACATATATCCGTCTGTGTTCGCGCGAATCATTCGTGATCCAACTTCACTTACAGAAGAAGTGAGTATAAGCATTTTTAATGAATCTTTGTGATCGCCTTTCCTTATAAAGTGGTAATTAGGAAGTTTAGCGGCTAAACACGGTTAAATGTGGCTAAATGCGGCTAAAGTAAACAAGCTCGTCATTCCACAGAGAGAAGAGAGGGGCGGGGCGAGCAGAGCTCATTTGCATTTAAAGGAACAACCCCTTAGAATGAGATGATTTTTGCAGAGCTAATTTTGACAAGGTAAAAAGGGTGTTGTTTTACAAAACCTTTGAGAATTTTTAATCAAAATATATTAGAGACTTTTCATTAAGACCCTAAAGAATCATATCAACTTGTGGAAAATGGGCATCGGATGACCCCTTTAATTTATATTGCATACAGCTTTTCCTTTGTTTGAAATCTTTGATACTTTATCTGTCCAGTAGGTGGTGCTGTTACCTTCCACAACACTGTGACATTTAGAGGTCCATGAGTACTGCTCCTGTTGATGACTCTCCACACATCAAGTTTATGCGAGGGTGCTTGAACACACAAAACAAAATTATTGTCAAAACAATATGCAGATAAAACACATCAAGTACATTAATGTGACTATAAAGGAATTACCAATTCCTGGGCTGGTTATATTGAAGGTTTGACTCCACATGCTGCAGTTTGTTGAAGTAGCACACACTCTTAACTCAAACTGATAGGGCATCAACGGTTCTAAGGCTTCCTGCATCAGAACACATCCAGCTCGGAGCTCCTTCACACTTCCCTGGGCCTGATCAAATATGATAGCAAAAATCTCTTAGATAGCTAATGGATGGCTTGCTTTCGAAGGAAAACAAAAACGTAGTCACCCTCAGAACTTTTAAGATGTAGATGAGTTTTTTCTTCATCAGAACAGATTTGGAGATTTGAAGAATCACTTGTTCACCGTTGGATCCTCTGTAGTGAATGGGTGCTGTCAGAACAAGAGTCCAAACAGCTGATAAAAATATCACAATAATCCACGCGACTCCAGTTCATCAATTATTATCTCATCATTAGATGTTTTTAACTTTAAACCATTGTTTCTAGCTAAAATATGAGTCTGCTATCCATAATATTGCTTTCTCGTCTTGTCTGAATCAGTAGAGAAATATGCACAAATCAAGTCCAACACAGTCCAAAACCATTATAGACTCGTATTTTGGCCAGAAGTGACAGTTTAAAATTAAAATGCCTCAGTGGATTTGTTTTATACAAACACACAGCTTTTCATTTCACAAGACTTAACTGATTGACTGCTGTTTGAACTCTCGTTCTGACGGCACCCATTCACTACAGAGGTTCCATTGGTGAGCAAGTTATGTTAAATTCTTCCAAATCTGTTCTGATGAAGAAACAAGCTCATCTACATCTTGGAGTACATTCTCAGCCAATTTTCTCTTTTGGATGAACTATTCCTTTAAACAAGTACACATTTTTCAAACAACCTTTTTATATAAATAATCAGCATTTGATTCTCACCAAGTCCTGGTCATCATGTGCTTTTCTGAACCTCAAAATTGGTTTCAGCATATCTTCTGAGCCATCCCAGCATATTGTAGGAGAAAGAGTCCCATTTTCGAACACAACACGTGTTATCTCCGGCGTGCTTGGAATCACTGAACAAAAACGTCATAAAATAAACACATTCAGTGCATATCTGGTATTTTAAAATACTTTCTATACCACTTCAGAAATTAGTAAGGGTGTTTCATTTAGTCTCTTACCAATGTCCCAGATCGAGAAGTTGAAAGTAGAGTGTGACTCTCCTAATTCATTGAGACCTCTTATATGGACTTTATATGTCATGTTCTCAACAAACAGCGATCGTGGAATAGAGGCATGACTATTTTTGTTCATCACATACTTGAGGAACTGGGATGTACTGTCACTTTGCATAAAAAAAAGACATTGAAGAAAGATAAAGCACAAGAAAGATTGTTTCTTGTTTCTGTTTTGTAATATTTGTGACCTTGGACCACAAAACCAGTCACAAATGTCATTTTTTTGAAATTGATATTTATACATCATTGAATAAATAAGCTTTCCACTGATGTACGGTATGTTAGGATAGGACAATATTTGGCCGAGATATAACTATTTGACTATCTGAATTCTGAGGGTGCAAAAAATCAAAATACTGAGAAAATCGCCTTTGAAGTTGTCCAAATGAAGTTTAATTTTTACAAAAATTAAATTTTGATATATTTACGGTAGGAAATTTACAAAATATCCTCATGGAACACAATCTTTACTTAATATCCTAATAATTTTTGGCATAAAGGAAAAAGAAAAATCTATCATTTTGACCCATACAAAGTATTATTGACTATTGTTATAAATATACCTGTGCTACTTACGTCTGGTTTTGTGGTCTAGGGTCACATTTGAGAATAGAGTTTCTATTTCCTGTCGCATTCTGATATAATTTAGTGTACAATACTGCCTTTATGTAATCAAACTGTTAAAAAATATGAGATTTGAATAAGACATACTTACTGAAATGTCACTGTGAAATTTGTAATTAAATATGTCTCAGTTGTGACCGTCAGAGAGCAGTTAATGTAATCCGAATTTTGGTTTGTGACGCAGCTGAATTTTGGTTTACCTGGAGGGTCTAAAGCAGAAAATTAATTAATAGCTGGATATTTGTAATCAATTGTAATCAAATCTGCTTAGCTATACATAATGTAAACAGCTAACTAGCATTTTAACCAAAGGACAAACATATGAGAAATTAACGGTTGATAAATGTCAGAGTTTTGATTCATTCATTTTTTATATATTTAGATTTCATGTACATGAACTGGTCATTAGCAAATGTGCATGTCTCTTTCTTATTTAACCCTTCAAACTGATTTAGTCAGATTGAGTTTTACTTGGATAAAACCAGATATTTTAGCATAATAATATATTTGTTTTTGCATTTATGGTGCAGAGCGCTTCAATAAGGATAACATATGAACTTACATCCAGCCTTGAAATCTTGTCCGCAAATTGTGTGCCAGGTGTTTCCCTCCTTCACCCTGCAGTGTAGCCAAAAACGGGGCTGACTGATGACTATTTGTGTTTTTATAACAGAGCAGTTAATTGTTTTGAAAATGGTCTGTCCATTGAAGTATATGGCAAAGTGTCTGCCACAGTGCTCAGTGTTTGATTGGCAGCCTACGGTCATATTGGAGCCCAGGTGGATGACATTTGAATCTACTATCAATTTTCCAATACAACTGACTCTGTAGCAGTCTAAGCAGAGAGGGAAAACACTATTCATTTATAAGCTTGATTATGAAACATTCAAATGTAAAACAAATACAATCACAACGACTCACCATATAATTTGCAGAAGAAAAGGAGAAAGAAGACCAGCTGCCAGGCTCTGATGAAAAAATCCATTTCATGCCTTTCTTCTTCTGGATCTCCGTGATGAACAGTGAATATTGAGTCAGATATTGTTCTCTAAACTTCATACCTAGTCCTTCAGCGTCTTCTCCCGTCTTCTCTGTTCGCTCAAATGCATTTGCATGAAGCAAACCAACATTTAGTCAGAACAAAAAGTGGGTTGCCTTCCATACGATCACCCCTTTTTAAAGATGTCACATAAACAGGTCACACATCTGCACACGAGTATATCAAAGACATTAAAAACCGCCAAGATAGAATGTTACCAGAAAATGATAAGCTTGCGATCTCTGTAAATAGTCAGCATTCTCCTGAGCGATACTTAATGTTACAAACCTATTTTTTTTATGTCAACCTTGTTTTCTCAGAGTTGGCTTGCTCTTTTAAGGGGCAATGACCTAGATTTGTGGTATTTATGCCTGTTCTGAAACTCTGAAGCGTGTTTCAAAAGTTCTGCATCCTACTTATTAAACCGCCTTTTTAGTCATCACCAATCATTAAGTGCTATCAAACAGTTACTCTACTGTAAAGCATGCATAAAATGAAATATGCTGATGTTACATTAACGTTACCTTTAAAGTCATTAATTAAAGAATGTTAATTCAAATCTACAACTGAAAAATATGTAATTCAGTAAGATGGAAGTAGAGCATACAGTGGAAGTAAAGCATGAAAAAATGAAAACCAAGCAAACCTTTCCTAATGCATTTAGAGCAGTGATTTCTCCTAAATTTGAGCTCCTCTGCTGTTTCCATCACTAGCTTGAGGACTGACAGGTTTACATAACAAAGGCACACTGATGTTAGGGGGATGTGAAATCCAGTGAACAAAGCACACATTTTACACACAAACTAGCGCTGTTGATATAAAGAAGGCTCTGGAACAGCGAAAGAAGACTGAATTAACCCGAATTGTCGAAGTTCTCAGTCCTTACACATGTGCTTAGCGTGTGAAAATACCACCGCAGAACAGCCTTCCTGCCTGCCCCAGATTTTTGATCTCTTTTAAAACTTACTTTCCATCTTCATCTTCAAAGTGTTTCTGGGGAAAACCCACTGAGATACGGTGAATTTGAGATACGGAGTAATACAAAGAATGCACTAATAACTGTAGATTAATAAGCAGAGGCGTTTCTAATAATAATAATAAGCAATAAAAGATAAACTCTTGATAAACAGTAGGATCGATTTAATTACAGTAAGGGTGTGGAAACCGAAAAAAAACGAACAAAACAAAAGAAAACAATGAGGTTAGTGTCAGCGCCACAATTACAGTTTGTGTGAAACTGGCACATCTGAACCACAAAGACAGACCACAAGTCTTCAATAAATAAAAAAAAAAAAAACGAGGAAAGAAAAAAGACTCCTTATCTTGTATGTTAAGCTGTATAAATGTAACTTTTCTTGTGTGAATATGAAAGGAGACATATTAAAATATGCACACTTTTTGTGTTAATCACCGGGAAAAAAAAAACTCCACCAGTTGTTACTCATATCCTTTGTCACTTCAAAGCGTTTGATTGCACAGTTGCTGACCTATGATTTTATCTCAGGAGTCACATATCTTTAAAGAACCTCTGTTAGACTATTGTAGGATGTTTAGAAGTGATGAGCAGTGTTGGGCAGTAACGCATTACTTTGTAACGCGTTACTGTAATTTGATTATTTCTTGAGTAACGGAGTAATTTAACGTGTTATAATTTCCAAATGAGTAATTAGAGTACAGTTACTCGCATGCGTTACCGCTGTCTTACATCATTGCCGACGGAATGCGTTTTATCATCTAGATTGTAAAAAGTGTGTTGGCTAGCACACGGACGTCCTCTACCTGATGCCTACTTTGTAAGCACCTGTGAGGCGGGTACTACCAATGAAAACAAAGTCAGCATGGAGAGAGAAAAGTACGTGTTCTGTAGCTGTAAATACAATCATTATTTTTTAGTTTATTTCTTTGAAAGACAAGAACATTATGGTGCGTTGTCAATTAGAGGGGAAGAAAACCAGACAAGAGCCAATCATGATTTTGTCTGAGCTATGAAAATCAAAGAATTCGTATTTTTTTCATTTTATTTATATTATCTTATTATTTTAGTGGATAGAATAAGTACGTTTTTAGGTAAATTAATTTCAGTTTAAGCCCCATATCCTCGCGAGTCGCGACCAGTTGCCACTCATGATTCTCAGCCTGTCTTGATAGAGAGGACTCGCTTTTGCAAGTTGTTTGGCTACATCAGAAACAGGTTTCCCAGTTATGAGGAAAGTAGGACACTGGCTCCGAATGTCAGTGGCACATAGCTTCAATTTCTCTCTTTTCACCTGCTTTCCTTCACATTTAAATAGCTGGACATTTTACTTTCACTTTCAAATTAGCGGCAATTCGGCGTCAATTGCTTGAATCCCATAAATTTTAAATAGCCTAGTATACAAAACTGAAAATCGGTAAACACTGTGGAACCAAATAAATATGAGAAACGTAGAACTTGATGAATAAGAAAGAAATGAATAAGAAAGAAATTACACAAAGTAAAAATCAGCAATGTAGAACCAAATAAATAAGAAACGAATGTTCAAAAAGACTTCGAAAATCACCATAGATAAACGGCAAAAGTCAACAGGCTTTTCAAAATAAAATCGGTCAGCTCGTCACTCCGCTCGCTGATAAATAAAATCTGACCTGCGATGTGACAGACTGTAGTGTTTGTTCTCCAACTTATTACTATAAGAAAATCAAAACGAAGTGACGTAACCAGTGTTGCAGAACACCGACTATGGCAGCAAGCCTTTCTTTACTCTTTGTACAGCAGTCATTGTTAATTCTAAATGTATTTTAATGTAGAATATGTTACATAAATATATGAAATATAGAACATACATACATATGTATGTATATATATATATATATATATATATATATATATATATATATATATATATATATATATATATATATGAATTCTGCTGCTGGCTCGTCTGCCAGTGGGTGCGCCCCCACGCATAAAAATGAAACTCCGCCTATGTTTATAACACGTGTTTGCAGCGTTAAACATGTTGATTTCTGGAATACAATGGACAATCAGAGAATCCACTCACCGCTCGAAATGCCATGCGTTCTGCAACCACACACGCAGCAGCCTATTGCTTTTAGTAAAAATAACAGTGAATGTTGATGCTTTAATAACAAATATTTTATCGGCAGCGTTTCTGATGGCAACACACAAACTTAACATTTCACGCAAATTTCGTGGATGTACAGAAAAAAAAGTAATGTAACTAGTAACTAATTACTTTTGAAATAAAGTAATCAGAACAGTAATTTGATTACTTTTAAAAGGAGTAATCAGTAATTTAATTACATTTTCAGAGTAACTTGCCCAACACTGGTGATGAGAAAGATGAATATACCTACAATGTGCATATTATTAAATGAATGATTTATTGGATATCACATCTATCACATATATCTATAACAGATATCAAAGATATAACATAAATGAGAAAGAGTTCAAAAAAGCAACTTAATCATATATCTGTCCTCATTTTGTAACATAAAAACATCCAGCGTGCACAAAATGTGGTCTTTTGACCTCAATTCCTTTTTTTTTTTTTTTGAGAAAAACAGTCAGCACCTGCTTCTTCAAACTGTCATACCTAGAACATTGAAACCTGTTTCATTGGTGATATAAAATGTGGCTATTAATCAATATTTTAGGTTGTCAAAAATGTTAACTAAACTACTTAGTGTTGTTTTTATTTTATTTGCACACTACACAAAACAAAATCAAATGAAGCATTATAAACAGAATAATCCAATAATAATAAGCAGCCTATATAGCAATGCATAACTTCCAGCAATGCATAACGTCATCCTCCAATATGCTATGTTGCTATATTAATCAACAGTTAATTAACAATTCTGGTCATCGAATTCGATTGGCTGCACTAATATGTCAAGACAGCATTTTTGTATTAAGGTACCTAGTAAGGTTGCTTGTTTCAGACAGACTCCCAGTGCATACTCAAGCTGCTATTGATGTTCTACATTGCTTGTTTTTTGTTAACCTCTAAAACAAACAAATAAATAAATAAAAGTTAAATGAAATTAAATTAAAAAAGAGATTTTTCTGAAATAATTTTCCCTTTTTCAGTAACTTTATCATAACGCTATTTTTTTTTTTTTGATCCGCCGAATCGCAGGATATCATATGCAGTGAAGACCCACAGTATTTTGGATTTTTCACTGTTTTTTTTTTCTGTTTTTTTTTTTTTATTAATTATTTTTTTAATCAGACTTGTTTTTCTGTAGGTTACACCATTACGCCATGAGGTGGCGACCAGTGACCGTGAATCACTAAATTTATTTTATGCTCATTTTATGCAGATTTATGCTTATTAAAGCACTAGTTTGTTATAATATGTGACCCTGGACCACAAAACCAGTCATAAGGGTAAAGTTTTTGAAACTGAGATTTCTACATCTTTATACATACATTTGTTAGGACAGGACAATATTTGGCCGAGAACTGCACACACTATTACACACATTTTCTTTTCCACCCAGGGAGCACCCTTGCCCTCCAGGACCCCGAAAAAAGCACCTGTGCATGATGGGACACCACAGGAAGCACTGTGAAAAAAAAAAAAAAAAAACTTTCCAGGAGGATTCTTTTGCATTTTATTGGCATGTTTCACTGGATTTGCTGTTATTTAAAATACATTGTAAAATGTTAATATGAGTTAGATATTACTTTGATTTTTATTTAATATATATAAGTTATCTGAAAACATTTAATGCTACTTTATGCAAAAATAAATTATGTTTTGCGATATGCTAATGGACAATGTTAAACTACTGAATTTTTAAAAATTCTGAGAATTTGAGTTAAAAAATTTCCTGTATTGAATTTGAATTTACAGGAAATTGAATTTAACTGATCCTCTTTATTAGTATGTGACCCTGGACCACAAAACCAGTCTTAAGTAGCAAAAGTATATTTGTAGCAATAGCCAAAAATAAATTTTATGGGTCAAATTATTGATTTTTTTTTTATTTTATTATTATTATTTTTTTGGCAAAAATCATTAGGATATTAAGTAAAGATCATGTTCCATGAAGATATTCTGTAAATTTCCTACCGTAAATATATCAAAACTTAATGTTTTATTAGTAATATGCATTGCTCATTAGTAATATGTGACCCTGGACCACAAAACCAGTCTTAAGTAGCATAAGTATGTAGCAATAGCCAAAAATACATTTTATAGGTCAAAATTATTGCATTTTTTTTTTTTTTTTTTAATGGCAAAAATCATTAGGATATTAAGTAAATATCATATTCCATTAAGATATTTAGTAAATTTCCTACCGTAAATATATCGAAACTTAATGTCTTATTAGTAATATGCATTGCTAAGAACTTAATTTGGACAACTTTAAAGGCAATTTACTCAATATTTTGATTTTCTTGCACCCTCAGATTCCAGATTTTCAAATATTTGGCTAACATCTTGGCCAAATATTGTCCTATCATAACAACCATACATCAATGGAAAATGTATTTATTTAGCTTTCAGATGATGTATAAATGTCAATAAAAAAAAAGGACCCTTATGACTGGTTTTGTGGTCCATGGTCACATATCTTGCAGTCAGCTGCCACATGGTGGCGGAAGACAGCAGCGCACTCACGTATGTAAATTAGAAATGTCGTCGTCACCGTATACGTAGCTCTGTAAACATGGCGGAAGTTCAGAGGCGTCAACGTGGGGAGGAAGAAAGGCGCTGCGTTCAGAATGAAGCAATGTGAGCCAACGAAAGGAGTGGAGGGGATGGCGGACCAAACGTTGACGGTACTCCTCAAACTTTTAGCTGCGGGTTTTTATGGAATCAGTTCTTTCCTTATAGTTGTAATAAACAAGAGCGTCTTGACCAATTACAGGTAAGAAGACTTTTTACTAGAGTTATATACTCTATATTTTGCAAGTGCTTGACTGTCTCTAGATGCAGAATACTTGAGATAGTTGGCAACTTAGTTATTGCAGCAATATCAGTTTGTTACGGAAGGACGATGATGTCTGTGGGCTGATTTGAACATAATGCCAGACTGAAGCTGTTTATATATTGTCAAACAAAAAAGTGGAATGATATTACCATGCATTTAGGGATATATCATGTTAGTACCATGTTTCTTAGACATGTACCATTGAGATATTATAATATTCTTTAAAGTACCTTGGAGTGCCATGCAAATATAATGGTATATGAATATGGTATTAAGGTTTATATTAAGTATGATGTTATAACCACAATCTCTGTGCTGAAGTACGACCACATCCCATTTTTGTAAGCATAGTGAGCTACTACCTGGTTTAAATTATTTTAACTGATTATTGCCTTTTAAATGCAAGTTGTCTTAAGTGTGTGTAAGTGTAGTCTAGTTGTAAAGTAATAAATGCGTTTTATATGAACTAAAGTGAGTCAGTGATCTAGAATAATAATAACAAAATCTCACAATCAGCACTGCATTTTATATGATTGGTTCATTTTATGATAGCAATAACGAAAAGAAAAATGTAAACAAGCTTTGCTTTCAGTCTTTGCTAATAAAGCACTCTTTCCGAACAGGTTCCCGTCTTCGATATGTGTTGGCATTGGTCAGGTGGGTTTTTGGTTAGATAAAAGTTTTTCTCATTTTTCATACTTTAAGCTTTACACGTTACGTTACAGATCAGAACGGCATGAACATTTTATGATATTCCTCTGTAGATGCTGGCAACAGTTATTGTGTTACGGGTGGGAAAGGCCCTCCGGGTGATCACCTTCCCAGAGTTCGATGGTAGCATACCTAGAAAGGTGAGGAATGCTGGCTCTTTAAACTTGTGCGTGTTGTCACGTGTTGTTCACGTTTGTTATAGAACAGCGGTGCAAGACTTTTGTTGTTGACGTGGAAAAAGATACCCACATGGGGCTGCAAAACAATGGTGCTTTGTCACAACTTTCTTCTATCTATCTTCTTGTAATTGCAGACATTTCCGCTACCTCTTCTATATGTGGGAAATCAAATAACAGGACTCTTTGGGACAAAAAGGCTTAAGTATGATGCAACAGCTTTAAATGAAAACCTTTAACACATCTGCCTATTAGTTTTGTATTTTATACATTGGTATCTAATTAATTTCGTTTCCTTCTTTCAGCCTGCCAATGTTTACAGTATTGAGGAGGTTTTCTATTCTCTTTACAATGCTGGCAGAGGGTTTCTTGTTAAAGTAAATACATTTCTCCAATGCTACAATATTTCTGATGGCTAGTTTAATTAATATTATGATGGTAAAAATATCACTAATTTTGTTTCTCATTACAGGAAGAAATTCTCCCGGCCAGTTCAGCTGACAGTATTTACCATGATTCTAGGGGCCTTTGTGGCTGCAAGGTAAAAGCTTCCAGTGACTCACTGTCTGATAGAATTCAGCCTTATCTTGAACGCTTTTTGCTTGCCAATTATTCACTTGTTTACGCAGGAAAGTTATTGTTTGTAAGACTGTGTTGCAACACACAATTTAATTATACAACGCTGTCTTACTCATCGAGTAAGAGAGAAGATTTCTTCACACATTTAATAGCGTTTTTTTTCTTGTGCAGTGCTGACTTGGCTTTTGACCTGCAAGGATATGTGTTCATTTTAATGAACGATGTCTTAACTGCTGCCAATGGAGCTTTTGTGAAGCAGAAACTTGACTCTAAGGTAAGGACAGCAACACATTCATGACAGAGATTGCTTAAATACCTTGAGTTCTCCCTCAAGCAGCAGTTGTTCTCTGTAGTCATTTATTGAGATATACTGCTTTCCTATGCTTGCACAAAATGACTCTTGACTAGCATTCTATACCTTGGGGGAGGAAAAGAGTTATTGCCGGAGGAGCTCTAAATACTTAAGTATTTAGAAACAATTCACTTTCCCAAACAATCTAAAAGAGGACCCCAAATTTTATAAAAATGACCAGAATATTTGTCCTTATTTTTGAGTTATAAGTCTATTTATCTTACTCTCTTTCTCGCAATTCTATCTGAACACATCTGAAGCCTATTTCTTAGAACTGCTGTTTTATGTGATTGTTTTTTTTGTGCTTTCACAACTGAATTTTTACTTGACCCAGTCTGAGCAAAATTTGTTCATATCCGTGTTCTAACATTTCAAGCACAGGTTCTGTTTCAGTATATTTAGAAGATATGCCTGTGCTTGTATTTGATGAAACTGAGAGCTGGCAACATGAGCTGTGTTTATTGCATTACCCCACTGGCTTGGACTGAAAAAAGAAGTCATGTGTGTTCTATTTGAGGTCTCCAGAGAGAGTAGATTTATAACTGTCTTTATAACTGAAAAATGTGGACTATGTGGAACTACAGATTTATCTAAAGGACTGGCAAATAGTAAATGTGGAAGTCAAAATTTTACAACCTGTTAAAGCCCATTGCCTGAAGAAAGACCTTTGGTTCACTTCAGATGTTTGTATACCATCTGTTTCTCTTTTAAAAAAAGAGCAGCTAGTTTAGAGGGTGCGAGAGAAGAGGGAATCATGACATGGCATTACTGTTCCTCAGTTTGTCTGTGTCTGTTTTTTTTTCCATTTGTCCTATAGGAGCTGGGAAAGTATGGTCTCCTCTATTACAATGCTTTATTTATGATTCTTCCGACACTGCTATTAGCACATGTCACAGGAGATATGGATAAGGTAAGTGTAAATTGTGTTTATTTACTTTTTCTCAGGATGCATATAAATAGCAGTGTGCTTGTCAGTCTACACTACAACTAAAGAGGTGCATAAAAATATATATTATTAATATTAAATATTAGTGCTGTCAGAATAAGCATTTTAACACGGGTGTTTAAGTTAAAATATTTAATGCAGTTAACGCTGTGCAGGAGCTAGGGTTGGCCACCCCACTAACAACTGCTGCTTCTGTCTCTTTTTTTTTTTATTTTTTTTTTTTTCTCCTTGACAAGAAGTGTTTATTTAGTCACAGAGCGTTTTTACGACCACATAAAATGGGAGACTTTTCAGACGCGCACTCCAACTTCATTTTGTTGCCGGGTGCTAGTTAAACAAGCATGGGGAAGGTACGAGGGACGAGTATTTTCAAACAAATTTACCTGTCCTGTCAGCCGTCATATTGTGCTTGTGCCGTTAAATGTGGCTGCGCGCGCTGTAGCCTGTATCATTTCATATTAAAGCGCAAATAAAACTATGAGTATGCTTGTCAGATCAGTCTCACATTCATCAGCGTCAGCTCTTAAAGTAATAGCAGCCATATAAGCTAATAAACCCGCTGCTGTGATGTGTATTAATCAAAGAACAAAAGAAAAGAAAAAAGGGAAATGAATAACTTTTGTAGCTTTAAGGCTTCATCTATATTTAATTTAGTATTTAATGTTTGATAACTTTATTCTAATTTTATTATTACCTTTTTGCTTAAGGGCATCAGGTAAATAATGGGTTTATGTGAAGATTTTCAAGTTCACTTAAATTAGAAGTTATTTTTTGAAGTATAATAAATGTTAATATTGTTAGCTCTCAGTTATACTGTAATATTTAATGTCTATAGTCAGTGGTTAAATATTAGGGGAAAAAAAGTAAAAGTAATATTGGTGTCAGTGATACTCATGTTCAGTCATAAAAAATAAATATTAAAATATACTCTTTATCTTGTTTCTACATTAATTTGAAAATTGAATGTGAAATTATTGCAATATAAAAGTATATTTAAAAACTTTAATGTTAGGTGTGATTAATTGTGATTAATCACGATTACTTTTTTTTTTTTTTTTTTTTTTTTACATCGATTCACAACACTAATAATTATTATGTATTGTTTATTTATATTTTTTTATATATTAATATTTTTGTATTATATGTTTTAGTGCTGGGCACGATTAATCAACTTGCAATTAAAGTTTGTGTACATAATATGTGTGCGTGTACTGTGTATATTTATTATGTATATATGAATACACACGTGCATGTGTGTATATATTTAAGAAAATATGTTTATATATTAAATATATTTATAAATAATGTAAATTATATGAATATAAATATATGAAAATGTATGTAAATATTTTCATAATATATACTGTACGTCTTTATATATACATAATACATTTACGCATTACTCACACATATATTATGTACACAAAAACTTTTATTTTGGATGAGATTAATCGTCATTAATCGTTACCCAGCACTAATGTTTATATAATTATGTATTATTTATTTCACAATATACAGTCATGTATTTTAAAAACTTTTTTTTTACATTTTTTTTGTTAGTTTTCTCTAGCAATGGGTGTCAGCTCATAAATAAATGTAGCTGCACACATAGAGCAGATTATATATAATAAATTGTGTTCACATACCAGACCTTAAATAACCTCAGGACTCTAGTCACTCCTAAGAGTCCATCTCTCAACAAGACCTCATACCCACCAATGATCTGGCAACCACGAACAAACCATCTGCTCAGCTGCAGTGAGCTCGCATTGCCAGAGAACACACACCATTAACTGATTGGAACGACTGCATGCTTGTCATAAATTCTCTTGAAATCATAGCAAGCTGAATGACAAATTTCAGCACGTCTATTCCTGCCTGAACGCTTTTCCCATAAAAAAATAATAACTGCATTTTCTTAGTCAAAAAGTGTGCTACATCCTGGTCTTTTTGAAAAAGCAGCATGAGCACAAGGCTTAGTTGTTTGGAAGGTTAGGATGGCAGGGCCCTGCTCCATGAATGCCTCATTTTATTTAGCTCAGTGTGTTCACAGGGAGGCCCCAGTTTATTTGGCAGGCACTGCTTCAGGAAGGAGAGAGGACAGGAGGCAGTGTGTTTCTTGCACAAAGCTGCCATTATGCCAGTTAGCCTAACTAGCAGAGTGAATCTTGTAGCTTATGAAGTTGTTCGTTAGGTATATTCCTTTTAGGTGTGTTCCTTACCTATTTTTAGACTGGTTGAGTGGGTTTGTTGTTTCATTGCTCACCATGTAAATACATTCTCATTCAATTATGCTAGCCTATTAAATAAATATGTGTAAAGTCCTCTCTGCGTTATGTGACATTTTACCATGCAACAGCCTGACCTATAAATTCCCTTATAAACAGCTCCAAAACTGTAAAGTTTAATGGTTAACTAAGGTAATTACTTTGTTTGTGTTATTAAAGGATCTCTAGGCAATGATTTCCTCTTAGTTTGTCTTTCCATGAATCACTAAATGTCTTTTTTTTTCCCCCTAGGCTTTTGACTATGAAGGCTGGTCAGATGTGCTTTTTATAGGTCAATTCATTCTGTCTTGTATAATGGGGTAAGTTAAAATAGAAACTTTGTATTTAGTAAATACTAGGGCTGTCAAAGTTAATAATTTAAATATGTTTAGTGCCATTCATGTGTTTATTTAATTTGTTTAATTAATTCTGTGCGATTACTAAAATCTGATTGTCAGTAAAAGTTTGTATGGTGTAATTTAATTGTCATAAAAGTTCAACAAATGATGAAATGCAAATACCAGCAGTCGACAGCAGCCAGTGCCTGTAGTCTGTACAGATGTAAGATCACATTTAAGGAAAGTTGTAGAGGAAAATTTGCATTTTATTGCAGGAGTACTGTGAGTTCCTGATGTTATATTTCAATTGGTTGACTAAGAACCCTAGTAAATGCACAACACGCTAATGTTAATGTTTTTTGTGCATAGTTTTATTTTCCTTGCGTAATGATATGAAGAATGAAGAAGTGTTAGTTTATGTGAATTCACGTCATTGACTAGCAATTGAAACCTGTTTCTGCCACTGAATAAAAAATAAAAAAATTGTGACTTCATCTCACAATTCAACATTTTTTTTCTCAGAGTTGTGAGTTTATATCTCACAATTATGACTTTATAACACGAAACTGAGATATAAACTTGCAATTCTGGGAACATATCTTTTTTTCCCCTCAAAATTGGACTTAAAATTCACAATTGCAAGTTTGTATCTCGTAATTCTGATTTTATAACTCACAATTTTGTTTATATCATGCAGTTCTGAAAAAAAAGTCAGAATTGTGAGATGGAAAAAGTCGCAATAACCTTTTATTTTTATTTTTTTACAGGGCTCGAAATTGCGACCGTTTTGGTCGCATATGCTCCCTAAATTTTATCTGCGCGACCTCAAAATATATTTGGAAGCATTTGTGCGAGTGCGAGAAATCGTTGTGGTGCGACTTGTTTTTATTTTTTTTTACAAAACTTTCGCTAGCCTAACTACTGCCCAGACTGCTCTGAGCTGATGCAGTGGCAGTTTCGCCGTTCTCTCCAACATTACATAACTAACTAAACTTGATCTTTACATTCTTAACTTTAATGCAGATTTTAGATATTAGCCGTCAATCACTCCCTGTCACTGACACTGCGCTTCGCTGAAACTCGGAACCGGACGTTTTTTTTCTCTCTCTCAACCAACCTCTGTTCCGGATTTGCACAAGGTACATTGCAATTAGGGGTGTGTGATATGACGATTTTTGATTGTGGACAATTAAAATGTCTCCACAATCTGCTTTTGAAGACTATATTTCGTGCTACAGCGCACATTCTGTCAGACGCAATTCTGGCGCCTCCGTCTCAATATACTGTACAACGCGGCATACATTCACATCAAATGATAACTCAACTAGAGTTCCACTCACGCAGGGGCGTAATTTCCACTGGGGACACACTTTTCAAAATCCCGTTTGTGTCCCACCACTTTCAAATTGCTTTGTTAAATTAATGTCTTGTATTGTAGAATGCACGCTCAGCACCGCCGAGGGTTTAGCGCCATAGTTAAAACGAAACCGAAAGTAAAACGCGCGCGCGCATTCAAAAGCAATTTTAATACCCCACCTTTAGAGAGCAACTCCCCAATGTGCGCAAATTAGGCTACATAACATATCTAGGCTGTAGGCTATAATAGGTTGTGTAGTTGTCTATAGCTCTGTATCATGCTTGAAATATTCGGTCTCTATTTGCACTTTGAATATTGAGAGACTAGCCTACTTTGATTATGGCTGTTCATCTTGTTCATGTACTCATATTTTCATTCATTCTTGTCCCCTGCTTAAGGCGTAAAATATATATATATATTTTTTTTTTTTTTTTTTTTTTTTTTTTTTTTTTAAAAAAGACTTTCAGAGTCAGCCCATTTGCTTTTAAAACATCAGAAATCAGAATCAGCCATGAAGAATCAAGATCGGTGCATTACTAAAAAGAAATGCCAGGCCGAGTGCTGGCTGTTCTGCTCAATTTACAGTTGTGGTGCTCCTTAATGTTCATTTGGTGCTCCTAAATTTTTTTTGGTGCTCCTAACTTTTCGAAGTTAGGAGCACCAGTGCTACCAAGTAAAAAAGTTAATTTCGAGCCCTGTTTTATTTAGTGTTGAAAACGGGCTTCCATAGACTAATAGAAAACCAATGACTGCGATATTGTGCCAATGTGACTGCACCTTTACACACAAAGAAATGAACATGGTTTTAATGGTAAAAAACTGTAAAAATACTGTGGTAAAAGTGTCAGTTGGGTTAACGGTAAATTCCCTTACTGAAATTTCACAGAACTCCCCGTGTGTAAGGCTGCCCGTGACTAAAGATTTTTCTGGTCAACTAGTAGCTGTTCATTTTAAGCATTAGTCGACTATTAGTTGCGTGTTTAGTAATAAACATAAATCATTATAATGAGCCTTTAATTGCCTACATAGCCTGATAAGCGCTCAAGCGTATGCAAAAAAAAAAAAGCTTGTTACAGCAGATATGATAATTATGAATGTGTCAGGGAAAAACTGCAAGGACACTGCATTAATGTTTTACTTTATCGATAAAGTAGTGCTTTCTTTGTTTTCGTCTGAAGAGATGAAGTCAGCGACATTAACTTGTCACCTCTGCAGTAGTGAATGCACCTGCATCCATGTTTCATGCGGGTTACACAATCTGAGGATATTTGTTTTCTATTTGAATTGGTTCATTTAAAAGTAGAGATTTCACTCTCTATATATATATTTTTCATGTCTGTAAGGCAAGTGTACAGGGAGTTTTGCACTCAAGTTCACAGAGACTGAGACAGCAGAAAGCGCATCCTGTTTGCTTTATTTTACAAAAGCGCAACGATTTGTTGTTATTGGGAGTGCACTCAAATAAACGTAGACTACAGATTCGAAAGATGTATTACTTTAATCTGTATGACCAAAAATTATAGAGTATTTTAAGAGCAAGTGACCACACCGGCGCCTCCTTCTGTCATGCAGTGAACGAGTTATTATTCAGCTTTCACACTCCGCACAGATACTTGAGTAGCGCACATTTTCTCGGTTAACATTAGATTGAGCAGAGATGTTAAGTTGTTACTACATACATCATTCAGATGAAACGCCATATTTGAAGTCAGTGAATGATGTCCTGCCTGATTACCACGTAGACCTGTTAACGATCTGTCCCTCACGGACTGCGTCACTTCACCTCTTTGTGGAATTTTTTTATTTTTTTTTTTGTTCTTCTGCAACTAAGCGACTAATAAAATTTTAGTTGACCAAGCCTCTTCTCATCAACTAATGGTTGGTTGACTATTAGGGGGCATCCCTAGAAACTTCACATTTGATAGTTTTTCATTGAAGTATGTTTCTTTGTTTCTTTCTTCTACCATGACAGTGTTTAAAAATTTGTGTGTCTGACATCACACACCTATACAGTAGAATTTACCTCAGCAAAGAATGGAAAAACTATGTGATATGGCATGGGCGATATCTCATCGTTTGCGATATACCGGTAAAAAAAAAAAAATGATAATAACTATAAAGTCTAGAGTACCACGTGGGCGATACAGTTTTGCATGTGTATGAGCCTGTTTACAAACCTGTTTTCCAACGAAGGTATCATTTATTGACATGATTTTTCTCCGAATTAACTTCATAACATAGTCGAGTGTTTGAAATACCTTTTTGCGATCAGACGTGGCTTATACAGACGTGGCTTATCACAGAATGAGGCAGAAATCATACTAGTTTATAGTATTATAAAAGCTATGTCGATTAACATTGCATTATAAATATACTTTATTCTTATAAAAACACCCAAGAATGCTTGAAGGGCACAGACAAACCATATATTGTAGCAATCGTATGTTTATTGTCAAGTTTCCTCAGTTAAAATCTCTCTATCTGCGTTTTATTCAGCAACAGCGATAATCTGAAGCATCGTCAGTACTATTACTTCTGCTATAAAGCATATGTGGAGTTTCCGCGCAAGGGCGCCATCCGGCTTCCTGTATGAATTAAACTGTCATTAGATTGTACATGTGTACTCAGTTAGGTCTATTTTGGGTAAAAATAGGAAAGATAATGTTTTTCTCTAAAGAAACAGGATTCCCTGAATTATCGTCTTTGATATCGTTATTGTAATACCAGAAATTAGCGTGATAAATTTTTAAGCCCATATCGCCCATCCCTATTTTACGTGTACTTTCTCAGTGCCATCTGTGTTTTTAGTTTTTTTTTTTTTTTTTTTTTGTAATTTAGCACATCAGTTGGATGGTTTATACAATGTGTGTTTTGTTTACTTTAAAGGGCTCATAAACTGCTTTTATTATTTTGCAATGTCCTCTTATGTTGTCATCAAGACTGTTTTCGGTGCCACAGCCTGTCACTTTCACAGCACTTTCACAGCATATTGTTGACTTTGGAGCCATCTTTATTGTTTGGTTTCTGCATAGACTTGCGTTTGTCTCTTTCGTTATTTACACTACATGCGTGAATCGGTGGGCAGGGCTAAACAGGCAGCGATGGAGAAGTAGGCGTTGATCATCTTCTGCAGAGGCGGTGTTTAACCATACTATTACGTCAAAAAGTTGCACTTTCCACAACCTGTAGTTTTTTTTTTTTTTTTGGCAGATTGGCTATTTTTAGACTTAGAAGAAAGTTTGAGTTCTGAAACATGCAGTATGTTTTTATAGTACAGTGACCTTGTATATCAAAAGATCAAGGGAATTTTGATTTCAACCACAGCTTTTAAGTGTGGATTTATTTTATGATTTCAGGAATTAGACATTTCCTTAACAATACATCTTCTGTTGGCACATTTACAGGTTTGTTTTGATGTACTCCACCGTACTTTGCACTCAGTATAACTCTGCGCTAACTACTACCATCGTCGGCTGCCTAAAAGTAAGAATGTTTCTTTCTTATACATATAGTTTCTCCTGCTTTTTTTATTTTTATTTTTTTTTATTATTAATGACTTCTGTCTCTCTGCAGAATATATTAGTGACATATATTGGAATGGTGTTTGGAGGAGATTACATTTTCTCATGGACTAACTTCATTGGTCTGAACATCAGGTAAGAAGCAAGCTCTGTGTCCCAGAAGGAAACAGATGGGATGCATGGATTTAGTGTGACGCTAATGATCTGATCGCCTGTACTTGTCTTCTCAGTATTGCTGGCAGTCTGGTGTATTCCTACATAACCTTCACAGAAGAGCAAACCACCAAACAGAGCGAGAGTGCCAACAAACTAGAGGTCAAAGGGAAAGTGTCTGTATGACCAGCGGTTTGACATTTGTTTTATTGTCTGTATCTGTGAGTTTTTGTAAGAGTAAGAAGTCACTCCTAAGATATATATATATATATATATATATATATATATATATATATATATATATATATATATATATATTATATATATATTATAATTATTATTATTATTATTATTATTATTATATGAAGAAGATATTGACTGTACAGGTACAGCAAGGTACAGCAGGTGCTGATAGGACATCGTCTCATACAAAAGATTCGGCAAGTTTCAAACATACTGGAATGTGTTATTCCAGAGTGAATATTTGCCTGTTAATTTTCACTTCTATTAAGAAGTGCTGTCTGTGTTACAAACTGATGGTTCGTGTCCTGCAATGCTGGGCACTTGCCACAAATTGTGAATGAGGACTGTCAATAGTGTTAAAACACCTGTTTTATTGTCTGTTGAAGAGTACTTTTAAAGATGGGTTTTAATCAGTAAGGTTATTTATTTTTATGAGAGTTGTTTTTTTAATGCTAGGATTGTGAATTGGGTTTTATGGTTGGGAACGTTTTATTCTAGGTATGAAAAGGGAGTTTACATACATTCTTTGAATTGTGACGTTTCTGGTACCCCGTTACACAACTTGAGTTTTACAGGAATGCTCCTTTAAAATCTAAATGATTAATGGAAAGTGAGTGTTTAAGTGTGTAAAATAAGGTATGTGTGTGCAACTTATGTAGATGTTTGATTTTGAGCTCTTTTGATAACAAGCTTTAAAGAACCATATTTTGTGTTAAGCGTTTTCAGTGTTACACAGTGTTCAACTGGACAAATTCTTATAACTGCTTTTGTATTTTTTGTATTGGGGAATGAGGTGCAGTAACTGTTTTGTACTGATGGAATCACTAAAGGAAATATGGTGTAGTAATTGCACTTTAACAGTTTACAGGTTAATATGGTATTAGTTTTTGCAAGAACATTGTAATATAAAATACACAAACCTTTCAGTATTTTGCTCTGTCTTGTTTAACTTTGCTGCCTTTGGGCAAATCAGAAAGAGAAATGAGAATGTCTCCTACATTTATGTTGGTATTTTTGACGAGTCCAAAACGCTAGTCTGAAAACATCACGTTTCTCAGTTTTTTTCTTGGGCTATATTTCTTGGGCATTTCTTTATCAAATATATATCTGCAAATTCTCAGCGATTGTATCAGTGAGAAGCGGGAAGTGTATAACATTCAAAATACCTCAGCTCAAAGAATCTATGTATTTTATTTCATTTTCTGATGTTAACCAAAATAAAATCCTTTTTCATTTTTCACATCGCTTCTGTGGCATTAAATTGTGTACGACTTTTCCTAGGGTTGTTGATATGTTTGTTACATAAAGCTACATGGATTGTCTAGCAAACACAAATTAAACCTCATTAAAGTGTATTTAATCCTGTTGAAGTATGAACACTTAAGATGTAAAAACTTAACAGAACCCATACTTTAAAAAAATACAAATTTTCATCCAAGTTTAGGTTTTTTTTTATGTTAGTGTACATGATTTTTAAACTTATTTTATTACAATTGCATTTGCAATTACTTAATTTTTTGTAATTTATTTGAACAACGTTCATAACGTGTTCCTTTAGTAAACTGACACTTCTGATTTCCAGTGTATTGTTTTTAATCATATTACATTGAGAGGAATACTCATTATAATATATTAAATGCTCTAACGTTTTTCAAATATTATGCTGACAGGAACTCTCAAATTGTGCTTGTCGGTGTGGCGCAGTGTTTGGGTCGTGACATGACTTTTATTTTGTAGTGTTCACCGCAGTAGTGTAGCTCTACTCATTTTCAAAACACATTTGTTATCGCTTGCTTCACAGAACCTACAACAACTATGGCGGAGGTAAGAGAAACATTACAAATTGTAGCAAATAACGCATTTGAGTGGTCAGTGTAATCTTTTAATAATTTTAACTTAATTTTAAATTTTAAATATTTCAACGACGACGTGCTTCCTAACATTCAGCCCTGAATAATTAGCAAACAGGTTAGGGCGCCCAATTTGAATGTGTTAGCAGCTAGCGGCTAACTTGTTGCCTGAGCGCCAAACTCACATCCAGTTTATTCCTCCGTGTTTATATTAAGAAACACTAACACTGCCTAATAAATTTTAACACGTTACACCTTGTTATTTCGAGTCTCATTCATTAACACGAGGTTATATGCGGTTTAACTGCTTTGCCTCTGTCTGTAGATAATAATTCATAATCAGGTTATGTATATTTTTTTCATTGTGGTTTTTGTTTTTAAAATTTGACATATTCTAGGGATTAAAATGTCTTATTTTCTTTCCAGCCCTCCTTAAGTGGTTCAGGCTCTCAAGGTAAAGATTTCAGCTATTTTTATTTTACTAGTAATAACAAACTTGTGTAGGCTGCATCAAAGCCCACTTTTAGATTAATGTGTAATATTATATAATTTAGTGAGTGTGTGTGGATATTATTGATATATCTTTCTTTCTGTATATGGAATAGATAATTGTATCAATAAATAAATAGAAAAAAAAAATCTGTTAAGTAGGAGAACATCCAGTGGTCCAGGATGAGGACAGAGACTTTGATCCATCAGCAGACATGCTCGTACATGACTTTGATGATGAGCGGACATTGGAAGAAGAGGAAAAGCTGGAGGGAGAGACTAACTTCAGCACTGAAATTGATGACCTCACTCGAGTATGGACTTTTTTTTTTTTTTTTAAATAATGTTTGATGAAGCACATTAAATAACCTTCACACATCTTGATTCATCATTTTACTACTCTCTGTTTTGGTAGGAAGGTGAGATGCCTATTGAGGAGCTTTTGAAGTTGTATGGCTACAGCACTGGTGGGTCTCCAGAGGAAGAGGATGAAGAAGTTCAAGAGGATTCTTCAGAGAATAATTGCAGCAGCCATAATAAACTCAAAGTAAAGATCTACATGAAAAAACAATGTGTCTGTATATTTTTGTGTGTGTAAACATAGTAAATCCATTCAATCTTTGTTATGGCTGTCAGGAGGATGAAAAGCAGGAACCTTCTGATCAAGAGGATGAGGATGTGCAGTCGTCTGGTGAGGAGCCTCCATCCTGCAGTGTTTCTCACAGCACAGCTCAACTCCTCTACCCTCGGCCATCCAATTACTTAGAAGGTATGATTATAAAAATACTACAGAGCATGTTACTCATCTATGAAAGCTTATTTCCTCTGTTTCCTCTTTTTAATTTTTTTTATTTTTTTTTGTGGTGAAATTTTTGATATAAACTCGGGATGCAGTGAAAAAAGTCATTTGCAATATGTAAGCTTTAAAAAAATTAGGAAAAACGTTAAAATTGTGAGATGTAAACTTTTTTTTGTTTTTTGTTTTTTCCCAAATTTTAAGGAAAAAGTTGGGACTAAAAGATATAAACTAAAAAAAAGTTTATATCTCGCAGTTGTCAGAATTGGACAAAAGAGTATGAATGTTGAAATAAAAACGGGGGATTGGGATGACAAAAACTTTCTATACTACTAGTCAAAAGTCTCTTTTGTCTCTTCTGCTCACTAAGCCTGCATTTATTTGATCCAAAATACAACAAAAACAGTAAAATGTCAAATTTAAATTTTTTTACTTTTGAAAAAAAATAACTGTTTTCTATGTGAATATATTTTAAAATTTAATTTATTCCTGTGATCATTTTTTTCAGCATCATTACTCCAGTCTTCAGTGTCACATAATGCTTCAGAAGTCATTCTTATATGCTGATTTGCTGTTCAAGAAATTTTTTGGGGGGGATTATAGAAGAAATTATAGATATTAATTCTTTTATTTAGCAAGGATGCTTTAAATTGATCAAAAGTGATGATAAAGACATAATATTATAAAAGATCTCTATTTTAGATGCTTAATATTATTTAAATATTTAAATGCTGTTCTTCTAATCTTTCTATTCATCAAAGAAACCTGAAATTATATTCAGCTGTTTAAAACATAATAATAATAATAATAATAATAGTAAGGGTAATAGTTAATGTTTTTGCAGCAGCAAATCAGAATATTAGAGTGATTTCTGAAGGATCATGCGACTGGAGTTATGACGCTAAAAATTCAGCTTTGAAATCACAGGATTAAATTACATTTTAAAATATATTAAAATATATGAAAATAAAAAAAAAGTCATTTTATATAGTAAAAATGTTTCAAAATTTGCTGTGATTTGGATCAAATAGATCCATGCTTTGTGAGTAGAAGCTCTTTTAAAGAAGAGACTTCTTTAAAAAACATTAAAAATCTTACTATTCAAAAACTTTTGACAGGTAGTGTAAATATATATTTAAAAATCCTGACAAAAATGTATCACCGTTTCCATAAAAATATTAAGCAGCACAGCTGTTTTCAACATTTATAATAATAAATGTTTCTTTGTCTACCAAATCAGCATCACAAACTATATTATGTCAGAATGCTATATATTATTTCAAATATAACGAATGTTCATTTACCGAGATGTTTTTCATTTATTGTACCATCTAGTAGATGCCTGGTAGGACCAGCAGATGGTGATATAGATTCAGAGTCTAACTAGGGCTCCATGTGACTTTTTGTTTTACAGGGGATGAGGAAGAATCTGAAGATGATGATTATATTCCATCTGAAGACTGGAAGAAGGTAGATTTTAGATGATTTTCTCTCAAAGGTGTTGTTTTTTTGTTTGTTTTAAAGATTTCAGACATGGATTTGTCTTCTGTCATTCATAGGAGATCATGGTTGGTTCGATGTATCAAGCAGAGACTCCTGTTGGCCTTTGCAAATATAAGGACAATGAAAGAGGTGACTGAACTGAAAGATATTCTAATTTAAATGTGATGTGTATATTTTTAATACACATGTCATACATATACATTTTTGTTCTTTATCTGCTTGTCTCCTATAAATGTAGTGTATGAGAATGATGATCAGCTTTTGTGGAATCCGGAGTTAATTCCAGAAGAAAAGGTTGTAGAGTTTTTAGCCGAGGCCTCGAAATGCAGTGGAGAAGAGTCTGGTGTCAATGCAATTCCTGAAGGATCTCACATCAAGGACAATGAACAGGTACGCTTACCATTCAATGGCATATTTACTTAATTTCCCTTTTGACATGTAATAGCAATTTCTTTGCTTGAATTTCAGGCTCTTTATGAATTGTTTAAATGCAACTTTAATGCAGAAGAAGCTTTAAGAAGACTGAAATTTAATGTGAAGCCTGCCAAAGGTGAGTGTTTATGTGTGTAAAAAGATTGTTTAATGTTACAGGTTTTCTGCAGGTCTTACAAAGTTTTAATTCGATTTAGTGCGATCCACAAATCCAAGATGTTCATGTCTTCCTTTCTTCAGCCATAAAGAAATTATGTTTGTTGAGGGAAACATTTCAAGATTTTTCTCCATATAATGGACTGGTATGGTGCCCTGATTTTGAACTTCCAAAATGCAGTTTAAATGCGGCTTCAAACGTTCCCAAATGCGGTTGTAAACGATCCCAGCCGAGGAAGAAGGGTCTTATCTAGTGAAAAGATTGGTTATTTTCATTTAAAAAAAAAAAATACAATTTAAATACTTTTTAATCTCAAACGCTCGTCTTGTCTTGCTCTTATTGAACTGCAAAGAAGATCAAACACCCTTAACAAAAAAGGTAAAACAGCGATATAAGACGATTTTTAAGTTGAGGGAGAACATGAGATGGGAGTTTTTCGACATACCCTAACTGTCAAGACGCACGTTTGACATTAAAAAGTATACAAACTGTATTATTTTTATTTAAATAACGGATCGTTTTGCTAGATAAGACCCTTTTTCCTTGGCTGGGATTGTTTACAACCGTATTTGGGATCGTTTGAAGCCGCATTTAAACTGCATTTTGGAAGTTCAAAATCGGGGTGCCATATCAGTCCATTATATGGAGAAAAATCCTGAAATGTTTCCCTCAAAAAACAATTTCTTTACGGCTGAATAAAGAAAGACATGAACATCTTGGATGACAAGGGGTGAGTACATTATCTGTCAGTTTTTGTTCTGGAAGTGGACTTCTGCTTTAAATAGTCTTGGAAAAATTTAAATTCAGTGAGTTTATGATTAAAACAAGATCAAATAGGGTCAACAGGGTATGAAAACTTGTTTTCCCTTTGAATTAAGTTGAGTTTTCTGAGCCCATTGGCAGATATTTGCTCTTGTTTTAATCATGAACACTTTATTTCGGTCAGTTTTCTGAAAACAAGACTGTTATTTTGCTTCTCAAATGAATGTATCTTGTTTTAAGAATCTTTAATCACTGTCAAACACTGAAGTGTTGCTAACATAACTCATTGTGTTCTCTCTAGAATATACTGATGTATTGTGTTCCCTTAATTGTTCCGTTAAATTTCTGGTCATACTTTAGATTGGGGACCAATTCTCTCTGTTAACTAACTATTAACTACAACTTTTACCTCAGTAAGGTCCTAATTACTAATAGTAAGGTAGTTGTTAAGTTTAGGTATGGTGCAGAATAAGGCATTAATATGTGCTTTATAAGTACTAAAAAAAAACAGCCAATATGTTAGTAATATGCATGCTAATAAGCAAGTTGGTAATGGTGAGAACTGGTTCTTAAAATAAAGTGTTACCAAATTTTCTTTACTTGGTCTACATTTGCCTGTTTGAAACTTGCAGAAATCCTTTGTGTTTTATGTAAATTCCTGAATTCTCTTTACTTGGGGGCTTTTTGCAGTAAAAGTTGGTATGATTAATTTGACTAATTAACCTGTAACATAGAATTATTAGCATATATTTAAATCTATTAACAGCCTTAGTATAAAATAAGTGTTGCTTCTGCATGAAGTTATAAAAACAGCATGTTCCTCTCAAAACTCTTGACTTCTATGAAGTAATGTTTTTCAGTATGTTATTTTGGGAAGTTTGAAAAGCTTCAAGCTCAAGTGCAAGAAGCATTCAAGCCTGTGATAAAGAGCTCTCAGCACGTCAGTCAACGTTCTCTCAAAGTGTCACCTTAACTAAAATCTCTCTCTCCCTCAGAGGAAATGTCAGTTTGGACGGAAGAGGAGTGTCGAGGTTTTGAGCAAGGACTCAACACTTACGGAAAAGATTTCAGCTCAATACAAGCAAATAAGGTTAGTGTTTAGTCACATTCCTCATTCCAAAACCTAATAGGATGGAATACGATTGCTGTTATGCAGTGTTTACTGTTCGATTATTGAATAATTAGAGTAATCAGTTGGTGAACTTGGCTGTTTTTTGTTGTTCACATAGGTAATTGTTACTTAATTAAACTTTTCCAGGTGAGAACTAGAACTGTAGGGGAATGTGTGGCCTTTTATTACATGTGGAAGAAATCTGAGCGTTATGATTTCTTTGCACAGCAAACCAAGCTTGGAAAAAGAAAATACAGTCTTCGTCCTGGAGTTTTGTAAGTCAGTCGTCAATACCATGTGGCACATTAAAGGTCACAAGTCTAAGTCCTCTAATTAAACTCTGTGTATATAGAATCAGATGCTGTGTAAGGTCATATCCTGCTTGGTGTTTGTTTGGCATTACAGAGATTATATGGAGTGTATTTTGGAGAGCTCTGAGTCCAGTGGATCTTCGTCTTCACTTCCCACCTCTTCAAACAACGGCAAACACCCATCTGAGCCAGAGAGTGATGCAAATGCTCAGAACGGTCAGGCTCATCATCACTTATTTTGGTTTTACTATATATAGATATATATATTAAGAGAGAGTAAAATTGTAAGATATATATATATATATATATATGACTATATATGACTTTACTCTTCAGTGTCACTGATAGTACAGAAATCATATTAATGTTGACCAAATTAGCAATCACCAAAAAAGAGTTTACACACACAGACATCCCTGTTCACAGTTCTTTATTATGCTGGTTTTTAAGAGCGTTTTGCAGCTGAGCAGTACAGCCAAACTAATTTCCTTACTTGAAAAATATAGCACTGCAAGGTAACTAAAAAAACAACATTTACAGAATAATATACATAACCTGTGTTCATAAAAACAGTAGTTACAAAAATGAATTATAGTATTAAAGGAGTCATCGGATGCAAAGCATTTAAAGGGATAATCCATCAGAATGGGTTGATTTTTGCAGAGCTCATTTTGACAAGGTAAAAAGGGTGTTGTTTTACACTACTATTGAGAATTTTTAACTAAAGTATATTATAGACTTTTCATCACCACCCTGAAGAATCATTAATTTGTGGAAAATGGGCATCTGATGACCCCTTTAAAATAATTACAACTATACATGTGTAGAATTTAAGAACAATTTATCTGATAATGTGAAGAATTTGTTCACATATTTTCTTCATTAAAGGACACATTGTGTAGTTAACCCACAAAAAATATGGACTCATTGTTCAATATATTATACATGGAAGCCTATTTCCGTATGAATAAAAAAGGTAATTGCAACTTTTTATCTCTCAACTCTGACTTGTTTTTCTCGCAATTGTGAGTTTACTTCTCCTGATTGACTTTTTTTTCTTAGAACTGTGTGATATAAATTCTTGCAAGAAAAAAAGTCAGAATAGCAAGATAACATTTTTTTTCATTCATTCTTTTACTTTTTCTCACAATTGCAAGTTTATATCTTGCTATTCTGACTTTTTTCTCAGTTGTGATAACTCGCAGTTGCTAGTTATAAAGTTAGAATTGCGAGACATAAACTCTCAAATTCTGACTTTTATTTCTCAGAATTGCGTGATACAAACTCTATTTTTTACTTTTTTTCTCTTTTTCTTGCAATTGCGAGTTTACAGTTTATCTTGCAATTCTGACTTTTTTTTTCTCACAATTGAGATACGAACTTGCAGTTGCGAGTTATAGTCAGAACGGCGTGATATAAACTTGCAATTTTTACTTTTTTCTTTCGTTTACTTTTTCTCACAATTGCGATTTTATATCTTTCATTCAGACATTTTTTCTCAGAATTGTGTGATATTTACTTGCAATTGCGAGTTATAAAGTTAGAATTGCGAGATAAACTTGGAAATTGTATTTTTTCTCAGAAGTGCATGATGTAAACACAATTGCAAGGAAAAAGTCAGAATTACGAGATTTAAACTCAATTCTGAGTGAAAAAGCCAGAATTGTGAGATTTAAACTTGCAGTATTTACCTCTTTCTTTTTTTTTCTTTCTTTTAACTTTTTTTTTTCTTGCAGTTGCGGGTTTATATCTTGCAATTCTGACTTTTTTTTTCTCTGTATTGTGAGATACGAACAATTGCGAGTTACAAAGTCAGAATTGTATGATATAAACTCACAATTACGAGAAGGTCAGAATTGCCAGATATAAACTTTTATAATAAATTAATAATAATTTTTTTCTTGCAATTGCGAGTTTGTATCTTGCAATTCAGACTTTTTCTCGGAATTGATATTAACTTGCAATTGTGAGAAGTTATTTTTTTTAAACTCGCAATTCAACAATTTAACTTTTAAATTCTTTCTTTTACTTTTTTCTTGCAATTTTGGCTTTATATCTTGCAATTCTGACTTTTTAAGTTGTGAGAGCTAAACTCGCAATTACGAGTTATAAAGTCCATTTTTGAGGGGGAAAAAGACTGATATTTTCTCCGAATTGTGAGTTTGTATCTCACAGTTCTGATTAGATCAGTCGCAATTCTGAGAAAAGTCAGTTGTATCATGCAAGGGGAAAAAAAAAAGTCTGAATTGCTATATAAAAAAAGTTGCAATTATCTTTTTATTCAGTGGCAGGAACTGGCTTTCGTAATTATATCATGTCTTAACATTTAGTATTAAATGTAAGCTTCTGATTTCACAGGTGTAGGAAGCCATTCCTCCGAGCCTCTTCTCGTTGTCACAGATGAGAAATCTCAGACAAACGGCTCCACCACGTGTCCAGATATTTCCACAGCAAAGTCACCATCCTGCTCTAATCCTGATGCCAGCAGCCCGAGCACACAAATCATGGAGATCACAGTCAAACAGGAGGAGGAAGATGAACACTGTGAGAGACCTCTCAAAAGGCTTCGGACTGACACAGACCCCAGCAGTCAAGGGTCTGTCCCCCACAACAAAACAGAAACCGTCTGACTCACCAGCAGATACCTAGAACTCCTGACCTCAGATGAGGGGTTGATAACACACCCTGCTTTTAGCATGAAGGTAGCTGAGATGTGTGTGTGAATTTCAGGGATGCAAATGAAGCACATTTCTGTCTTCTCACATTACTGCCGCTGAGCTCGGTTCATATCTCAAACACTCATGATAGACTGTCACATCAGGCAGTCAACTCTGTAGCACTATTTATTAATATAGGTTAAGATGATCAATGTTATTGTGTTTGCTCTAGATTGTTCAAAAGCAACATCTGACAGCTGACTGTATTTTATTGTGAAACTTGGGTGTGCATAACAGCTATAAATGCACACTATGGTAAAGCCCTCTCGAGTTTATATGAAGTATAATACTGTAAATATTCGAAATCTAAAATTATTATATAAGAAAAAAGACACTTTTGTATTTGGAACATTTTGAAAAAATCAGACGGTTGTAAAAATGTCTTTTTTCTAACACTGCAACATTCCATCCTTGTCATTTCTGAATTTCCTATCTGACCAAAGTGAATGGTTGATATTGGTCTTTTAACGCAAACATTTTTAGAAGATATTTCCTCTTTATATGAAATATTGTCTTATTTTTGTATTTGATAGCTATTTATTTTTTTTAATCAGATATTGGTGACGCATGAGGCCAGTATACAGAGTATATTTGTACAGGCTGGAGCGAGTAGTGTTGAATTAAAAAGGCAGAGCAGAAATGAATGGTGCTATTTATTATTTTCTCACTGTGAGAATGTCAACCCATCCTTAAGATATCATTTTTTACATTTTTCTAGGACCTCTGTTATTCCTGTCAGAAATGGTAGAGGAAAGTGAAATCTACAATTTCCATTAATTGGTTGTCATCCATGTCTGCATAGCTCAGGAAAATAAGTACGGAAACATTATAGGGTGTGTCAAGTAGTTGTCCACTTCAATTAGTAAACTAATTCATTAAACTCAAACTATTTACCTAAAAGTTGTCTCTTGTGATTACTGACGTGACTCGGATTTTGTCACCTCATTACCACATTATAGTACAGTGGATTGTATGCTGAATAAAGCTATTAAGCTATTCCTATTTTAGAGATTCTGTCTTTTCTAGTGTTTTGTTTTTATCTGGTATAGTGGCTTTCATAATTTCTAAGTTCACACCAAGCAAACTGACTTTATTTTAAACGTTAAATTGGTCATGTGGTTCAAGAGCTTTTGTTGTCTATTCATATATGCCTGAACAGCAGATGTCAGTGTTGCTCTTAATATAGCTGAAAACAGAAATATAAACAAATTCACTGCTTGTTTTATCCCACGCGCATTTTTTTTTCACAGAACAGCGTAACACGGGGTGTCTGAATGAATGAATGAATGAATGTTCGAATGAAAGATAAATAAACAAAAATGAAAATCGTCATATATTCACTACATGAGGTCCCCAAACTGTCTGAACATTGAATACTGACAATTAACACACACAGTGAATAATTAAACGCTCTAGACTTGTTTCAACGTTTTTTTTTTTTTTAAGAGCAGATTGCATATTGTTGCTCTAGAATAAGCTACATCGCTTCACCTCTGCTTTATTTATTTATTTTTTAATTTCTGACTGAACCACGTGAGAAATCCAATGACACATGAAATTGTGTTATTTAGGACCTAAGATTCAGTCTCTGTATATCAAGAGCGGGACAGAGGCAGAGCATAAGCACGCATAAGTGTATGACTCGACGGCTGCTGAGATGTTCCTGGAATACTAAACGCGGAGTTTACCGTTCAGCTTTACAAAAGCATTGCAGCTTTGTTCTACAGACGTGTCTGGATGCAGCTCTCTGGGGAACACTTGTTGTTGGAGATCCCTCAGCTGCTGGCTCCATTCACACTAAAATAGTCTAATTCACAATAAAACAGAGAATAAAACAGGAGAGCCAACACACGACACGAAGATGTGAAGCACAAATAAACATAGAGATGGGAGACAAAGGAGCGTTTCCAGACAATACGAGACAACGAGATGTTTTATTTTAGGTGAGAAAAAAACATGCCTTACATTTTGGAAGCATTACTGCTATACTGACTTGATATATTTATTACAACAACATAAGAGGTGATTTAATAAGCAAATCAAATATCCCCTCATTTTCTTCCCGTAAGAATGGGCGCGGCCATTTGTACATTTTATGGATCTGGCTTCCGGTCTCATCCACGTTTAGCTATTTTTAGCTGTACAAAACAGCTCCTTTTGCTACTTGATATTGCTAATTGGTGTGTCTTACCATATTATTTTAATGTATTATCTTAATTATGAGCACACTGGTTTGTAGTGTAAACAGTTTTAAAGTTTACTACTAATGTTGTTATTCTTCAGAAGTCTCAAAGGTAGATAAATGGGGAAAAAAATCTATAATTTACACTTATGTTGAACAAAAAAATAAGAGTTATGAATATTGTACTGGTTACTCTTCTATATAGCTATTCGAAGACAGGAGGTTAATTAAAAAATAAATTAAAATATTATAATGACCAGTCTTATATATTACAAGTCTTTTAAAGCTATGCAATGCCTGTGTGTGAGACCAAGTGCCACAATAATTCAAATCAGTGAGTCAGAACTGTCGACAAATTCAGATTGATTTTGGAACATACAGTGATTTTCCAGATATACTATGCAAAAGGTTGAACTAAAAAATATATATATTTATTCACAAATCTGACATTGCTATTTCTGTCATGAAACTCTAGATGGCGCAGTCTTATAGGACTAACTCAGTCTGATATAATGACATCATCACATGGCACAGCTGATTGGTTCTCTCCGGTGGCCAATGAGCTCGCTGCTCAACATTCAAATATATGACTAGTAGTTGCTGTAGCAGTTGCTTCAGAAACCCTCCACCTTCCCCAGCTCCACCTGTATAGATCTACTACAGATGATTCAGGGTTGCCAGGTATTTACAACAAAACCCGCCCAATTGCTACTAAAACTAGCCCAAAACTAGGGCAGTCATGTTTGAAGGCGATCCACCAGTAAAAAATAGCATTCCGTGGGGTAAAATACACATTTTTAAACAGTGTTCCCCTGGTAAAATTCGCATTCCAGGGGCTAAATATCATGGGGTCGCTTCAACCCCATGTTAATCCCTCTGAGAGTTTTCATGATAGAAATAAACTTGAAAAATGAATTTCTGTCATTAATTACTCACCCTTATGTCATTCCAAACCCGTAAGAGATTGGTTCATCTTCAGAACACAAATAAAGACATTTTTTATGAAATCCGAGACCTTTCTTACCCTGCGTAGACAGCAATACAGCCATCACATTCAAGGCCGGGAAAGGTAGTAAGGACATTGTTAAAATAGTCCATGTGACATCAGTGGTTCAACCTTAATGTCATGAAGCTACGAGAATACTTTTTGTGTGCGAAGAAAATAAAAAATAACTTCATTCAACAATTTCTTATCTTCCGTGTCAGTCTTTGAAGCACGTTGACTAGAGTACTATAACGCATGTCTGTGCTTTCCTCTGCTTGTAAACAAACAAAGAAGAAAACCATACAGGTTTGGGAGTTAGTAAATTTTTGGATGCACTATCCCTTTAACAAAAAGTCAGGAAGGAGGGAAACAAGAACAGCAGCATATTGGGTTTTAATCCCAAATGCTACTTTTGATTTCCCCATCCTAATCAGTATTACCTTCATGCTTTCCATGCCCTTTTTCCACATCCTTGTTTATTTGTGAACAGCACACTCCCTGGTAAAAGAACAAATTTTTAGCAGTAATTAAGTCTTAATAGCTTTTAGCGAATGCTCTGTCCCCCTTTCACCTAGACAGATGACACAGACACACCCAGCTCCCTTTGCCACAGTCAGACCGGCTGCATAATAATGAGATGTTCGCACAGTAGGAGGGAGCACTAAATGTCAGCCGCTGTGCTAAAATAAAGCTGGAAAGAGAGGAAATAACTGTACTTGTGAAAATATCCTTTTCTTTCCTTGAGGGACAGTAGCGATTAGGGATTAGGGGAAAAAATCATCTTTCATAGAAGAGGATAACAAGATTAAATTCTCTTTGAGGACTGTTTTCAGAGACTGCTACAATGGGCAAAGTAACTGAACCAACAAAGAGAATGATAAATAGGGTTGTCTAAATAGAGACGAACCAGGGTGCCCGCACAACTGTTGGTCCCCTACCGCAGGCCAAATCCGCTTGGGAAGGAAAGCTTAATTTCACTGTGCAAAACACTGTGAGCTACCATTAGATACTGTTGAAACTGCTTTAAAAAGCAGCATTTCTCAATATCATCAGGTCTTACACAAACAGCTACAATAGAGTGCATTAGTGCCTGTCCAGTTTTTCAGCAGCCTTGGTTCTGGAAGTATATGTGACCCTGGACTACAACACCAAGCATAAGTGGCACAGGTTTATTGGTAGCGATAGCCAACAATACATTGTATGGATCAAAATGATTGATTTTTCTTTTATGCCAAAAATCATTAGGATATTAGGTAAAGATCATGTTCCATGAAGATATTTTGTAAATTTCCTACCTTACATATATTAAACTTCATTTTCAGTTAGTAATATGCATTACTAAGAGTTTCTTTCAGACAACTTTAAAGGTGATTTTCTCAACATTTAGATTTTTTTGCACCCTCAGATTCCAGATTTTTAAATAGTAGCATCTCAACCAAATATTTTCCTATCCTAACGAAACACACCTCAATGATAAGCCTATTTATTGAGCTGTATAAATTTCAGTAATGAAAACTTGACCATTATGGCTGGTTTTGTGGTCCAGGGTCACACATTCCCATGTATTTTTAAACCAAATCAGCCAGCTATAAGATGAATCACAAAATCATAAGCTTTTATTTAAATCAAGAAAGTATTTGAAAATTGTTACAGATTTAATTTACATTCATTCATTCACAGTTCCAGACTCATTATACTACGGGGCTGTTGAATGCTTGAATCTGATTGGCTGACGAACGTTCTAAGGTGTGCAGTTATTTGCAGGGCCGCATTACATGTCCATATCACTTCGCCAAATGATTTTTGTTATTTCAAACATCCTTACAGCCTACAACAGCAAAAAAACAAAAAAAAAAAAAAAAAACAACAACAACAACAACAAAAAAAAAAAAAAAAAAAAACACAACGACAATGACCGAGCAAATAGAGTAAACAAGATAAAAGCGACAAATTACTTTTGTTTTTGTCACAAAATTACTTTTATTACTTAAAACCTAAAGCACATACGTATTTATTTAAAAATAAATAAATAGGCCTTCCGAGACGACTTAATATGACATCATAAAGAGCGATCTGAAAAGAAGCGTTCTAAATGACTCTAAGTTAAAAGCTGAAGTTCAGCGTATTATGTACCTGTTCTCTTCGCTTGTTTACTGACACGTTTCTCTGTTGTAATTCCGTAGTACTTTACCTGCTGAGAGGCACGAGTTTGCACCAGTTTCAGGTGTAGACCTGTTATGGTATGTAAAAGCTCGTGAAGTCGGTATAGTTGCCCCCCCTGCCGGGTTGTGGTGGTCTGTAGGTGTGCAGGTAGGGGGGGCAGTGTTGAGTCCTAAATGCCCGGTGTGGTGTAGTGCGTTGTGTGTGGTGGGGGGTGTGACACGGTGATTGACAACAGAAGGACGAGGTGGTTATTCTCTCTAACCAAACTAACTTTAATGGTTTATAGCAACCCCACCCGACCCCGCCCTTCATTAGTAATGGTTGTTAATCACGGTTAACACCTGCTATAAACCATATTTAGGATGGATACTAGAAATCAAATACATATTCAAAGTAATGATAAAAATAAATGACCGAAGGGTTCAAAGTACATTAAATTATATTCAATGAAATGCAATAAACTCAGAGCTGAAACTGAATGATTCTTGTGTGGTTGTTGTCTTGATTTAAACACTTAAAACTCATGATTCAAATCGATCAAGATGTGATGCAGCATCCAAAGACTTTAGTGCATGTTTACATAAACTTGAAAATATAGAGACAGAATACAAAAAACAAATAAATCATTCACAGACTGGACTGCTGTGGACTGTAGGCCAATGATATGTTCAATGATATGGAAATCAGTGGCTTATATGCAAAAACACTTGTAGACTTGCTTTCAAATAATATTTGTTGTTTTCAAGTCATTATTTGTAGCGCGCCAGCCACCCAATAATCGCAATAAGCATTTTTACTTTTAATATAACACAAATCTTAGCCTTTAAATCAGGGGTGCCCAAACTTGGTCCTGGAGGGCCAGTGTCCTGGAGAGTTTAGCTCCAGCTTGTCTTAACACACCTGCAGGGAAGTTTCTAGTATGCCTAGTAAGAGCTTGATTTGCTGGATCAGGTGTGTTTAATTGGGGTTGGAGCTAAACTCTGCAGGACACCAGCCCTCCTGGACTGAGTTTGGGCACCACTGCTTTAAATTTTGTCAATTTGATCAGAAAATACAAACAATAAATGTGTTTTCCCACTTTTTATTGTGGTGTGAGATCACTGTATTCGCCTTCAGGTTGCATGTGAATTAATCATCCTTTCCTCTTTTATACTAGTTACAGCATGAAATACACTACCAGTCAAATGTTTTCAAACAGTAAGATTTTTAATGTTCTTTATAGAAGTTGCTTCTGCACACCAAGACTGCATTTATTTGATCCAAACTAGTGAAGTATTTGTACTATTTAAAACAACTGTTTTCTATATGAATATATGTTAAAACGTAATTTATTCCTGTGATTTCAAAGCTGAATTTTTAGCATCATTACTCCAGTCACATGATCCTTCAAAAATTATTCTAATATTCTGATTTGCTGTTTAAAAAAACATTTATTTGTATTGTTCTTGAAAACACTTGAAATATTTTTTTTCAGGTTTATTTGATGAATAGAAAGTTCAGAAGAACAGCATTTATCTGAAATAGAAATCTTTTGTAACATTATAAATGTCTTCATCACTTTTGATCAATTTAACACATCCTAGCTAAAAAGTATACAATTTTTTTAATGGTATAGTGTATAATGTTACAAAAGCTTTTTATTTCAGATAAATGCTGATCTTTGGCTCTTTCTATTCATCAAAGAATCCTGAAAAATGTACTCAGGTGTTTTAAATATTGATAATAATAATAATAATAATAATAATAATAATAATAATAAAATGTTTCTTAAACAGCAAATCAGCATATTAGAATGATTTCTAAAGAATCATGTGACACTGAAGACTGGAGTAATGATGCTGAAAATTTAGCTTTGACCACATAAATAAATTACATTTTAAAATATATTCAAACAGAAAAGAGTTATTTTAAATAGTAAAAATATTTCAAAAGTTTTTGCTGTGCTTTGGATCAAATAAACGCAGGCTTGGTGAGCAGAAGCGACTTCTTTAAAAAACTAAAAATCTTTAATTCAAAAACTTTTGACTGGTATCATGTAAAGAGAAATAAACATCAGAAGACGTTTGAAAAAATTAATATCTCACGTAATGGATCAATCAGTGAAAATAGTCAATAAAACAGCATGTAAATAGCATAACAGTTTCAACGTAACTGCCAACATTATTTAATTTTCATAAATCAGTCAGTTAACCACAGACCCTTTTTTTTTTTTGGGAGTAGATGGAATTTTCTCAACAATTAACTATTTACGCAATATAACAACTTTAATCTCCTAATTTTGACTTTATTGTAAAAATATTAAGTTACTGAAATGTAACATATTTACTATTAATATTTACTAAGTTACATAATGTAAACTCACTTTAGGCACAGCCTCTCAAAATGCAAAAAGACAAAAAGTAAGTAAAAAACTAGGCCTATTCACATTTTAGTTGTAATTAATTTAATTATTTTAGCAAATTCATCCACAGTGTCCTTTGTTTAATTTAAGACTTAATGTATTCTCTATGGAATGAATGGCTACTTTCGATAGTCTTTTGATAAAAGAGAATTAAAACGGTGCAGGTGTCGCTGAAGCTAGAAGTGATACAACTTAGCTAGCTATCTACCTCACACAGGTTTTAATTTAAAAACTTTTTTTTTGGCCATGGCAATGGAGCATTTGCATATAGTTAAAAAAAAAAAAAAAAAAAAAAAAGAAAGAAAAGAAAAAAGATGCAGTTCTACGGCAGCAATATAACCAATGCACACAGAAACTACAGAGCTCTGCACTGCACATGACATGCAGACTATTCATTTATCTAACAAATACATATTTATTTCCAGGACCCAGACTATTGCACTCTCTAGTGAGGTGTTTTTGATCTTGAATGGATTGTTGACCAACAAAAAATAAATGATTTTCTAACCCTCATGTCGTTCCAAACCTGAATTTCTTTTGTATGAAATATCTTCTTTTGTGCTCTGCAGAGGAAAGGAAGTCATACAGGTCTGAAACCACATTAGAGTGAGTAAATGGTTACAGAATTTAGATTTTCAGCCGAACACCATGGCAACTTTGTAAAAATCACATTCATCAAACCTGCCCACTGTCAGGAGCGGCCGCTGGGAGTTCAAGCAGTTTCCCCATTTTATTTAGGTCTCCCTGGAGGCTAATAATCACCGCAGACATTAGCAAAATCACATTGTGACACCTGGTGGGGGAGTTCCTCTTCTTATTACCAGGCATAGAGCCACCGTCTCCTCTGGGGAGCCAGGCATAACCGCAATGTCGGCATACTGACAAGAATCATGAACTGGTATGCAGGAAAGGGCGAATTTATGCAGCGGAACAAAAGATAACAGAACTTCAATCGTTTCATCAGTACTACAAACAAACAGTTTTCATTTAATCAATGAAGGAGACAGAATGACAAAAGATTTTTAACAATTTAATATATCAATATATAGATATTTATCAACAACTTGAATTTCATAGAAACGTGAGTGAGACCATTTTGGCATACAGTACAGATATTCCATGTAAGTACAGTTTTGCTAACGTTAAAACCCCCTCCCTATTCCCACCACCTCCGACCCACTGACACAGACAGCAGAAAAGCAAACAAAACATAACATTATTGGAAAATATACATGAACACATACAAGGCACCAATAAATTAAACTGTAACCCTCTCTTTCAACACTGAGTGTAGCCTATTAAATAGAATTACAATTTAATTTATCTATTAAATAAATGTACAAATACAAATTAAACACTATTTCTGCAATGTTTACGGTTAAAAGGCAAAAAAAAAAAAAAAAAAAAAAAATTAAGACCAGAAGGAAGAGGGGGAAAAAAAAAAAAAAAAAAAAAAAATTGAAAACACTTTGGCAGATTATTAATTTTTAGTTACAATCAAGTAGTAAAGAAATCCAGTGCTCTTGAGTACAAATAAATCCATGTATGGTCTACACTCTTTTCGTCCAGGAGACTAATATACACATCTTCTTTTTACAAGAAATGTTTAAAACCTTATCAAAAGTTTTGCTGTATGAAAACATATTTACAAATCATGATTCAGACTCATTGGACTGCAACGGTCACCCTTTCCCCCCATCCTATGTAATCATTTACACAGTGCAGAAGGCTTCTTGAAAAAGTTTGTGCAACAAACAGCGTACAAAATGTCTCCAAACGGCTATGGAATGACCGGGACGCATGTTTCCTCAAATGACAGGAATGACAGGCCCTCCTTCCTCCCCCTCTCCTGAAATTTAACACCTACAAACCATACAAAAAATGAACAGTTCTTCAAGTAATATACATCATGTCAACATGATCTCATAGGGGGAAACCAAAATAGAGGTCATTTTCTTTTTTTTTTTTTTTCCACAGGTCACAAAGAGCACAGACGGGAATGTTACCATGAATGCGGAGGACCCGACTCGTCCGTTTAGAGTCGGCGGTTTCAGCTCTACAAGTCCACCAGACTAAGGAGCACTGTTCCAGGAGAGGTTCCAGCGTATCGTCCAGTGTATCGTCCATTTTTAAAGAATGGTAGCCCTTTCGAAAGCAATGTCCTACTTGTTGGGCTCATGGGGATGACAGGTAGAAAGTGATGACGAAGAGTTACGGACATTACGAATGTTAGTCACAGTGGAGTGGGGTGAAGGAGCAGCGTGGCGAGTCCCTGCAGTGCTATAGGAAGGCAGGACTCGCCGGTACATATGCATAGAGTAAGAATGATGGACAACCGTCACAAAGTACTGTGTGTTATCTACTGTACAGAGAGGCAGAAAATCCAAAGGGTCTAAAAGCCTGTTCTAGAACCTTCTGTGACCAGACTGTACATGTGTTTATTGAATATGTGTACCACACATACTAAATTATAATACCCTAAGAGATGTGTTTGTAGAAACCTTGACAGCTAGAGAGCTCAATTTAACAAAGTTTCCCATAAAAACATTTTTTGAGCTAACTCTAGAGCAGTACCTGATAACAACGATGAGTTTGGGGTCAAGAAAAAAAAACGTGCATGATGCCTCTTTTGGGGAAAAAAAAACAACTGATTAAACCAGACTAAGCTTATTTGCTGGCCTTAACTGATCTCCCAGCCCAACAGACTGACGAATGAACAAAACCCATCTAAAACTAGTTTAGGCTGTTTTTTCTGGTCTTAGTTGGTCTCCTAGTTTGGTGTCCATTTGGTTCAATTGGTCGACAAGCTTGTCTTCCAGTCTAAACCAGCTGATAAGTGTCAAAAATGCATTTAAAACCAGTTTACTGTTCTTTCTGGTCTTTGTTGGTCTCCCAGTCTGACCAACTGACAAGTGCCTAAAACCCATCTAAACCAGTTTTTTCTGGTCTTACTTGGTCTTCTAGTCTGGTGTTCAGGTGATTCAGTTGGTCAACAAGCTTATCTTCCAGTCTAAAACAGATTATAAATGCCTAAAACCCATTTAAAACCAGTTTAGGCTTTTTTTCCTGGTCTTAGTTGGTCTCCCAGTCTAACCAACTGACAAGTGTCCAAAACCCATTTAAACCAGTTTAGGTTGTTTTTTTTTTTTCTGGTCTTACTTGGTCTCCAAGTCTGGTGTTCAGGTGATTCAGTTGGTCAACAAGCTTATCTTTCAGTTTAAACTAGCCAATTAGTGCCCAAAATACATCTAAAACCAGTTTAGGCTGTTTTTCTGGTCTTAGTTGGTCTCTTAGTCTGATGTCGAGGTGGTCCAGCTGGTCAATAAGCTTATGTTCCAGTCTACATCAGACAATTTAAAACCAGTTTAGGCTTTTTTCTCATCTTAGTTTGTCTCCTAGCTTGGCGTCTAGGTGGTTTAGTTGGTCGACAAGCTTGTCTTCCAGTCTAAACCAGCTGATAAGTGGCCAAAATGTATCTAAAACCAGTTTAGGCTGTTTTTTCTCCTCTTAGTTGGTCTCCTAGCTTGGTGTCCAGTTGGTTCAACTGGTGGAGAAGCTGGTCTTTTAGTCTAAACCTAGCCAGTATGTGCCCAAAACCCACCTAAAACCAGTTTAGGTTGTTTTGGGTTCATCTGGTCTACAAGCTTGTCTTCTAGTCTAAACCAGATGATAAGTGCTTATAATCCATTTAAAACCAGTTTAGGCTGTTTTTTCTCATCATAGTTTGTCTCCTAGCTTGGTGTCCAGGTGGTTCAGTTGGTTGACAAGCTTGTCTTCCAGTCTAAACCAGCTTATAATTGCCCAAAATGCATCTAAAGCCAGTTTAGGCTGTTTTTTTCTGGTCTTAGTTGGTCTCTTAGTCTGGTCTCCAGGTGGTTCATCTGGTCAGGAAGATTGTCTTCCAGTCTAAACCAGATGATAAGTCCCTAAAATTAATTTAAAACCAGTTTAGGCTGTTTTTTCTTGTCTTAGTTGGTCTCTTAGTCCGGTGTCCAGGTGGTTTAGTTGGTTGACAAGCTGGTCTCCCAGCCTAACCAACTGACACATGGCCAAAACCAATCTAAAACTAGTTTAGTCTTTTTTTCTGGTCTTAGTTGGTCTCCTAGCTTGGTGTCCAGGTAGTTCGGCTGGTCAACAAGCTTGTCTTTCAGTCTAAACCAAATGATAAGCCCCTAAAATCCATTTAAAACCAGTTTAGGCTGTTTTTTTTTGTCTTAGATGGTCTCTTAGGCTGGTGTCCAGGTAGTTTAGTTGGTTGAAAAGCTTCCAGTCTAAACTGTCTTCCAGTGTAAACTGGCTGATAAGTGCCCAAAATACCGTTAACCCAGCAAACTAGATTAGGCTGGTTTAAGCATTTTTCCCCCCTTAGCAAGGTGCATCTGAAGAAACCACTAATAACAATAAAACAATAACTTACGACATTACAGTTCTGAAAAAGCACATGAAGCAGTTTGTTTACCCTGTATTGCTAGTCTGAGATTTTCGAATCAAAAACTAAAGTTTCACATTTTCAGAACCTCATATATATTGAAAGTATTCAAAGCATCTAAAATGTTACTGCTTCCATTTTAAAAAATCTACAAAATCGAATATCCTTTAAACTTTCCATACTGTATACACAGTTTGATGTGAGAAACAGTTAAAGATGAATGAAGATTCATAAAACAAACAATAATATCGATGACAAAAGGCCTGTTATATCCAAACCACGTCTTCAGTGAAGACATCTCAAGCCCATCTGATCAGAAAGCCAACTACGAATTGCCGCTTCTTTAATCCTCACAGACAAAAGCCTGAGCAACCAAACTCCCACACTGTCTCTTTTCCTAATGGAAAACAAACAGTGACTTAATGGAGGATTCTTTGAAATGTGAAGGGATGTTTTACAAGAGCCGCACACAAGATGCCTCATCACAGCAGAGAAGAGCCAAAGGTGGCAGGAACAAAGAACCACTCCAGACGCGAGACCACCCACATGCGGGCCAGAACCAAACATACGCGTCTCAGGGACTTTCAGTAGTCTCCAAAGAAAAGGGCAACTCGCATAACTAGTTCTTCAAAACCAACATCACACTCCAGTACACAGACACATACCGCCACATGCCAAGTTATAATCCATGCTGGAAAATCTTAATCCAGCCTAAGGATTTTTGCTGGTTTAGATGAATCTTAGAAGGCCTTGATGGTCTCTAAGATCTGTAAATCAGTGGTTCACAACCAGGACAGGTTGATAATCACTGTTATAAATCTATCAATCCCCTTTAAACCATCAATTCAGGCTAGCCTAACTAAAACCAGCAAAAAAAACCTTTGCCTAGTTTGAGCTTTTTATCAGCAGGCATAATCAGGTAGATCAAAACCTGTTTTTCCTTCTCTTTTTACATCCGTTCAATCAGTCAGTGTCCCTCTGACAGCGATACAGAAATAACCAAGCGCTCATTCATCACATGGAGAGAGTTGGAGAGTTGATATGTACAGGAAGCCTATATTCAGGCACTCCACATTTCCTGTGCCACGCACTGAACAGATGACTGTTCAGAGGAGCAAAGCTTTGATCTACGACTCTAATCTATCAAGCCATTAAGCCACCCAATATGGCAGGCGGTGTCTTGTTGTCAGCATGCTAAATGCTAAAGAGTTTTACCCGAGGCATGATGAATGTAGGGGCGGAAAAGACACGTTTGTGTTTTTTGTGCGAGAGCGTGTGTGTCTGAGAGGGAGCGATCTAGACTGTAGATATGAACAAACAGCATTTTAGCCATTATCAAACCCTGCCTACCCTATCTATTAGCGTGTTTGTGATAACAAACCACACAGATTGTAGCGATAACTGATAATTTTTTAGAAAAATTGATGTCCTGAGCTAAAGTTTGGGGGTTGTAAATGTGCCAGGCAGGAAGAATTTAGTTGGTCCTGAAAACTTGAGAAAAATGGAAGCCCCAGTGTTGGATGGAAATATTGCCTCTCAAAGTTGGGAGGTGAAACCATTCATTTTCAAGGGTCAAATCTGACTCGAGTGACTATGGAAGACAAAGTATACTAGTCTTGGCATTGGAAGTATGTAAGCAGGAGGACAGAAAATTGCAGATTCTTACTTATTTACAAGGTAAATCTTATTTTTTGTGGTATCCCTGATGAAAAAAATAGCATATGCTGGTCACGAAGCATGACAGCTGGTTTCAGCTGTTCCTTAGTTGGTCATGTGGTCCTAAGCTGGTTTTAAGCAACTAGCTCCTGCTCAGGACCAGTTTATGACCAACTAAGGACCAGCATAAACCAGCTCAAACCAGCTGCCAAGCCTCAAAACAACCAGCATATTGTTTTTTTTTTTTTCTCAAAAGGGATGTTATTTGTTTGCGAGATTATATGAATGCATAACATCCACATGGTGGAATTTGTGTTTAGTACAGTTAAGGTCTAAAATTTACATCCCCTTTTCAGAATCTGCAAAATGTAAATTATTTAACCAAAATAAGAGGGATCATACAAAATGCATGTTATTGTTTATTTACTATGTACTGACCTGAATAACTGTATGATTTTGAGATCTTTTCACACTGAGGACAACTGAGGGACTCAGAGAAGGTTCTCACTGATGCTCCAGAAGGAAAAACCATGTATTATTGAAAACTTTTTGAATTTGAAGATCAGGGTAAATTTAACTTATTTTATCTGCTGGGAAACATGTAAGTATCTTCTGTAGCCTCTGAAGGGCAGTACTAAATGAAAAAAAAATACGATATTTAGGCAAAATAAGAAAAATGTACACATCTCCATTCTGTTCAAAAGTTTTCACCCCCCAGCTCTTTATGCATTGTGTTGAAGGATTTTTCTGAAAAAGATTCTGCAAGGCGTATGTAAACTTTTGACTTCAACTGTATATGCTTTGTTTTTCTTTTTGGAGCATCAGTGAGCATTTGAACCTTCTGTAATAGTTGCATATGAGTCCCTCAGTTGTCCTCGGTGTGAAAAGATGGATCTCAAAATCATACAGTCATTGTTGGAAAGGGTTCAAATACACAAAAATGCTGGAAAACCAAAGAATCTGTGGGACCTGAAGTATTTTTCTGAAGAATAGCGAGCAGTTTAACTGTTCAGGACAGGGACTCATGAACAACTATCACTAAACAAAAAAACACAGCTGTGGATCATTCAGGTAACAACACAGTATTAAGAATCAAGGGGATGTAAACTTTTGAACAGGGTCATTTTTTTTTATAAATTCAACTATTTTCTCTTGTGGAATATATGTAAACATCTTTTATGTGAAATATCTTATTCAGGTCAGTACTAAATAAACAATAACATGCATTTTATACAATCCTTATTTTGGTAAAATAATTAACATTTCGCAGATTCTGAAATGGGCATGTAAACCTTTGACCTCAACTGTATATCTGCAAATATGAATTTCCCACATCCCATCTCCATCCTATTTCATATTTTCCTTCTTATAAGGATGGACCGCCCACAATTCTCTCCCAACAAGTTTTGCTAGGCAAAACAGCCACAGCTCAGCTCAAACCAGTAATAAAACTATTTCTAATTAAAAAAAACTACAGCACGAGTGCAGCAGGAGAGCCACTGAGTGTTAGCAACTACTGACGTGATGAGCTATGAAGTTAGTCATCATTAAACAACACTACCTACTACTACTGACACAGAGCAGGAATGATGCTAGTAGTTAATTTAAGAACTAGTGATTATTGCCCAACTGAGGTTTTATGGGCTGGGAAAGACACTACGAGTAGACAAACCCAGTTTGTAGCTCTCGGCTGTGGAGAGCAAGTGCTCTTGTGTCCTTTTGGCTCTGTGCGCCTTGCTGCGTTGTCTCGTGCGACCTCCTCGATGGTAAGGACTAAAGGACGCATGGATTCAGGGATGGAAAAGGAGAGAGCGAGTGCAAGAATCGCCCTCAGGGGAATCCGTCATCGTCCGGACTGAGCGCCACGCGCTGCGAAGAGCAGATAAGAACAGAGTTACACGTGCTGAGAGAAAGAGCGTGAAAAATAAACACATAGGAAAGAACGACAAGGCCTGTGGAGAAGGAGACGGATACAGACACATCCGATATGCAGATCCCTCCTTCACACACACACACTGTGAAGAGCGCGACGTGTGGGGCGCTTGAGAGAATCCTGTTATGCCACCGGGGCGGCCCGCCCCGTTTCTGCTGCGCGACTGATGTCTTTATCTCTGCTTGTGCTTGACATACCGACTGTAGCACAGGAAGTTCAAATCACACTGTTATGATCCCTCCATCTGACTAACGGCTCTAAACTGCGCCATTTTAACTGTTTCAGCCCAGGTCGACGGTTATGCTAATATGTCAGTAAATCACCACCCAAATAAATCACCAGCAAAACACCTAAATAAATAAATAATATATTAAAAGATTGTCCAGTCATTTAAGGTGCACGTTGCTCATCCCTAAAGCAGTTATACTGAATTCATAAAAAAACAACTATGGGATAATGGGAGAGCACAATTTCAAAGCTTTCAAACGTGGAAAGCATTTAAAGCTTTACAGACACAACACAAGAAACCAAAGACTGGCTGCATCCAAAATCGCATACTTACAGTATGTATGAATTAATAGTAGTCATAAAACAATAGGTGAAAAATTCCTGGATGGCCTACTATTTCTGCATCAAATGGATGCTTTATTATCCCATGAGGCCAAGGGAGAGGTCACATGACAATGACAACATAGTGCGTTCATATTAAGTTCTTACTACAGACATTTATTTTAACAATCTTCAAGTGTGCGATTTTGGATGCAGCCTATGGGAAACACACAGACAACTAATGACTCTTCACATGGTAATCCGTACACTAATTAAACATACATTTGGATGAAAATGAGTTGTGAATTATGAGTATAAATACGTGTGAAGAAAGAGGCAGCATAATGCCCTCTCTACGGGATTGCTGTCTCAGCCCCGCCCACATTTTTAATCCCTATCCGATTGCTTTCCTCTCCTTTTTCACTTTGCGCTGGACAGCATAGGTGCCCCTGAGTACCAGTGAGCTGCCGGGTCTGGGATACCGCCCCCTAGTGGCAGTGCTAGGTATGGCTGTCTGGCACTGCCACTCACTGCAGGGTAGACGTGGCCGATCTGCTCGCTGCGGCCGATGTGGATTTCGTCGTCGTCGTCCTCTGTGGTCTTGCGGTAAACGGGGTTGTCGAAATTCATGCTCTTGGTGTTCCGTCTTCTCCAGTTGCGCCACACCAGGTAGCCTCCGGTACACATCAGGCCGATGACCACTGTGGCAAGGATAGGAACTGCATGCGTTTAACACACAGTCAACACATACGGCGAGGGCGTTAACACAGCCAGGGGACACAGAGCGGTGCATAATGACACACACACACACACACACACACAGATATATACACAAGCTCACACACTCAAAACGTTAAGGATTAGTTCACTCCAGAATTAACATTTCCTGATAATTTACTCACGCCTATGTCATCCAAGATGTTCACGTCTTTCTTTATTCAGTCAAAAAGACAGTTTTTGATCAGGTTTTTGAGGAAAATATTGCAGGATTTTTCTCCATATAGTGGACTTCAATAGGGATTAGTGGGTTGAAAGCCCAGATTGCTGTTTTAATGCAGCTTCAAAGTGCTCTACACAATTCCAGCTGAGGAATAAGGGTCTTATCTAGTGAAACGATCGGCCATTTTCAAAAAAAAAAAAAAAAAAGAAAAATTAAATTTATATATGTTTTAACCACAAATGCTCATCTTGCACCAGCTCACGCGCATTTCAGAGCTATACATTTTTACGTTTAGAAAATGACAGATCGTTTCGCTAGATAAGACCCTTATTTCTCGGATGGGAATGTAGAGACCTTTGAAGCTTGCATTAAAACTTCAATTTGGACCTTCAACCTGTTGGCCACCATTGAAGTCCACTGTATGGAGAATGTTTTCCTCAAAAACCTTAATTTCTTTTCGACTGAAGAAAGAAAGACATGAACATCTTGGATGACAAGGGTGTGAGTAAATTATCAGGAAATTTTAATTCAGGAATGAACTAATGCTTTGAGGTGCATCATGGCAGACCTGGGCTAAATGGTTTTTATTAAAATGTGTAAAGCAAATCTGATTTATCCTCTACAGTTTTTGCAACCCTGTTACCAAAATCAAGGGCATATTTAAATAGACTTTAAAACCCTATATATATATATATATATATATATATATATATATATAGATATATATTTATATAATTTATAAAAGTAATAGCTAAAAAATTGCCTGTCTATGCTAGCATGGGTAACAGGGTTGTAAATTTAGTATAGATATAAATTGAATTAAATACAATTTTAAATTAAATTAAACTGAGTTTAAGGAAAATTCTGTTTTGTAGTTACTAACTGCAAGTAAATTAAATTTAGAAAAACGTAATAATATTTTAATATTATAATTATTTGATATTTCAGATATGTTGTTTTTTATGGTAACTTGCTGAATTAATGTATTGTGAGGTTCTGTGACAACAATGAAGTATGCATACTATTTCATATAAAATGTAAAAAATCGTACGCAATATATAGTGTATAATGCACAATGTGCAGCACTCTATAAATCCATTCTAAACAACTTTTTAGTGTGGGGTTAGCAAGTTTTAAATTAATACTTTTATTTAGTCAAAATGCATTGAACTGATGAAAGTAAAGGGTTTCCACCAAAAAAAAAAAATAAAAAAAAAAATAAAGCAGCAAATTGATTTCAAAACCCATAATAATAAGAAGTGTTTCTTGAGTAATAAATTAGCATATTAAAATATTTTCTAAAGGATCAGGAAGACTGGAGTAGTGGCTGCTTAAAACTTAGCTTTGCCAAAAAAAAAAAAAAAAAAAAATCTTACCAACCCCAAACTTTTGAACAGTAGTGTATTATTTGAGAAGAGTCTTATTATATCACTACCAAAACGACTACTTAAAAGGATAGTTCACCCAAAAAAAAAAATTCTTAATAATTAATCACCCTTGTGTAGTTCCAAACCCGTAAGACCTTTGTTCTTCTTTGGAACACAAATTAAGATATTTTTGATGTCACTGATGTCACATGGACTATTTTAATGATGTCCTTACTACCTTTCTGCATCTTTAACATGTCAGTTGTGTTGCTGTCTATGCAGGGTCACACAGCTCTCGTATTGCATTAAATATCTTAATTTGTGTTCTTAAGTTGAACGAAGGTCTAATGGGTTTGGAATGAGATGAGGGTGAGTAATTAATGACAGAATTTTAATTTTTTGGGTGAGCTATCCCTTTAAAAATCAGGTTTAAAATCCCCAAAATAGCTGTATGTGCATTTTAAAACTAGGGCTGCCAAAAACACCTTTCCCACTCACTCACACACACGCTCACACAGTGGCTTAGTGGAATATGTGAAGGGGGTGCTCACGTGCTGTTTAGTGAGACACCAGGAGTCTAAGGGGACCAGGAGAAATCGAATTGGACTGTGTGTATGCTCACACACGCCTACATGTGAATGGCTGGGGGGAGCACATTGCTATTCAAGTTGAATTGATAACCATGTATGGCTTTCCTGCAGTGGCTGGCTAACCCATTCCTTAATTTAAAAGATCAGCCGTGGCTGCTCTGGTCCCCTGGAACTTCTACCTAATTGCTCTTTTGTCTGGGGAGCCGCTGAGACCTCCTCATGATGTGTTTTCCCTCCATCGCTCAGGTTCTATTGTCTTGCTATAAACACTTGGAATGCAGTTCCATTTGATTTTTTCACCAAACTACAATAAAAGAAAGCATTTAGCAAGACGCTACAATTTTAAGATAAGAGGGGTGGCCGTAAAGGGATCGCAATTACAAAGAGCTATTAAAACGTTTAGTAGAGGAAAGGTATTTCACTTAGTGTCTTTCAGCACAGACATGGTCATTTCAATCCCACTAAGCCACTCACCAGACACAGCTCAGACAATCAATGAAGCCCATCAGGTCCTTTTGACAGAGACTTTCTGTAGAAACTATGATAGATACATTTACATATACTGTACTTTATATATACATATACTGTTATTTAGTTCGATCAAACAGTCAAAAGGATGATGTATAGAAACTAACTGAGAGAATGATCACAAAATCAAAATGCGTGAGTGACACTTCTTTTTGTAGGATCAAAACTAACCATTTAAAAAGCACTAATTTCATTATGAGCACAATATATTTAAAAACATGTAGGCTGCTGTCATAAAGTTTTGAAATAGACACTTTAATTTAGAAAGAATATTCTGGATTAAATACTATTCAAGCTTAATCGACAGCATCTGTGGATAATCTAATGTGTACAGACAGTAATGCTCTTACAAAAAATGTAAAGTTTAAAATATGGAAATGTCATGCTGTCACCAAAGTATAACTATATTCAGACTAGTCTGAAGCATTTATTAAACTCGTTTGTGAAAAATTATTTCAAACATTAAGATTTTGAATGTTTTTTAAAGAATTCTCTTCTGCTAAACAAGCTTGCATTTATTTAATCCAAAATACAGCAATACAGCAGTAATATTGCGAAATATTTTACTATTTAAAATAACTGCTTTCTATTTGAATATACTTCAAAATGTAATTTATTCCTGTGATCAAAGCGACATTTTCAGCATCATTACTCCAGTCTTCAGTGTCACATGATCCTTCAAAAATCATTGTAACATGCTGATTTGCTGTTCAAGAAACATGTATTATTATTATCAATATTTAAAATTGTTAAAATTATTATCAATATTTAAAAAAAAAAAAAATATATATATATATATATTTTTTTTTTTTTCCCCTCAGGATTCTTTGATGAATGAAAAGATGCAAAGATCAGCATTTATCTGAAATAAAAAGCTTAAGTAACATTATACACTATACCATTCAACATACTTTAAATTGTTCAAAAGTAATGATTAAGACATTTATAATGTTACAAAACATTTCTATTTTAGATAAATGCTATTTTCTGAACTTTCTATTCATTAAAGAAACCTGAAAAAAATTCTAATCTGCTTTTCAACATGATAATAATAATAATAATAATAATAATAATAATAATAATAATACATGTTTTTTGAGCAGAAAATCAAAATATAAGAATGACTTTTGAAGGATCATGTGACTGAAGTAATGATTCAGCATTGAAATCACAGGAATAAATTACATTATAAAATATAGTCAAATAGAAAACAGTGATTTTAAAATAAAAAAAATATTTCAAAATGTTACTGTTTTGCTGTACTTTGGATCAAATAAATGCAGGCTTGGTAAGCAGAAGAGACTTCTTTATAAAAAAAACATTAAAAATCTTCCTGTTCAAAAAATTTTGACTGATAGTGTAAATATAATAAAAACGTATAAATATATTTATATAAAATTGTTTAAATACAAATGTATAAATATAATTATCCACACAACACTTTTAACTTGTAACCAAAAATTCATGGAAAATACAAATTTGACTTAATTGTTTAAATAATATAAATGATATAGAAACATTATGAAAACAATGTTTTAAAAAAGTTTCACTTAAAAAAAAAAAACTTTTTTTTTTAAATAAAACAGGCTTCGTTACTAATAAAATGTTCTAAAAGAAATGTTCTTGATTAATTTATTTAAATATTTGAAATTAAGTGAAAACATAAAGAAAAGTTAAAAAGCTATCAAATCATTTTTAATCCAGTGGCAGAGTTTACAAAAATTGCTACATCATTATCAATTCCACGACACAATGTTGTTTCTAGGCAACAAGCAAATTCATGTTTAAAATTATATTCACATTCATTCAAAATCACATTTTTTGGTTGACAAAAAAATCAATAAAAATGCTTATCAGACTATTTTCAAGAGCAAAAATGTGTGTCCTTCACATTGCATACCATGCTGGCATAAGAACTGACAGATTACACTGACCACCGGATGTAATGCGACCTTGAAAAACCTTTTACGGGTTTGTTCCAAGTCATCTCTAAGAATAAAGACTTATTATTACCAATTTTATTTTATGCACCATGTGTTTGCAAAGTGAAGAAAGTGTTTTTTTGCAGAGAGGGACTGTAAGCTTCACAGTTCTGCTTTTCAACCCTTTGATTTGATAGCCACACAGAGTACTGTACGTTTTTCTTATTTAACAAACTCAAAATTGAGTTGAACTTATTTCCGGAATAATTAGCATGCTGTCGATAGCACTTAAGTTGTATTTAACCTGGAATATTAAGCTAAATGAAGCAGCAGCAAGTTTATAAATGGCTAGTTAAGACCACCAATAAGTGTCTCCGAAGCAGGTAGTGCACATAAAGCTCAAGGGCAAAAGCTGTTCAGCTACTGGGTGAACAAGGCTGAATTTGAAATGCAGGATAAAATGCTTAGTTAACTTTAATACTCACCAATTGGAATGACTATACCCAGAACCGCAACGGTTATATTGCTACCAAGGAGGAAGTGGTCATTTCCACTGCCAGCTGAAATAGAAAGAGAAGCGAAACGGAAAGATGAGAAAAGAAAGACAGCAGTTTGCAGTTTAGTAAACAGCATTGTATTGTCCACAGTTATTGAGTGAGTAAATGATGACAGGCTTTTTCTATTCCTTTAAAACAGCATCAAAATAAAAACGTGTAACAGGTTTGTTTTCACTGCCGGTTTCATTTAAATGAATCTCCTCCAGTTCGTATACTAAAGTGTCCATTTACATTGTTATCTCGCCCAAGGCCATATATTGCTATTCATACAGCACTTTGCTTTGTGCTGTTGCTTCCCCTTTTAAGGTTTCTGCTGAGCAGTTGTTTCCACCAAATAAATCCCACCTCAATCTCACAATTAGCACGTGGCCCTCCATTAGCTACAGCGTAATTAGTGTCTGATAATGGAGTCTGAGCCAGGAGATTAAGAGGACTAGATGGTACAGCATTGGCATACAGATACAGACAAGACAGCCTGAGGGCTTGGAAAATCAGTGGGAAACAAAAGAAAATGCAGTGTATACAGTAACGACTGCACATAAAAATATAAGTAATCAAGAAAACATGTTGTTGGTAAGGGGATCCTCTTAAAGCCACAGTGAGCGTGTTACTTGTGTGATACCAGTGACTTGTGGGTTTCCATGGCAACACTTCATTTGCATCATCTGCTTCTGTTTGTATATAGCGTATAGTTCCTGTTTAAATGGGTTTCTATTAAGAGCATTGAATTTCTCTCCATGCTAAATGATTACATCCATAACATCATTATTCACAGAGTCATATGTCTGTGAAAAGACGAGGAAGTGTATCCAAACTCATTAGTGTGGAATGCTTTTAGTACAAACAATTGGGCTGTAACAGGTGATGCTGTTATACTCCACTATGAGCACTGAATACGGCTAAAACACACTTCGTAAATTTACAACCCATGGTTTTATGATCATTTTGCACAATATGTGATATATTTTACAAATCTACTACAGGTATTCACAGCTGGTGTGCTTGGCACTTAAATTGCTGTTTGTAGCTAACACACCCCACTATTCAAAATTTGGGGTTGGTACGAATTTTTAATGTTTTAAGTGTTAATGAAAGAGTCTTATGCTGACCAAGGACATTTTTTAACTATTTAAAATAACTTTCTGTTTGTTTTCTGTTTCTGTCTTTTTTTCTTCAGTCGAACAGAAATGAAGATTTTTGAGGAAAACATTTCAGGATTTTTCTCCATATAGTGGACTTCAATGGGAGCCAATGGGTTGAAGGTCCAAAATGCAGTTTCAATGCAGCTTCAAATGGCTCTACACGATCCCATCCGAGGAATAAGGGTCTTATCTAGCGAAACTGTTGGTCATTTTCTAAAAATAATAAAAATGTATATACTTTTTAACCACAAATGCTCATCTTGCACTAGCTCCGCGTTCGTGACTTCCTGCATTATGTAATCATGCTGGAAAAGTCACATGTGATGGAGGCGGAAGTACCGACCCAGTGTTTACAACGCGAATGTGCAAAGAAAGTCAAACACCCTTTACAAAAAAGGTAAAACAACAATGTTGGACAATTTTGAAGTTGGAGGAGAAAATGAGATGAGTTTTTCACCCTACTCTACCTTTCTGAAACAAAGTACGCAGAGGAAGAACTAACCACGCATGACCTTTCAAACGTGATTACGCAATGCGTTGTGGATGATGCAAGATGAGCAGTTGTGGTAAAAAAAAAAAACACAAAACAAAAGTAGGGCACTGGTTTCACGATTCAATTCGATTCTGACTATCATGTCAACAATTCTATAATCAATGCATCACGATTATATAAAATTTATTTTGTGCATTTTTATTAAATAATATACTTTTTCACTTTTTAAAATAATTACAAATTAATAATAAATCAAAACTAGTGTTAAGAAATAAACCAGGTAAATATAGCTTCAAAACATACAAGCAAATACAAAGTAATAAAGCGGGAAAAAGACAATTACAAGTAATAAACAAAAATTACTTTCAGTATCTGGGAGTGCTTTAAAGGAGTAGTTCACTTCTAGAACAAAAATTTACAGATAATTTACTCACCCCCTTGTCATCCAAGATATTCATGTCTTTCTTTCTTCAGTCATAAATTATGTTTTTTAAGGAAAACATTTCAGGATGTCTCTCCATATAGTTTTTCTACATACCCTAACTGTATTGAACCGGAATACACAGAGTTCACACAGAGCTAGACAAGACAAGCATTTGAGGTTAAAAAGTATATAAATTTTTTTTTTTTTAAGAAAATAACACACTGTTTTGCTAGATAAGACCTTTCTTCCTCGGCTGGGATCATTTAAAGCCCTTTGAAGATGCATTTAAACTGCATTTTGTAAGTTCAAACTCGCAGTCACCATAGAAGTCCATTATATATGGAGAACATTCCTGAAATGTTTTCCTCAAGAAACAATTTCTTTACGATTAAAGAAAGAAAGAAAGACATGAACATCTTGGATGACAAGGGGGTGAGTAAATTATCTATGAATTTTTGTTCTGGAAGTGAACTTCTCCTTTAAGTATTCAAAAGTTTACAGACAATCATAGTTATGTTTTTTTTCTTTTTTCCTCAGCATTATTGCCATTTGATTATTACTGATGAGATCATAGACAGTGGCAGCTTTCACACTAATGCACAGATCTATTTCGACATATCAGATGTTTTGTCCTGTTCTGAAAACATAACTGTGTTTACATTAATTTCATATCATAAAAGTATTCCGAGATGCAAGTGCATTTAACCTCAGCCACAAGCTTCAGGACAAAAACAAATGCGCATGCTATAGCCTGTCAGTACGCGAGTTTCGTGCATCTAATACGTACTAATACGCACATGTTTGCATATAATACGCAGTTCTGGCATGCATATAATAAGCAATGTCTCAGCGTATATATGATATACAGTTTTGGCGTACATATAATAGGCACCTACCCCACACCCCAAATCCCTAACCATTGTGTATCACATGCACATCGAGAAATGCGCACGTGTCTCTCAGTGCATTTTATTTATTTTTTTATTTATTTATTTTTAATAGAAAATAACCAATCGTTTCACTAGATAAGACCCTTATTCCTCAGCTGGGATTGCGTAGAGCCCTTTGAAGCTGCACTGAAACTGCAATTTGAACCTTCAATCCATTGATCCCCATTGAAGTCCACTTTATGGAGAAAAATCCTGAAATGTTTTCCTCAAAAAACTAAATTTCTTTTCGACTAAAGAAAGAAAGACATGAACATCTTCGATGGGGGTGAGTAAATGCTCAAAAATGCATTAATTTTCCATTCCATAAATGGAAAAAAGCATTAATTAAAAATAAATAAATCTTACTGAAACAAAACTTTTGAACAGCTGTGTGTAAAAAAAAAAAAAAACAGTCATATTTGTAGAATTCTCTCGAAATCTACAGGCAAGTCTTTGTCTTCATTAGCAAGCAGCCATAAAAGGCAGAAAGGGTGCTGGCGTAATTCATCACTATCCTCAGTGCAGCAATTTACAGGTTTTATCTAATGGAGAGTTTCACCATGTCTACTGTGTAATATGCTGGTAGTCATAAAATATTCAAGAACCAAAATTTATGTATGGCATCAGGAACGAGCACTTTTGCGCTTTAATTATGCGCTAAAAAAAGGCTACAAAATGTTAGTTGTTTTTCCATATTTTTACTCTTGACAGAAAATCTTTTGAAGACTTTTGGTTAGTTATCATGGATGTGGATCCTATTACTGAAGTCGCTAATGCCTTTTTTCCTGCTGTGTGCAGGTGGCCGTGTACCTGAGCGTCCCCAATCAAAGCCCAGAGGCTGTGGGAGGGTGAGAGTGAAACACTGAGTGTGGAGAGGAACAAGGCTGAGGGCAATGTTCATCAGTCAGGGCTGGCTGCTTCTCTCTCTTCACTGGCTGCTCTAATTCAGCACAGACACACACTGGGACCCTGGGCGACCACTGCTGCCTCATATATCACTCTCAAGTGGCCCAGCGATGCTCGGCAAGCAAATTCCACCACACATTAGCTTTCAAAGACTCTGAGGACTACTGTACGAGTACTGTATAAGAGCACTTATATAAGATCCATGCCTTCAGCTGAATATCAGCGGTGATGAAATTGGCTAAAGCCTGGAATACATTACGAGATTTTTGCACCAATTTACAGTCTGGAGAAGTTTACACTTGTTGCTGAACGTGAGACATGATCTGCAGATTAAAGCTGACAGATTCCACAGAAAATAGTGTAGTGTATTATGGTCACAGATGTTTCCATTTTTCCAGTTGGAGGATATCAAACATGTTTGAAATTTTCAGCTGATTTTAGAACACGTTTTCATTTGTCACGCATCTCCTAGCAACAAGGCACACGTTTCTGCGTGGAATGACTTTAAAGTCTGGTAGTGTGCGATCCTGAGTCGTGTAGTGTATGATGGCCAGTTTTACTTTGTCACTATTCACAAAGTGTATTATGCTCAGTGTTTTAAAAATCTATTTAGATTTTTAAAGTTGTGTAGTGTATTTCAAACTTAAAACAATACAAGTTCAACACAAGTAAACAACACAATATCACATGCTATTGATCTCATACAATAGTTCTATGAATACCTACGTGAAGCTCAATGACAAATACTGTTGCAAAGATTTGTGGTCAGTAATTATTATTATTATTTATTTTTTTAAATAAGTCTTATGCTCGCCAAGGCTGTATTTATTTGATGTAAAAACAATAATATTGTGAGATATTATTACAATTTCAAATAACTGTTTTCTATTTAAATATATTTTAATATGTAATTTTATTCATTCTAACAGCTGACTTGGTGCTCAGGAAATATTTCTTATTGTTATTATCAATGTTGAAAACTGATGAATAAAAGGTTCAAAAGAAAGAATTTATTCGAAATACAATTTTAAACAACTTTGCTGTCACTGTCAACTTTTGAATGTCAATGACAAAGAAAAATCCAGTCTTTGCATTTATGTTGGTTATAAAAGGTTTGGAAAAATATTTATACTATTTTCAAGAAAAGTTAAATTTTTTTGAATGATGCTAAAAATGTCACATGGTCTAACCATCAAGTAAAAGTAATTTTTTTCCCCCTTTAACACCTGCTTAATCCTTATTTAAAAAAAGTTTATGAATAAAAGTTATACATTTTTTTTTTTGAAACATACATATAAATATGAATTCAAAATTTCATTATGTTTTTTTGGGAGCATTTGTTTTTTTAAAAGCATGCTCATTATAGAAAAGATGGACTCAAGTTATTGCATAAGACTTACATTGTAATATAATAAAAGCAGACAAAAAAAGAGAATGATTTCACAAGCTATGTTTTCAAACTACTGTTTTTATATGCATTTGGAAATATTGCATAGGAAACGAGTGATGGAAATGCAATTGCCAAATAAATTCCTCCATGCGCATCAAAAAAGTCATGCGACTCTGTGCTATGGGACGCCATAACATGACTAACCAGCAGACCGATCTTGTTGCACAGCATCTGAAACATTGTTATGATCATTGTTAAAGTCTGTCGTCAAAGTATTTCTGTATAATTGCCTCCCAGAACTGTCTTACACAACTGTGTTTCCAAACAGCAGGCATCCACCTCCAAAAGCAATGACCGCATTTATTGTGTTTGGTCTGCTCGCTCTGAGGCGCAAGCAATGTATTATATGTGACCCTGAAACACAAAACCAGTCATAAGGGTCAGTTTTTGGAAATTAATCTGAAAAAATAAGTTTTCTATTGCTGTATGGCTTGTTAGGATAGGACAATACTTGGCCGAGATACAGCTATTTGAAAATCTGAAATCTGAGGTGAAAAAAATCGAAATATTGAGAAAATCGCCTTTAAAGTTGTCCAAATAAAGTTCTAATCAAATATTAAGTTTTGATATATTTTCGGTAGCAAATTTACAAAATATCTTCATGGAACATGATCTTTACTTAATATCCTAATGATTTTTGGCATAAATGAAAATTCAATCATTTTGTCCTATACAATGTATTGTTGGCTATTGTTATAAATATACCCCTGCTACTACTATATGGTTTTGTTGTTCACGGTCACATATATGAAAATGATTATATTCAGTGGCTTCTCCTACTTTTCTTAGTTATATTTATTGCCAGTTTATCAAAGGACGATCAAGTGACGAAGTACTGAATCACAACACAAAAACTGAGATGAAAACTCACCACGATGAGAAAGATTGCCATTGGCACCTTGTATGCTGTTGCTGTGGATGGTTGTAGACATCTGTCTGTGATCTGTTGTCGTTTGGGTGGAAGCTGGCTGTTTCGAAGGCGCTGTAGTGCTGGATTGAGTGGTCACTGTGGATAAAGTGGCTGTGGAGTGTGTAGTGGAGGAACGATGTGAGCTGGAATGAGTGGTTGTGGTGGGGCTGATGGTGGTTGTACTTGATACTGTAGCTGTAGGTGTAGTTGTAGAGATTGTACTGGCTGCTGTAGATGTTTTGGTGTTTGTAGATGGAGTGGTGGTTGTAGGAGTCAGAGTTGTAGAAGGTTCTGGTGTCGTAGTAGTGGTTGTACTTGCAGCAGTTGTTGTTTTGGGTTTGACTACAACAAACAAAACAGAAATATGAGATACCTGACCAAGATTTGGGCTTTCTAGATCTATATCTGATGTTGAAACTTCAGTCTGTCTGAATCACAACATATAATCATGAATAAGGTGTTGTTAGTTTCTTTAAAATGTGTAGCATAGCTCAACTTGACTTAGGGCTTTGTATTTTGTTACCTGTCACACAGCGGCGCATGTCCGGGCCCAGTTCCATGTTGTCGGGACAGGCACATGTGTACTTGGGCGAGTGGTCTGTGATCTGAGGAGCTCTGAGGCACAGGTACTCACAGCCACCATTGGGCAAACTCCCCATGTTGCATGTGTCTGGAGCTATAGGAAAAAAAAACAAAAAAAAACAGTGTAATTCAGATAAATTAGCCTCTGGATTGGTTGCATAGTATTATATATGAGATCAGACATTATAGCAGCTGAACTATTAAGATGCATACACATTGACTGTGACCAAACACAGGGGGCCATTCATTTGCAGTGAAAGCTCTGCCACATGGGGGTTGAAAATTAAAAGTCTAGCTTTCTATTCACCCTAATTCACCTCTAAACTGCTTTCTATGCTGTTGTCCATGGGTAAAAAGCAAATAAGATATATTAACTAGTTAAGAAAACACATTCATATAAATTAACCAAAGCAAATTTAATTTATATTACATACTGCAACAGTCATTTATCACTTAATTTATGTGGTTTTGAGTATGACAAATTATATACATTTAAATATACACTACTGTTTAAAAGTTTGGAGTCAATTAGACTTTTTTTTTTAAAGAAATGATTAATTGCATAATGCAAAGAGACACTAAATTGATCAAAAGCGACAGAAAAGACATTTATAATGTTAGAAAAAATGTCTATTTTGAACTTTCTGATAAAAAAGCATCATATTACCACAAAAATATTAGGCATCACAACTGTTTTTAACATTTATAATAAGAAGAAATGTTACTTGAGCCACAAATCAGCATATCAGAATGATTTCTGAAGGATCATGTGACACCGAAGACTGCAGTCATGGCTAATGAAAATTCAACGTTGCCATCACAGGAATAAATAACATTGTAAAATACATTATAATTGAAAACAGGCATGTTTTCATAAACATAATATTACTGTTTTTACTGTTTTTTTTTTTTATAAATAAAAGTCTTGGTGAACATATGTGGTTTGTTTCAAAAACAAAAAACTAAAGTATGAATGTCTACTAACAGTAATCATGTCAGTAATCATGCGTGTCTACTGTAATGTGTATGGCATCCAACAGTATATTCAGTTTTTATATTGTTATATTTGCACTTAAGCATAATGGGTTTAATACGTGCATGTTTTATAACCAGAAACTGACTGAGCTTGAGCAACTGCAATCTTTCTTTTGATGTTATTGTCAGCTGTACAATACAGCAACGTACAGCAACGGAAATTTACATGAAAGTTTGTTTATATCTACAAACACTACTCAGGTGTTTTTATTTTTGTTATAAATAATATCTTATGTGCAGCTCTTTCTTACACATTCTCATAAAATCTTGTTTTTCAGGAATGCATGACTGATTAATATTTCACTCAGAGGCACTTGAGATACAAAAAGCGGTTGGATTCAATTCTCATCATTTCTCGTTCAGCATAAGTGTGTTTTCCTGCTTTCGTTTGCATTTTCAGAGCAACACGTTTAATTCTTTGATTTAGATTTAAATAGCACTTCTCATTTATTAATGTGAGGAGGCTGTAAATTGCTTCTTCTGCTGGCACGCTGCACGTGGTCTGTTTGTGATAAAAGGATGAAAACAAAGAATCAAAATCTGCACACATGCACGCACACTGCCTCTTTTATTTTCTTTGTCTCTGGAATGAAAATTCACCATAAATATGCTTTTCAATAATAGGACTGCTATTACTGGGGGGAAAAAAACAGAGAGTCAGCAAAGATTTGCCTCTCATTATTATAACAATGCTAAAAGGTGACAGTGTGAAAATAATACAGTTCAAGAAATGTTTCTATTAGCTTCTGAAAGGCAGAACTATTACATAGACATTTTTCTTTGCTGCTGTTACCTTTAAGAAATGGCCTCTTCACATGTAAAATGGAAACAAAAAAAGTTTTTTTTAATTTCACTAACTTGTCTTTTTGGTCCAGGGAGGTGTCAATGGCAGTGTTTTCATAACATATTAAAGACTTTTATCTCAAAAGATCAGGAACAATTTGATTCATCATGATTTGAGTCCTCTAATGCAGCGTTTCCCAACCGCAGTCCTCGCATATTTCGTATTTATCTATTATCACGTATGACATTTGCTCTATTCAACTATAAGTGCCCTGCAAAGTGGACATCCCCGGATATGGTTTCCACAAAAATATTAAGAATAATTTTTTAACAAATACAGCTTTGCCATCACAGAATAAACATATGAACATTAAAATAGTATATATATCTATCCACCTTATTTTTCCTGTAATTGTGGGCACATCCATTTGTAAATTGAATGACTTCCAGTGCCATTTGCTTACAGCTATTTTTTGCTAGTTTTAGCTTGATATTGCAAACTGGTGTGTCTTACCATATTATTTGAATGTATTATCTTAATTATGAACACACTGGTTTGTAATGCAAACAGTTTTACCATTTACTGGACTTTGTTATTCTTCTCGTTATTTCCCTACAGCGGCTAATGAACTGAAAGTCTTGCATGTTCACAGAAAATGGCTTAATTCCGCATTGAAAAATAAGGTTTTCAAACAAATATTCAAATAGCAGTTATTTTATTAGTAGTAGCTAGTTATTTTAAATTGCCATAATATTTCACTATAATTTCAGAGTCTTCCCTGTATTTTTATTCATTTATTTATTTATTTTTTTACATTTTTTACAAATATAGCTACAGTGAGCATAAGAGGCTTCCTTCAAAACCAATTTCAGGCTTTTGAATGTGGCTGTACATGTGCTCATTATTTACTGTAACTGTCAGCATTAAACTACTCATAATCTAATCATTCAATAACTGAAGAAGAAATTATTGAATAAAGTAGTTATTTTTGTTTTCTTTACACATTTTATTAATGTCCTTACTACCTTTTTGGCTCTTGAATGTGGTAGTTGCGTTGCTGTCTATGCAGGGTGAGAAAGCTCTCAGATTTCCTCAAAAATATCTTAATTTGCATTCCGAAGATGAACAAAGGTCTTAAGGTTTTGGAACGACATGAGCACAAGTAATTAATGACAGAATTTTCATTTTTGGGTGAACTACCCCTTTACGATATACTAAAATACACTTTTGAAATAGTAATTGGATACTCAACAATTTACCAACAAAATTGCTAAGAGATTCTGAGCAGATACAAAAAATGAGGTTTCTTTAGTTAACTGAACTGAATCAGTTGAATAAATCAAATAGCTAAAATGTTTTGGAACAACTCTACCTGAAAGAGAGAACATCCACAGAACAATAAACCACTAGTTGCTATAGAAACAACAACAACAACAACAACAAAAAAATACAACAACATCAAAGAAAATGCTCTTTATTGGAAAAACTACCCTATTTTTAAATTCACACTACTAAAAAATATAGTTAGGTAAACAGCTACATTTAACTAGTCACTCTCCGTTACTAGCCAGTCTATGCACGTCTAAAGTGACTGAATATGGCATGTATCTGTATTACACTTATTTCTTACCTTGGGGCTGCCGGAGCTCATGGAACACCACCACATCCAGTGGGTTGTTGAGATGTTGAGCCAGCATTGCCACGTCATGCCCTGTCAGTCGGTTTACACTGTAGATGGCCTCATCCTCCAAGTCAGTCCAGTAAACCCGGTCCTGTAGAAATATACATTTTTTAGAATGTTTTTGATTGAATAGAAAGTTGAAAGGGGTCATCGGATGCAAAATTCACTTTTACATGTTGTTTATACATAAATGTGTGTTGGCAGTGTGTGTACACAACCACCCTATAATGATCAAAAAAAAATTTAAATCCCCAATAATAATAATCACTTTCTCATATCAGGCTGTTCCGAGAATCTTGGCAGAATGACATAGTTCTGTACAGGCCCCTCCCACAAAAGTTGATTGACACTGGCGTTTTACCTTAGACCCGCCCTGAGTGAACTGTGAACAGTCTGCCATTGTTTTGATGCCTGAGTAGGTGTAGACAGGAATGTCTCCTAAACTAATGAGGTGTTCTGTTGTTGGATGTAATAATGAACATTGTCATTTACTCCCAACATCTGAGGCACTGAAGACGCAGAGGATTACTTTTGTTTTTGAAAGGAATGCGTTCCCGATCTACCGAAATGCCTTTATGTTTGCACAAATCATTTGTGAACCAGCTTCACCTACAGAAGAAGTGAGTATAAGGTTTTTTTTATGAATCTTTGCAATCACCTTTCCTAATAACCTTTTGGCGCTAGCTAAATTTCACAGTCTGAGAAAACTGCTCATCACCTCATGGGAGAGGGGGGTGGGGTGAGCAGAGCTCATTAGCATTTAAAGGGACATGCACCAAAACAGGTTGCTGTGAACAGAGCTGATTAGAGTGTTTTACACTACCATTGAGAAATTTTTGGGCTTTTTTTGTTACTTTTTTTTATTCAGATAGGACAGTGAAGAGATGACAGGAAAGCATTAAGTGGAGACAGGGGAGCAGGATCGGCAAAGGACCTTGAGACGGGAATCGAACTTGGGTCGCCGTGAGCGCAGCTGCGCTGTATATGTTGGCCACAAGACTATCGGCACCGACACCATTGAGAATTTTTAACCAAAGTATGTTACAGATTTTACATTAAGACCCTAAAAATCATATCAACTGGGCATCCGATGACCCCTTTAATGCAACCTTGCAGAATAAAGCATGTTATTTCTTTATAAACAAAAAATCTTACTGACCGCAAACAGTACTGTATATAAAGAATGAATAAGTAGTTCAAAATGTCTTTATATATATTTACACTTTACACTTTAGTCTTTAGTCTTTAATCTTTTCTCAGCTAGGGCATCAAGTGACTAGCATTTACATTGTTCTTGGGTATTTTATTGTGAATCAGTGAAAGATGGATACCAATATACTGGACACAAAAGACACTTGGAAAGAAACAAAATCAAAACCAAAAAGGTATTATTCTGTATTTTTTGTTTTTGGTGATGCAAGACACCAAAAAAAGAAAAGAAAAAGGGGGAAGATGACAATGAAGATAAAGGCTTGTGTGTCTTGTGGTCCACAAAGGTCTTTCATCAGACTAATTAAAGCTTGCAGCTCTATCTCTCCTTTGCATCTTCACCTACATGAGCCTGAAAGCACACGCTCGACTGTCTGACAATAGCACTTTCAACATTCTCCTCGCTTCTCCGTCCGCCTCCCTCCTCTGATCAGTCCTTATCAGCCGCTACAGAAATATTGCAAATGTGCATGGTGAGATCGTCTGTTACTATGACAACCTGAGATTCATCTTTTCAAACGGATGCGGAAATGGATGAGGAAATTTGGGAGGGGGTGTTTTTGGGGTAACAAAAGAAAAGGACATGGGGTGGGGGTGGGGTGGTGGCTGAGCATGCCCAGGTGGGGGTGGTTGGCTGGCTCCGGGTATTAGAGGATGTTTACAGAGCCGTGCTTTTTTGGAAAGGTCAGGCTGCTGGATCCCAGCGGAGCTCCGTCAGGTGCTTCTACTGGTGGCGCTTGATCAGTAGGACTCCTTAACCTGCACTAGACAGCATTCAAATTCTGCCGCATTGCAGCTCTCATCTAACGCACGGGCCATGAAGGCACCATATCTGATATAGATAACTGCTTTAATCTATGACACAAAAGGCTGGCTTCTAACATCCAAGTCTGAAATTTGTACTCCTTGAGCGAGGGGAGCATCTTTATTAAAACCTTTCATCAAAGTCTTCGCTTCATTTGGGAAGGAGCAACTATCCCTGTGGAGCTGAAATGGTCTTGACATTTTCAATGGTTCCCACTAACCAATAAAATAATGTGAAAGCTGGAGTGGAGATATTGGTCTGTTTTATGAGACAGGGCAATGTAAAGGTCACACATCGTCTGAAAAGGTGACAGGAAAATGGAGTAAATTTCTAATATGTAATTTGCGGTCTGCTGTGTTGGAAGCCAATATGTGGTGTATAGCAGCGTTTTCTTCAAGACGCTAAAATAATTCCCTGAGTTCACTAAAGCCCTCTGCCATAGCAGATTTATTTACAGTAAAAACAGTAATTTTGTGAAATAATATTATTTTTTCAAAATAACCTTTCTATTTTAATATACTTAAAAATGTAATTTACCCTTATGCTGAATTTTCAGTAATCATTACTCCAGTCTTCAGTGTCACATGATCCTTCAGAAGTCATTCTAATATGCTGATTTGATACTCAATAATCATTTGTTATTTTTTTTAGCAATTTTGAGAAGTTGTGGAACCCATGATACATTTTTTTAAAGAATTCTTCACTGCATAGTAAGTAAAAAAAAAAAAAAAAAACAGCATACATTTTTTTTGTAACAGTTTAAAAGTCTTTACAGTCAATTTTAAACAATTTAATGCATCCTTGCTGAATAAAATTAATAATTTCTATTAATTATTAAAAAATCTTACTGATCCCAAATAAATAATATAATGAATATAATATTTTTTTGGACTCTCGTTTTAATGGTTAAATGGAAAAAAAAAAAAAAAAAAAAAAAAAAAATCAGAAAGCAACTCAAATCATTAAACAATTTAACAGCAATTTAATAAAAGTTGAACAAAAATTACATTTTTAAGGCCCTATGAAATATGTTTTTTTTTTTTTTTTTTCCAAATTCTGTGATTTCCATTGATTTTCTGGTTTCCATTTTAATGGATTCATAGGACCCTATGAAATCCCTTTTATTTTATTTTATTATTATTTTTTTCCATTTTAATTTTCTGGACTCCTTTTTTTCCTGTTTTAATTTTTTAGACTCTTGTTTTAATGGTTAAATTAAAGATACATACTAATCAAAAAGCAACTCAAATCATGAAACATAATTTAATAGCAGTTTAATAAACGCTGAACAAAAATTTTATTTTTAAGGCCCTATGAAATGCGTTTTATTTTTTTTTCCAAATTCTGTGATTTCCATTAATTTTCTGGTTTCCATTTTAATGGTTTCATTAAATTTTAATAATCAAAAGCATTTACAATTAATTGATTTTATAAAAAAATTAATGTATTATTATTATTTTTTATTTCCCCCCTAGAAATACTGTTTTGTGTATTATAAATTCTGGTAAATAAATTTACTGGCAAATATTCCTTAAAAAATGTTTTAATAATAATTGTATGATTAGTAGTAGTACTATCATTACATTAAGTATTTCTGTCATAGTTTCTTCAAGTTAAACTGAACTTTTATTAAGTTTCTGTTTGTATATGACAACCAAACCACACATCTGTGCCATTCATCCACACAGACACGCAGAACATCCAGGATTCATAATTAAATAGTATTTCTGCAGCTTAATATTCACAGACACTTGTTTTGATTTATTCAACCAAAATTTAGCAAATTCCATGACATTATACAGTAAATTCCATTTTTATGACTGAATTCCACAATTCCATCAGCATTTTCCGCATTGCGAAAATCATAGGGCTCTACATAAAGCTACTGTTTGTCTTCTGAAGACATGGAATATAGGGCACACGTTATACTGATGAATTTCATGGAATAATGAATGCCATATGCGTTTAAAATGACATAAGGTGAGTAAATGATAAAAAAAAACACTTAGAAAAAAGGGAAATGGGAAAAGGGCATTTAGTAGTTTCACATTTTATTACTTTATAACTCTTTTAAGTTTAATTTTAAGCTGTCAACTACCAAAAGGAAATGTGTACTTGAAGAAAAAAAAAGTTTTTTTTAAGTTGGGAGGAATGAGAAATTATGCAATTAAAAATAATGAACCAAAATAATGAGCTTACTGGAACCAACTCCAGCACCAAAGGCTGTAAATGTTTCATACTGAAAATTTTCTATGCTCCTTTAAGCACATCTACAAAACACGCCAAAAATTATAGGGACGTTTTTGGGTACAGTTGTCTCTTACTGTTTTGCAACTTCTACAGCCAAGTGAAGAACTTTTGGAATACTTTAGGATTAGCCTCAAGGGCACTGCAGCAAAGCAGCGGTTCATTTCAAATGTGCCCTGGACAAAAGTAAAAGAATGAAGAAAGCGCATTGTTTCCTTTTTCTAGGGTTAGGCCCCAGGGTGCCCTCTTACTGAGCTGGCTCATCGACTGGCCTGATGAAGGGCATTAGGTGATCTATTGTTTGGGCCGGGTTCTGCCTTCAGGTGCTGTAGAAGCTGCCAACGTAAAAAGGCTTTTAATTTGGTTTGTGTCTTTGGCTGGTGCCAGCCACACACAGCCATACATCTCTTGGCAAGTGTTACTGTCTCACAGTAAGCCCCTGTTTTCCAACTATACCCTGTGAGCAGAAACATGTTTATATATGCATTATGAAGCCAAACTGAGCGTAGAAAGTTCTTGCCGATGCAGCTCCATCTGTGCCTGAATGAGTGCCTCAGTACTCATTCAGTAGTTATTTGATAAATCTGCTTACCTCAAAAAGAGTCAAGGCAAACGGATGTCCGAGATGATCCATGGAGGACAGCAAAACTCGACGGTTGTCTCCATTCAGATCCACACTGGAGATCAGATGAAGCTTGGAATCCACCCAGTAGAGTCGTCTGCTAGACAGATCTGGAAGGGGAAAAAACTTCTAATGGAACATATATGCAGCGTTTCAATAATAAAACAAATGCTTTTAATTTAACATGAGTGGTCTGGGGAAACAGAATAGCGGATAGCACGTGAAAGAAAAATGATTTATGATTTTTCATATTTCAAGTAAAAATAAAGGCAGTTTAAAATGACGTGGAGGCACAACTGAAAAAACAATCAATGACAAAAAACAACACAATGCACTTCCAAAATCTTAGCTTTGCAAGGTTACTTTTCCCATTTGAAACGTATTTTGTTTCTAAACAGACTTAGCAATTCTCAATTCCACTTTTTTTGTCAATATCTTTTTTTCTATCCATCTACCATAACTGCTTTCTCAAATGGCTTTCATGTTAAGCGAGCCAGAGAAATGATGGCGATATTGACAGCGTTGCTTGAGCAATTCCATTTAGTTTTTCCCAAACTGACGGGTGATTGATGAGAAACAATGAAGGTGAATGATTCAAAGCCCTGTTGGCCACAGGAGGCTGCTCTTCATTATTAACACTCTTTCTTCTCCTTCTGCCTCACTCTTTCTGGGTTTGTTTGGTCTTTCTCAATCCTAATGTTTATTTTCTTTCTCCTCTAGTATTTTGGTTGATGTCTTTGTCTCTTGTAAGGATGGCAAACACAGCTCTCTCCTGTCTCTCTTGCTTTTTGGTATGATATGCTTTGTTTTGCTCTCTGCTGCTTCTCTTTTATCTTTTGTTGTCTTTTCTGCTATTCTCCAGTGCGTTTTCTCTATTTTGACTATGTTTGAAGATGTGAATAGTTTTGTTTTGAATGGAAAAGACTGAATTGTAAAACTTTTAAATGGTGTTTTACCAAGCGCAATCCCATTGGGCCACTCGATCCGCTCTGAAACCAGAACCTGCCGATCCACCCCGTTCATTCCGGCTTTCTCAATCTTCGCTTGCGTTCCCCAGTCTGACCAGTACATGAACCTGAAGGGGTCAAAACAAACAAAAGGTTCATGATCAGAATCATGGACAGATCTAAACCAGTGGTTCTCAACCCTCTTGACTCCACTGTCAATATTTAAAGGCACCAGGATTTTCCCAGTTGGTTATTTGCTTGATTTAAAGGATTTAAAATAACATTTTAAAAATATTTTTACTCAACTTCTGCCCAACAAAATATTTCAAAGTTTGGCATAACCAGAAAAATGTATATTCATTATAAAAATGCCCATGGAGTTATACAATTTCATTAATGGATAAGTCCACTTCCAGAACAAAATTTTACAGATAATGTACTCAGCCCCTTGTCATCCAAGATTTTCATGTCTTTTTTTTTTCCATCAGCCGTAAAGAAATTCTGTTTTTTGAGTTAAACATTTCAGGATTTTTCTCTATATAATGGACTGATACGCTGCCCCAAGTTTGAACTTGCAAAATGCAGTTTAAATGCAGCTTCAAATGATCCTAAATGTGGTTGTAAACGATCCCAGCCGAGGAAGAAGGGTCTTATCTAGCGAAACGATCGGTTATTTTCATTAAAAAAATACAATTTAAATTTACTTTTTAATCTTAAATGCTCGTCTTGTCTTGCTCTCCCTGAACTCTGTGTATTCTGGCTCAAGACAGTTGAATCCAATCGTATTTTCTCCCTCAACTTCAAAAATCATTTCAAAATCATCCTACATCGCTGCAGAAGTACCGACCCAGTTTTTGGAAAGTGAAAATGCAAAGAAGATCAAACACCCTCAACAAAAAAGGTAAAACAGCAATATAAGACGATTTTGAAGTTCAGGGAGAACATGAGATGGGAGTTTTTCGACATACCCTAACTGACATGAACCGGAAAAAAAAAGTTCAGGCAGAGTGAGACAAGACGAGCGTTTGACATTAAAAAGTATGTAAATTGTTATATTTTTATGAAAATAACTGATCGTTTCACTAGATAAGACCCTTCTTCCTCAGATGGGATTGTTTACAACCGCATGTGGGATCGTTTGAAGCCACATTTAAACTGCATTTTGGAAGTTCAAAATCGGGGATCCATACCAGTCCATTATATGGAGAAAAATCCTGAAATGTTTCCCTCAAAAAACAATTTCTTTATGGTTGAAGAAAGAAAGACATGAACATCTTGGATGACAAGGAGTGAGTACATTATCTGTCAATTTTTGTTCTGGAAGTGGACTTCTCCTTTAATTTACTGCACATGACCTTTCCAGGTCTAGAAATAACACTTCTAAAATTAAGCTACCTCATAAATCAAGAAACTTTGGTTATTTATAGAGAGAGAGAAAAAAACTATTGAATTAAAAAAAAGCAATATCTATATTTTTTGTTGTTTTAACTTATTTGAATACTTGCTTTGCCTTATTTTGAATTCATCTTAATTATCTTGAGGCTCCCTTGAATGTTTTTTCATGGCTTTTGGAAGTCAATTTTTCTGTGGAATAAATTTAAACATGATAAAATGTAAAACTGAGGTTTAACATTCTTATTGTTATTATTTAAATATTAAATTGATCCAAAATACCTATTATACGTAGGGGTAGGTGATATATGAATTTTTTTCAATAACAATTCTGCAAAAGCTTCTGGAGCTTACAAGTTCCCCTTGTTGGGGCCCCAAAACTACATGTTACCAAATAAATGAGATGCAGTTGAGTGGAAAATTAGGAAGCTCAAATGGCCTTGGAACTTTAACGCTCATCACATGTCAAAATCAAGATAAATAGGTGAGAGCATGCTTATTAAAAAGAGTATATAGCTCTGGACCTATAAGAGTAAAGTGGGCATTTTACCCACAGGCAACAATTAGTTGGTATTCCAACCGGCTTGAGACTCATTTGCATGTTTTTCATGCTCTTCCACTTCTGTAATATGGTGAAAAGACCCCTGAGGGGAAAGATTCATCATGATGAACGGCAGTAAAAGAAAATGCTATATATGAAGTAAAGGAACCTTTGACAAGGCTTTCAAAAAACTTGGGGCGATGACATAGATCATGCAACGTACACCATATTGACATTATTCATTATTATTTAATGCAAGAGAGGGTTCAAAGGAGTCTGGAGGGAGGAGTCTTAAAGGGTTAGTTCAACCATAAATGTAAATTCTGCCTTTAATTACTCTCATGTCGTTCCAAACCTGTAAGACCTTCGTTCATCTTCGGAACACAAATTAAGGTATTTTTATTGAAATCCTAGACCTTTCTGACCCTGCATAGACAACAACATTGTGGGCCTGGGAATGTTTCAGTTGCATTGCTGTCTTTGGAGGGTCAGAAAGCTCTCAGATTTCATCAAAAAAACCTTAACTTGTGCTCTGAAGATAAATGAAGGTCTTACGGGTTTGGAACAACATGAGGGTGAGTAATTAATGACAGAATGTTCATATTTGGGTGAACTATCCTTTTAATATTTTCTTTAGGACTCATTTTTATATTATAAATGCTATATCGTTACCCTTGTCTTGGGTCAACAGCGATGGCACGTGGTTCCCCAAGCTCTGTGTCGATCAACACCTTCCTCTTCTTTCCATCGCCAGTTGCGACAGAGATAGTTTTGTGTCCAGAGTCGGTCCAGTAGATGTTCTTATGGACCCAGTCCATTGCTAAGCCTTCTGGGGAATGTAGCGCAGTGTCTATGAGCGTGATCTGTTGAGAAGCATCGCTGGCTTTGTTGATGTACGCACTGAAGAAGAACAAACACACTGTTAATTTACATCTACAGCATTTAAGCAGATGTATCTATCTATTCATAAACAAATCACAAGATACTAGATGCATCCACCAGATTCATGGTGAATAAATAGTTGACACTCCCAGCTGTTGTTTGTGTACACCTAGGCAGCAAAGTGAAGCAACATCTGCATACTTCTTAGAGAACAACTGTAGGACAAAATCACTGTGACTTTTCCTGTCTCTGAAAGTTACAGTGAGTTACAGTGAAGCAGATTTGATTGCCTTTGAAGCATGGTGAAATCTGATGTGACTGTGACTGATCTTATGATCTAGCACTCCTGAGAAAAAGCCATTATCACTTTGGTGTCACCTGGGTTATTTGACAAAAGGGCTTCAATTTGAATACCCCATATAATATTTTAACAACGTCCTTACTACCTTTCTGGGTCTTTAAACATGGTAGTAGCATTTCTATCTATGCAGGGTCAAAAAGCTCTCGGATTTCATCAAAAATATCTTAAAGGAACACTCCACTTTTTTTGAAAATAGGCTCATTGTCCAACTCCCCTAGAGTTAAACAGTTGAGTTTTACCGTTTTCGAATCCATTCAGCCGATCTCTGGGTCTGGGGGTAGCACTTTTAGCATAGATCATTGAACCTGATTAGACCGTTAGCATCTCGCTCAAAAATGACCACATATAATGATGATATAAATAAGATAAAACTTGACTCTTCTGTAGTTACATTGTGTACTAAGACTGACAGAAAATGAAAAGTTGCGATTTTCTAGGCTGATATGGCTAGGAACTATACTCTCATATAGGAACTTTGCTGCCGTACCATGGGTGCCACAGGCACAATGATATTACGCAGTGCCTGAAAGTGACCGGCACTAACTTTGTGTAGATGCAGAGTTGCAGCCGGCAGAGCTGACGGCTGCGTAATATCATTCCGCCTGCTGCACTCATGGTACGGCAGCAAAGTTCCTTGAATATTACGCCGAAATGAGAGTATAGTTCCTAGCCATATCGACTTAGAAAATCGCAACTTTAAATTTTTCGTCCGTCTTTGTATACGATGTAACTAAAGAGTCAAGTTTTAAATAGGAAAAATATTGGAACTCTTTGGTCATTTTTGAGCGAGATGCTAACGGTCTAATTGGATTCAATGATCTATGCTAAGCTATGCTAAAAGTGCTACCGCCAGACCCGGAGTTCGGCTGAATGGATTCGAAAATGGTAAAACTCAACTGTTTAACTCCAGGAGAGTTGGAAAATGAGCCTATTTTCCAAAAAAGTGGAGTGTTGCTTTAATTTGTGTTCCGAAGATGAGCGAAGTTTTGGAACGACAGGAGTAATTAATGACAGAATTTTTGGGTGACCTAACCCTTTAAGTAGAGGATATCATATGACTTATCATATGGGTAGAAAACTGAAAACTGGCTGTTGGAAAAAATACCAGCATTTAAAGCTTGTATTTTGTTCAACAGAATGTTTAACATTTTGAAACACTTCAAAATCTTCAAAATATCTGCTTTGAATTTCAAAAGGGAAAAGGCACTCGTTTCATAGAATGACCCACCTGTCAGTGACAGTTAGGAGGTGGTTTCTGTTATAACCTGGTAATTTTCCACTAGCAGTCACCTAGTGCCATTAACAGATGCTGCTTCAGCAGCCTTCAAAATGGGCCTATCTCCCCATTTAAGACCGCAGGACTTTGAGACACTCTTTCCAGAGTGGATCTTAAGTGATTCACAAGGGCAGACGCAAAAGCAGTCAGGGAACATTTCTCTTGTGCTCTCGCTGGCTTGACTTGAAGCTCTATTAATAGGAACAGGTTCCCTGGCTCCTTTCAAACACTGATGATTCACAAATGAGAGAAAACAAGGATTGCTCGTAAGCAATAGTGACTAACATAATGAGATGTCAAATAACTTCTCAATAGCAATTGTTTTTTTTATATTCATTATACTGATAGTAATACGAGATATTTAAAAAAAAATGACTACAGTCAGTTATGGACCAAATTCAACAGCTACATGACATGCATGAACTATAACATCATGACACCCTTACATTTTAGCAGAAATTTCAGTAAAACTGCTGAACAATGTGACACAATCATAGAAAATCACATTTGATGTGATATTTCACAGATTTAAAGGATTAGTTCAGTTTCAGAATAAAAATTTCCTGAATTTAACTACCCCCATGTCACCTGAGATGTTCATGTAGAGCCTTAAGGGAGTAAGGGCCAACGGGTTGAAGGTCCAAACTGCAGTTTCAATGCAGCTTCCTAGGACTCTACAAGATCCCAGCCAAGGAATAAGGGTCTTATCTGGCGAAACATCTGTCATTTTCTTTAAAAAAAAAAGAAAATGACAGGGGGGGGGGGGGGGGGGGGTGGTTAACGGTGACTCGCAGTTTTGTATAAAATGTAAGGCCATAAAAAGTTATACATATTTAAAATAGTAAAAGAAAAGTCTTGATTATAATTTTAAGAGGTCTTACAGTTGGGGACGGAAAGACGATCGGGTTGGATAAATCTTCAAAAAGGCAATGATGTCATTGAATAAATATGTGCACTGCCCGTTTCAAAGTCAAAACGCTGCACGGATGTCTATAGATGAATGTATCTGAAGGGAACAGACTGTCCTCAGAAACGTGTTGCATGTTCATTTCTTGTCTGACAAAACAGCGTTAATGCTGATTTGTATACAGCAGTTACTAGGCAAACTAATATTTCAGCGCTCCTAAAGCGCCCCCTAGTGACAGAATTATTTTTTATTTCCAATAAATTTTTTTCCAGCTTTTTATGGTCAAATTATTGCAATTATCAATCCATGTTTTTATGCAGCAGACACATAGAGGTGTAAATGTGAAAAAGTTAATGTGCCTTTTAAAAATCTAAACAATTACGTAATATATATATATATATATATATATATATATATATATATATATATATATATATATGTATCAGTGATGGAGTACTCGAGTCCGACTCGAGTCACTATTTTTTGGACTCGAGTCCGACTTGAGAATCCACTCTCTGGACTTGTGACTCGACTTGGACTCGACTCGGACTCTTCTTTGGTGACTCGGACTTGGACTCGGACTCGAACACTGGGACTCGAGACTCGACTCGGACTCGACAGTTGGTGACTCGACTACAACACTGGTTGCAACACTGTTTAACAAGTTAAAGCGAGTCAAACATCTGTCAAAGCCTAAACCACAGGGTGTTTTGTGTTCACACCAGGATCAAAAAATGATGTATTTGATCAACAAGAGCAACAAACTGTCTGTTTAACTGGCAGGGTTTGGGTTCCCTCTGACATCTTAATTACAGCAAGAGCTTTGCATCGCATTAACCCAAAATGATGTTAATTGGAGTTAATCAAAGCAATAAACACAACACTAATCTATCAACCCTTAGGCTGAAAGAGTGGTTTCGAACTCTCATGCTGAAGAACCACTATGTACACAAAACAACTTCTTACTGACCAGATCAATAACCACAAAACCCTTAAATGACACACATGCCAGTTTCAAGTAAACCTAAGTGAGGATTGTTTAATGGCCCTAACAATGGCCTTTAAAGTTGATGTGCCTCATTTGAGGTTTCAGCTGTCAACTGACATCTACACTGTTGCATCTTCACCATAACCATCAATTCATGCCACTCTCTCTGTCTGGGACCACATGCATAAATTAAACTCCCTGCAGACAAGCAGAAGTATTTCCATTCTTCCGAGTGCTCTTCTGAGGGGTTTATAAAGTGATAATGAACTGTCGTACGTCGTTCTAACACAAGCCCTCCTGAGGGGAGTGGGGATGAGTAATGGGACACATTATTGTGGGAGCTAAATTATGGGAAGCATATGGTGCGGTTGAAATGATTTAGAGATGGTCCTAGAGGCTGATGTGACTTAGAGTGAATCGGGAAGTGAGGTGGAGACCCGAGCATGACGGGCCAGCACGCACACTGGGACAGTAAAGGACAAACGCTGGTCAAGTTTTGCAGCTGCTGTTGTAGCGCAGGCAGGCCGTGTGACAGGCTGCTGTCTAACTGATAAGATGACTTTGTTAAACGGTCAGTGAAGCTTATTCAAGACCACCCCTAAGGAATTGAAATGTCCTTCCATGAGGACAAAAAAAATATCTGAGAAAAGTGTTTTGTTAGGCATGGGGTGGCAGTGGTGGGAAGCTAAAGGAATGCTGCGGTATAGTCAGAATAGTCAGAATTTAATACATTGTACACAATGATTTAAAAGTTTTTTTTCAAGTGTAATTTATTCCTATGATGTCAAAGCTGAATTTTCAGAAGCAATTACTTGTTTGATTTAATTCAAGATATACTCCGTCAAAATAAGTCTTATAAATTTTTCAACACGCTTCCTTCTCAAGTAAGTTTATCTCAGTCTATCGCCCTTCTATCACCTGATAGACCAAGTAAACCCAAGAAAAAGTCTGTGAAATGTGCATACAAGTAATTTCCTTCACAGCTCTCGATCCATGATGCTGGTTGCTGTGAGAAAATTCTTCAGCAAGTGTATTGCAGCTGTTCTCATGCATTTACATATCTGCCAGCTGAGAAGAGGCGGGAAGAGGTTCTCAAAAGAGGGTTTCAACGCTGCACCGTCTCCTCCTACCGGAGCCTTGAACGCTAATTGCAAATTACCCTTTTTAAATAAAGATTAATCAGCTGTCAAGTTAGAGAAATGGAACATGCCCTAATGTTGTGTATACCTGAAGATCTTGCGATGGTAGAGGTCACACCAGTACATCTTGTTGGTGGTCACGTCCACATCTAGAGCCACTGCGTTCTTCAAGGTTGGCACTACCTGTGTATAGTCCTTCTTCACAAGGTCAATGCGCCGGATCTCATGACGGTTAGTAAACATAAGGTATGGGCTCTTACCTATGAGGGGAACAGAAAAATGTTTTTTCAGCGTATTTGTTATCTTGGGATCTTTCCAACAGATGACTGAGCTGATAAACTAATCAATATCAGGCCATTTTGAGATAATCAACATGAACAAAATCATTAGAAATAGGACACAGAAGTCCAAAAGAGATTTCTTAAACTTCTCAGTTGTTTCAGATCACCTTGACAAACTGAGACTTTTGCTTATCAGAAAAAAGAGACACCTGAATTCTCACATGCATCTCCTTTTGTTTGAGAAAAAAAATCATAATGTCAAGATCATATTCACACAGAAAACAAACGGGCCAGAATTGTAACTTTTGGGGTACAACGGCTTGTCACTGGAGCAGTATTCTTAAAAGGACATCTTTGTACCTTTTTTTTTTTTTTTACCCCTTAAAGGTACATATTAGTACCATAATTACTATTATGTACTATGTGTATTACTACTCTAAGGTACTAATGTACCTATCAGGGTTAAAAAAGGTATAAAGTTGTCCTTTTAAGGGTACTGCTCCAGTGACAAGCTGTTGTACCCTCAAAAGGTAAAGTTTTGACCCCATTTCTTCTGTGTGTTTATGATAAATGTCAGATACCAAATTCTGCAGTCAAAAAATAATAAAATAACATAAAAAGATTTTTAATGTTTTTTTAAAGACATTTTTTAATGCAAAATAACATTTCACATATACATTTCATTGTGAAATAATATTGCAATTTAAACTTAATGTTTTCTATTTTATATATATGTATATATGTATATATATATATATATATATATTACTGTGCCAATTTCTTTCAGGATTCTTTGATGAACAAAAATAAAAAAGAACAACGTTTATTCAAAATAGAAATGTTTTGTAACAATATACACTACAATATACACAAAATTTTGGGGTCAGTCAATTTTTTTTTTTTTTTTTTTTAATAAATTATAATTTTAAATCAGCAAGGATGTGTTAAATTGATAAAATGTGATGGTAAAGACTTTGTTACATTGTTATTCTATTTTGAATAACTGCTGTTCTTTTATAATATTAAGAAGCACAACAGCTTCCAACACTGATAATAAATCAGCGTATTGGAAAGATTTCTGAAGGATCATGTGACACTGATGACTGGAGTAGAGAATCCTGAAAATTCAGCTTTGCAGTATTTAAAGTATATTAAAACAGAAAATAGTTATTTAAAATTGTAATAATATTTTACAATATCACTTTTTTTTCATTAAATAAATGCAACCTTGGTGTGCATCTTTAAAAAGCAATAAAAATATTACTGATCCCAAACTTTTGAACAGCAGTGTAAATAAATGTATAAATGTAGACTTTAAAAAAAATGACAAATATAATCAATCAGTGCCTCTTCCTGACCTGTATTGTTGTTCATTATTACAATTACGCAAATTAAAATAATTCCAAATATTCAAAAAGAAATCAAATGCTTCTCATTCATTTGTAAAACTAAATTATCTGGACTATGCCATTCATGTTCATTTTATAGCTATGTAATCTTACTGTGTGCTAACAATTGTTGATCCCACTTTATATTAGGTGGCAACTACTAATGTACTTACATTTAAATGAATCATTTGATACAATGCACTTATGCACATACATGTTTTTACATTGTACTTATACCTATATTACATCTGTAATTAATTTCTGTAATTAGATTCATAATTACGCTGTTGACCCATCCCTTACACCTTTACCCATCCTTAAACATACCTATAACACCAAACCTGTCCCTAACCTTACCCGTATCCCACCTTAATAAAAGCAAAAGAGTTTTGCAACACAATCTGACAACAATAAGTACATTGTACTTATTTTTTGATGCAAGTACATAGTAGTTAAGGCCACCTAATATAAAGTGTGACCCAATTGTTTAATTTGTCTCTCTTTTTTCTCCTAAGCACTTTTAGAATAAACCTCAGAGAATTTAGAATTACTGCTGGGAAGCAAAACAATTTCACTCCAAAATCTACCAACGTGCCAGCTGACTATACAACTGCGTATGTGTTGGATTCCACTGTTATCAGTGCGTATATGTGCTACAGGGCGAAGGTAAAAACACTAAAACTCAAATGATTAAAATGCTCCCAGAGGAGAAGAATATTTTATCATTTAAATTATTACACTTACCAGAATGCAAATGTTGTGAGAAAGCTAAAGAGAGCTGGCACTTCAAGTATTGCAGTAAAAAAACAGCGGTCTTCTCAGATGGGTAAACACATTAGGGCATATTATATTTAAACAACCACCGTGGCTGATCTGCACTCATACTATTTATTAATTAGAAAGGCACACTTATGGAATGCAAAAACATAACCATATGACTCGCACAAGTGCACCCATTTGTGTGCGTAAAATCACAGACTGAAATTGCTTATTTCATTTGCAGAGTGGAATCAAATGTGTGTCTAAAATGTAAACCGCAGCATTAATTTACCCATGAATGCTGTGTGTGAGTCTGCAGTGCACCTGCAGATCATGTGATTCAGGTTTCCAGGTTAGTGACATGTGGCTAAAGTGGGTCTGAGAGTTTCCAGGTAATTACCCTACACTGTGATGTGTATGCAGATGAGCGTGTGTGTGTGTGTGTTTGTGTACTGTTGGGGAGCTTAGTCACTGTGATTTGGTGCTCAGTCATGCCAACACAGAATATCACTGACTATTAGTTTATCCTCTCTGTAGCAGCAAGGGCACTCTCCCTATTTCTGAGTCACTTGGTCCCCTCCAGCTCCCCATCCCCCACCCCAAACCTACTTGATATGGGTGTAATTCATTTTCATCCTGTCACCCCCTCGTGTCGCAAAAAAACTACGTTCCTGAGGAAAAATCTGTTCTCCTCACTGTACCCTTCCTGTGCCCTCTATTATAGTTTCATTCAGCTTTTCATCTCTAATAAGCTCATCGCATCCAGACATCTCACGATTCGCATTACTGTAGAGGATATAATGTGATTGTCCCATGATTTGGATACTTCTTTTGCTCTCTTAAGGTGTGCTGACAGTCATAGTGATTTGCAGGCAAACGTACAGTACAAGCCAGCAGAAGCAATAAATCTTTACCTTTATGCAAATGAGCTTTGATGCAAGGTAGCAACTACCAATAGTATGGAGAGAGTGGAATTAGGAATGTGTACTAGTGACCCACAGTACAGAGACCCATCTGGTTATTAATGTCATAAGTGGTTTGATGGTTGATCACCTGGACTACAATCTGATAAGGTCATGGTTGATTTAGTAGACTATCTTGGTCAACTTGGTTGGAACCAGAAGACAATTATGACTAAGCTGGGGAATATAGTACATGGTCTGACCAGTTAACACATTCCAAAACTAACTTGACCACCTTGGGCTGGTTTTCTCTCCTTTTCAGAGGCAGACAGTAGTGAAGTATTTGTACTCTGCTTTAAAGGTACTTTTCAACCGTCTGTACTTTATCAGTGTTTTTCTTTAGAAAATTTAACTTCACAACTTTCCAAAGCATAACATTGTACTTTTACTGCACTAATTTTCATATTAAATACCATTTAATACTTAATTTAAAAGCAATTCAGAGATTTACTTGAGTACAAGAAAGTACTAAATTTTTAATGTTATGAACCCTTTAACTGTCACTGTTTACTTCACCATATTCAAAATAAATCCTAATCTAATCATGACAAACTATACATCGTTGGAAAGGTCTAAGACTCCTAAATAGATATTTTACAAGATTTTTGTGTTACAAATTATGTAGGAAAAGTAATAGATTAATATATGTCAAGAGTGCAACTTAAAAAAATTTACACAACATGAGTTCTGACCTTTGTCACAAAAGACTTTCTTCGTTGCCGTTTTCCCTACCACACTTTAAAAAAATCATAAAAAATATATATCAGTTCAAAACTTAAAATATCAAAATTCATCCTTTGAAAGGCATTTTAAAATCAGACATTGCATTACCATGGAAAATGTACATCAAAATCATATTACAAAATGTTTTCATTCATGAATTATAAAAATGTAAGTCTGGATAGTGCATTTTTATGTCTGTGTTCAAAAATGGAAGTGACAGTTAAAGGGTTAAGTATTAAAGGTAAACAACAACAACAACAACAACTTTTATTTATGAAATGTAGTGCAGTAAAAAGTACAACATTATGGTTTGGAATGCAGTGAAGTAAATGTTTACCAAAGAAAAACACTCAAAAATTACAGATACTTTTAAAATTTACTTGAGCAAAGTAAAAATACTTCACTACTGTACACCTCTGCCCCTTTTTAGTATTTAATGATATAATATAATATAATATAATACAATATAATACAATATAATATAATATAATATAATATAATATAATATAATATAATATAATATAATATAATATAATAATTGTATTATATTATATCATTAAATATTAAAAGGGGGCAAAGATGGACAGTAGTGAAGTATTTTTACTTTACTCAAGAGAATTCTTTCTTGATATTTGAATGAAACTGGTATAATACCTGCAGAAAATTCAGATGGAATGAATTACAAAATATATTTAAATAAATGCAGTCCTTTTTTGTTGACATTAAAAAAAAAAAATGTTACTGACCCCAAGCTTTTTATATTATTTTGACTTATTACTTGACTTACTTTACTTATTTTAATTATATTATATTATATTATATTATTAAATATTAAAAAGGGATAGAGGTGGACAGTAGTATTTTTTACTTTACTCAATATAATATAATATAATATAATATAATATAATATAATATAATATAATATAATATAATATAATATAATATAATATTAAGTAAAATAAGTCAAGTAATAGGTCAAAATAATATAAAAAGCTTGGGGTCAGTAATATTTTTTAATGTTTTGAAATGTTTTAAAAGTCAGCTAAAAAAGGACTGCATTTATTTGATCAAAATACATTTAAAACAGTAATACTGTGAAATATTTTTACTATTCAAAATGCTTTCTGTTTAAATATAATTTAAGATGTAATTCATTCCCTCTGATGCCAAAGCAGAATTTTCTGCAAGTAATATACCAGTTTTGGCTAACGATTCTCTAAATATCAATTCTTATTGTCAATGTTGATACATGTTTTAAGATGATAAACAGAAATGTTAAAAGAACAGAATTTAAATTAAATTTAAATGAATTTTTTTGTAGCATTATAAATATCTTTACTGTCACTTTGAAACTATTTAATGCGTTCTTGTGGAATTAAAAAGTTTTATTGATTTATTTACTATATATTATGCTGCCTGGCCTACTTTGAACCTTTTTGTCATCCTAAAAAAACAAGCGCTGGCTAATAGAGGGCAGCAGACCATTGCAAAAACGTTAAATACTGGGGTGGAGAGTCTGGCCATTTCTGATTTTTGTCCCCCTCAGTGTCTAGGTGGTTACAGCCCTGATTTCAACCGCTCACCAAACCAGACAGAGGCATCACAGACGATACACAAACATTACCTTCACGTTTTTCTATCTCTATTTAAAGCCTGAGAAGAGTTTTGGAGTTTCAGGAGTTTCAGGTTTGGGACAAGTTCACAGAGAATTTTTTTTACTGTCCTATCAGCAGAGGCTTTCCTCACAAGACTGTAAGATCCACAGATGCCTTACGGCCAAGTGTTATAGACAAATAAAAGACAAAAAGAGTGCAAAAATAGGTAATAGTGCAGGGGGTGAAGGAGAGAGAGCCAGTGAGCGAGCATAATGAGCAGCAGGTGCTGTGTGGTCAGATGTCACTGTGAGAGTGCAGAAACAGCGCTCAGGTTTGGCAGTGATGTAGAGGGATGAGTGGAGCTAATGGATGAGATCTCATGGCTCTGTTATTCTCTTCCTCCCTGCCTCCCTCATCACCCATCCCTCAGTCTTTCATTCTTGATCTGGTCTAAGCCAAATACTGTTTTTGCTGAGGCGCTGAGCAGTGCTCGTGAGTTGGACAGGTGGATGGAAAGCCCTTCCAGATTGTGTTGGAGAGAGAGCATTTCCTGCTGCACTTCAGAAAGCCCTCACGGACCACTATCGTCAGCAAATATTTTCATTTTCAACAAGAGTCGGGATTCAATCATTCTTGCCCATCTGCTGGAATTATCAATCTTAGAAGGAGAGGGTGAGAAAGAGAGAAAAAGAAATCGAGAGAGAGAGAGTGCAATGTCACTTCCAGCTTCAGCTGAGCTGCATTACATTTACATTAAGTAGCATGCTGACCATCTTTGGTGTCATGACAACTACTTTTGAGAATACACATAAATCAGCACTTTCTCAGATGGCCATATGTGCTCTAAGCACATTCATTCTGAAGGTGATGCACCGCTGACTAAAGGGTTTTTTAAGCAAAAGGACATGAGCTGTTAAACTGCCTTGATCCTGTATTACAAAGGACTTATATAAATGTGTTATTCTAATCCTAAAACATGCTGTAGTGTCAAGAGTAAATTATATCCTGTGACCTAACTAATTAAATTACTTAATGAACCATTTTTATTCAATTTATTACTACAAAAATAATAGTGGCCAATGGGTTGAAGGCCCAAATTGCACTTTCAATGCAGCTACAAAAAGCCCTACACAATCCCAGCTGAGAAATAAGGGTCTTATCTAGTGAAATGACTGGTCATTTCTTGATATTATCGTGGTCACATGATGATATGCAATGTTAGGTCTTCCAGGCCAAAAGTGTAGTTTTTAAAATATATTTAAACTTCTTATTCTAACATAAAAGGTCTTCAAAGTTGTGTTTTGGATCATTATGCTTTGACACACAGTATCTGTCAAACGAACTAAAACCGAAAGTGCAGTATGGCTTAATCCCTTCATTAAAGTGCCCCTATTATGCCTTTTCAAATATGACCTTTCATGCAGTGTGTCATGTAGTTGTATGTGAACATAAACTATCTGCAAAGTTGTGAAGCTGACAGTGCATGATAAATAAAGTTATTGTCCATCAAAAAAAAAAAAAAAAAAAAAAAGAGTCGGCTCACCATCGCCTGAATGAGTCGTCAGGAATTGGAATCTTTTTCTGTTACGGCCGCACGTCACGAAGTAACATATTTGCATAATGTCCGGTCACGTTCTACGTTGTGAACCATCTGCCCGCCCACAAACAGTAAAATATACATGTGGTTTACGTGATGTTGAGAAGACGCTGTATCCTAAGCTGTGAGTAAATTTGTTTTATATTCACTTCCAAAAGATGAATCCACAAAGATTGTATTTTCTAGCGATCGTTCAAAATACGTAGTTGTGCATGTTATGTTGTGTAACAACCCTGCACATGTCTTGCTAACCGGCTAACTCACTCTTCTGTAGTTCTGTTGTTCAGCTGTGGGCCCACTGTAGTCTAAAAATTTGTGATTGATGCAGCTTGACTGTCTGTCTGTCTCATTAGTTGGAGTAATGATAAAGGATGGCGCACAAAGCAGCTTTCACACCGAATGCGGCAAGCGCTGCGCTGTGAAACCCATTCATTTCAATTGCTTGCGGCGCGCGAGGACGGCTTGTTTCTGCGTCGACCAAAGCGCGCGCGCAGCAGAGCGCACTGCTGGCGTGCACACCATGCTCAAAGTTCAAATTAGTTGAACTTTTGCGCTCTGAAGGGCTGCCCTGAACCCAGCGGCCAGCACAGCGCTTTCTGTGTTCGGTGTGAAAGCTCCAGGGCTGTCATTCAGTTCTGGCAATGGGCGTTTAGTTTTCCGACACACGCTATACGTGGTAGACCAATCATAAAGGACTGCGCCATCTGACCAATCACAGCAGTGAGGGCTCACGGAAAGGAGGGGTTTATAGAGACTGATTCTTCAAACTGCTTCGTACGAGTCGTTCACGAATCATTTACGAATCATTTAGAAATTAGGTAAAATTAAATCTATTTTTGGAGAAAACTAAAGTGTTTTTTGACCTTCATGTAAACCTGTTTTAGGAGTCTCATAAAACAATATTAGCAACCTTCAAAATGGCATAATAGGAGCACTTTAAGTCTGTTTTCGCTGCATGTTTCAAAGTGGAGCGTGCACATCGCTGAGGCGATCAGCTCGCGATTCGATGTTTTCCGCGCCTCAGAACGTCTCCGTTCACAGTGTATGAATGCAGTGGACTTGTTTATTGCATGTGCTGTAAATTTAGCATGCATTTGGGAATACAACGGCCATCTGTTATGCTTTATTTTCACAGCAGATGATTTCAGCATTTCACTAGATTTGTAGTGAGACGCGTTTTTGTAAGCCTGTTTTCACTGAAGTTGGAATTTACCTTCAAAATTAAAGATCTACTGCCATTTCCATCAAAATATAAGCTTAAAAGTGCAGTATGAATTGCTGACAGCTAGTGATTTAAATGGGTAACGTTACTGCAGTCCAAATTCAAAAATCATTTTCAAGTGTAGAAATTAGAAAAGAAGTATTGTAATTTCCCTACTGTAGTGTCAAGCAAAAATAATATATCCATGAAATATTCATTCGTTTATTAATATAAATTCGTTTATTTTGCAGTGCAATTGTTTTACAATACATGGCTATTACTGTCTTTGTTGTTATTATTATTATTATTACTATATTCTAATTTGTTTGGCTTCCTAAAACACCAGTGTGAATGTAATTTAAACTAAAACAGTATAATCAAAAATAAAAAGAAGGTTGAGTCCCATTTAAAATTCAGGTACAAGTCAATTCACTGACTTTTTTTTTATTTGGAGCTCTTTAAGTGCATTAGGCAGTACAATTTAATTTTAAAATGTGCACATTTTTTTCCCCAATTCTTCATTTGTCTTTTTTTTATATTGCAATAAACATCGTATTGTGGACTTCAAATCACGATAATATCGTGGAAAAAAAAAAAAGTAAAAAAAAAAAACAAAAAAAAAACAAAAAAGTTATATACTTTTCACAAATGCTCGTCCTGCACTAGCTTTGTGATGCACATCTACGACTTTACGCATTATGTAGTTATGTTGGAAAGGTCACACGTGGTCACACGTGGTTCATTTGTGTACTTTGGTTCAAAAAGTTAGAATACAGAGAAAAGATCTCATTTTCTCTTCCAACTACAAAACTGTTGTTTTATCTTTTTTTGTAAAGGGCTTTCTTTGCACATTCACTTTGTAAACACTGGGTTGGTACTTCCGCCTATGTCAAACGTGACCTTTTCTAACATGAGTATGCAATGTGTAAAGTCGAGCTAGTGCAAGATGAGCATTTGTGGTTAAAAACTATGTAAATTTTTATTTTTTTTTAGAAAATGACTGATCGTTTTGCTAGATAAGCAATTCCTAGGCTGGGATCATGTAGAGCCCTTTGAAGCTGCACTGAAACTACAATATGGACCTTCAACAATGACCACCATTGAAGTTCACTATATGGAGACAAATCCTGAAATGTTTTCCTCAAAAACCTTAACTACTTTTCGACTGAAGACAGACATAAACATCATGGGGTGATTAAGTTATCAGGAAATTTGCTTCTTCCAAGACATCAATACAGCCGCCAATGTCTTTGAGCTTCCCTCTCAATGTCCACTGCAATTCTCCACTGTGCTTCACTTCTGCAACCATTTCATCCAATAATATTCTTCAGCTGCTGCAACAGCAGCTCACAGAATAAATGTGAGCCATTAGTCCCGAAGACAACACGACACATCCAAACACGTATTTGATTTCCTCCACAAGCTGTTCCACACCTCAGACAGGCATCATCCTATTGGCTGACACCCAGTGTGCAGAGCACAGACAGCGTGACATAGTTTCATCAATTTCTAGAGTCATTTATAGGAAGTGGGGTGACGGAAAACAGGTGGGAGTGAAAGCATGAAGATAATCAAATGATGCATGTGGGGGTGTAACATCTTGACTGACAAGTAACAATGAAAAGAGACGGAGACAGACATGAAAAAGTGTCTGCGGTTATGCCACTGCCAGTCATCTCCCGTAACCCCCTCGATCATGTCACTCAGCTGAGTCTCATATTAAGGCCAAATTACATGGCTCAGATTTACCCTCAACAGGTGAGTGACCTCACACTTATAATGACAGTATGTGACAGGCCTATCAGAGAGCTGGAAGCACACGACACACATGCTGCTCTCTAGTATATTACAGGGTTCACACACCTTTTCAACACACAATCTCCATGAATTATCCTGTCAAATTTTCCAGATAAGCATTATTAAAAAAACCATTCCCAACAAACAATTTTTAAAGAATATTTTAAAGCTGCATATAGCTGGAAAAAAGCTATTTGTTATAGTAGATTTTGTGACTTTAAGATTTTATAAATTTCCATGCTTTTTCCAGAATCATTTTAAAAAGCTAATAACATGCATTTTAAAATGACTAAAAAAGTGACTGCACATAATTAGATTTTTTTTTTTTTTTATGAATGTGTTTCACTTTTTATGAATGCCAGTTTGCTAAATTGCTTGATAAACCATTTTTATGACTTTAAGATTTAATTTATTTCCATGCCTATTCCAGGATCTAGAAACCCACTAATAGCATGTATTTTAAAATGACTAAAATGTTTAGATAAGCCACAATAAAAAGGGATTGTAAAAAGTGATTGCACATCATTAGAATTTTTAATAAATGTGTTTCATTTTTTTTTATGAATGCCAAATTGCTAAATTGCTTGATAAACAAGTTTTATGACTTTTTAAGATTCCATTAATGTCCATGCCTATTCCAGGATCTAGAATCCCAAATTTTAAAATCTAATAACATGTATATTAAAATGACAGAAAAATGATTAGATAAGCCACAATAAAAAGGCATTGTAAAAGTGATTGCACATCATTAGAATTTTTAATGAATGTTTCATTTTTTTATAAATGCCAAGTTGCTAAATTGCTTGTTTTTATGACTTTAAGATTTCACCAATTTCAATGCCTATTCTAGTATCTAGAAACCCACATTTTAAAAGCTAATAACATGTATTTTAAAATGACTAAAAATGATTAGATGAGCCACAAAAAAAGTGTTGTAAAAGTGACTGCACAGCATTAGAATATATTTATGAATGCCAAGTTGCTAAATTGCTTAATTAACAATATTTATGACTTTTAAGATTTCAGGACCTAAAACCCCAAATTTTAAAAGCTAATAACATGTATTTTAAGATGACAAAAATTATTAGATAAGCCACAATAAAAAGGGATTGTAAAAAGTGATTGCACATCATTAGAATTTTTAATAAATGTGTTTCATTTTTTTATGAATGCCAAGTTGCTAAATTGCTTGATAAACAATTTTTATGACTTTAACATTTCACTCATTTCAATGCCTATTCCAGGATCTAGAAACCCAAATTTTAAAAGCTAATAACATGTTTTAAAATGACTAAAAATGATTAGATAAGCCACAAAAAAAAAGTGTAAAAGTGATTGCACAGCATTAGAATTTTTTTTAATGAATGCGTTTCCCTTTTTAATGAATGCCAAGTTGCTAAATTGATTGATAAACAATTTTGATGACTTTAAGATTTCATTCATTTCAATGGCTATTCCAGGATCTAGAAACCCAAATTTTAAAAGCTAATAACATAAAATGACAAATGACAAAAAGAAAAAAAAAAAAAAAGAAAAAAAAAAATTGTAAAAGTGATTGCACATAATTATTTTTTTTCATTAGACATTAAAACGTGTTTCATTTTTTTAATGAATGCCAAGTTACTAAATTGCTTGATAAACATCATACAGGTATCCAAACTGATTATATTACTTAGTAATAATCCTTTATTTTGATTATTATCAATAAACATATAGTGAACAGTGGTATCTTTCAAACTGCTGTTGTCAGACAAGCCTGTGCATTTCAGTTATTTTACTACATTTAAAGGGATAGTTCACTTAAAAAAATTAAATTTGAAACATAAAAGATGATATTTTGAATATTTTTATATATGTCCTTTCAATGGAACTCAGCGGCCACCAAAATACCTTTTGTTACATCCTCAAAATATGTGCATGATTGATATCATGAATAACAGAATAAATGACAGAGTGAACTATCATTTTAAGGGGATTTGCACTCCATTTGGTGCTGTGGCTGATATGCACACAAATAATGAGTGTCTTGTGTACCAACTGCACATTCATTGGATTTGCCTTTCATTTATAATATTAGTCTGCTCAAATCTAAACAAACTGATTATGTTAATTCAGATGTAACAGAATATTTAATTAAAATACTGCACGCAGTATTAAGCAGCGATGCTCATTTCTTCAGTATGACATATGAAAGACACGGTTTTGTTCTGTTTGCTTTTGGCTGCACTTGAATAAATAATAATAATAATAATAATAAAAAAACCTGAATATGAAGTCTGTAAAATTGGTCTGGTCATGTTTTGTTTTACTAACAGGGTCACTGAACGCTCTCTGCACTCTCTTTTCACATCACAAGTCATTATAGCTCATATTGGCACCCAAAGGTCATATTTGTAGATACTATTGTGTGTAAAAAATGGCTGTCATGCCCAGAAAACCAAAGTCTGGGAACACGGTGCATAAAAGCGCACCTCCCTCTTATCTTTAATGTGCCTCTGCCTGATATGCTCATGAAAGGGAACAAAAAAAGTTATTTATTTTACATTTTGAAAGATATACCTGAGGCAAAAAACATGAAGCTATTAAAATTATTTAATAGCTTTTCTAGGCACACCAAAAAGGTGGAACGATGAAGAAAAAGCATGAAGCGTGATTCATAACCCATAGATCACTCAAGCTCTTTTAAAGAGAATTTAGAACGACTTGATTCGAAAATTGACTTAATCTTAATTCGAAAGTGCATCTGTAAACTAAAATTCCACTTCATATCGAAGAACAAACAAAGTCTAACTCAATCGTGACAGGCTAGCAAAGAACAAAAACTCTGACACATTACAGCTGCAGTACATATTCTCTGTTTTTAGTGTTCAAGAACCATATAAAGATATAAAATATCTCAACTATCCAAAAGAACTCTTTTTTACCTCAGATAAAACACACACAACGCAATATATATAGTGCATTAAATATCTTGCTTTGCACTACGATTCAATAAGTTCTGAAACTTCCCACACAAACTTAAGCTGACATATCAGACCTAAACACAATACCAACAGAATGCAATTTCTGAAGAGTGAAATCACTTCACTAAGTTTTCAGTATGCTCTTTAGCCTGAGGGAACGGTTTTCTTCGCCAGTTTTACACAGAGCACTTAATGACAGTGTTTCTCCAGCTGTCATCCAGCCTATCGGGAGTGCTGGAAATGCACTGAAGTTTTACGCAGGCTGGTCAGGCAAATGAAGGACAATAAAGATGAGCTTCATTAGGTACACAAAACCCTAACGATTCCAAAGCATTCCATGCCTCACCAATTCAATCTTCTTTATAAAACAAACAAGTAGCCGGCAAAAAAAAAAAAGAGTCTCCCTAACTTATCTATGGAAGCCTGTTTCTGCCACTGAATAAAAAAGGTAACTGCGACTTTTTAATCTCATAATTCTGACTTTTTTTTTTCAGAATTGTGATATTAACTTGCGACTATAAATTGCGAGTTATAAAGTCAGAACAGCGCGATATAAACTCACAATATAGAGATATATAGAGATATAAATTCGCAATTCTGACTTTTTTTCAGAATTACATTATATAAACTCGCAACTGCGAATTATAAAGTCAGAATGTCGAGACAAACTCACGATTCTGACTTTTTTCTCAGAATTGTGTAATATTAACTTGGAATTGCGAGATACAAAGTCAGAATTTCAAAATACAAACTTGCAATTCTGACTTTTTTTCTCAGAATTACATGATATAAACTTGCAGGTGTGAGTTATAAAGTCAGAATTTCGATATAAACTCACAATTCTGACTTTTTTTCTCAGAATTGTGTAATGTAAACATAATAGTGAGATACAAAGTCAGAATTTTGAGATACAAATTTGCAAACTTGCAATTCTCACTTTTTTTTTCTCAAAATTCCATCATATAAACTTGCAACTGTCAGAATAAAGTCAGAATTTCGAGATATGAACTCACAATTCTGACTTTTTCTCTCAGAATTGCGTAATATAAACTCATAATTGCAAGATACAAAGACAGAATTTTTTTATTTTTATCAAACTCGCAATTCTGACTTTTTAGAATTGCATAATATAAACTGGTAATTCTGAGATGCAAAGTCAGAAATTGAAGATATAAACTCGCAATTCTGACTTTTTTCTCAGAATTACAATTGTGAGTTATAGAGTTATAGTCAGAATTTCGATATAAACTTGCAATTCTGACTTTTTTTATAAAGTCAAAATTGCCAGAAAAAATAAACTCGCAATTTTGAAAAATGAATTCACAATTCTTAAAAATAAAGTCAGAATTGCGAGATATAAACTACATACATAATATATATATATATATATATATATATATATATATAGAATAGCAAGTTTGTATCTCACAGTTATGACTTTATAACACGCAACTGTGAGTTATTAAGTCAGAATTCTAGATATAAACTCACAGTCTTTTTCTCCCCTCAGAACTGGACTTTATAAAAAAAAACAAAAAATAAAAAAATAAATATCACAATCGCAAGATAAACTCGCATTTACAAGAAAAAAAGTCAGCACTGCGAGTTTATATCACGCAATTCTGAGAAAAAAGTCAGAATTGAGAGATAAAAAGTCGCAATAACCTAATTTTATTTCTTATTCAGTGGCGAAAACGGGCTTCCATACTTTTCAAATATAAAGAATATTCAAAGAAAACACTGTCCTCCACTGCCACTTCAGTGAATTAATGGAAGAGATGATGCAATGTGATGTGAAATATTTATATATAGTTGTGGCTTTGTTATATGATGCAACATAAAAAAAAAAAAAAAAACACTAATTTTTAAGGAAATAATGAAAAACATTGTTTTAAATCTGAAAAGACACAATTTTATCATTGGTAAACTGTCCACCACCATTAATACATACAACAATAACAAAAAGTTAATTTTGGACTCCGGTCCACAACTGTGATGAATGGAGATGCTTGTATGGAATATCTTACCCACTGCTTTACACGTCTTGGTAACCGGGTCCATTTCGTAACCCTCGTAGCATTCACATTTGTAGTCGCCTTTGAGGTTGATACATATTTGACTGCAGGCATCTGGGTTCTCGCATTCGTCTATGTCTGGCGGAGATCATCAGAAAAGCATTAGAAACAGAGCAGAGACACAGAGAACAGAGGCTTTTGTAGTGCAGTGTCCACAGACAAGATAAATGATGCTTGCAAACACCATCTGGGGATTTCTCTACTATGACGCTTAGACTAAACAAATCCTAGATGTTCACATTGCACGTACAGCAGGCCTTTTGGGAAAATGGGTACAATGTAGACTCGCACAGCATCAAAATGTTGGTATCTGACATAATATTCATGTTACCTCCACAAGTCTTCTTGTCCAGGAGCTTGTAGCCCGGAGGACATTCACACTCATAGCCGATCTGCCGGTCCTTACATATGTGAGAGCAGCCGCCATTGTTAATGGCACATTCATTCAGACCTACGACAGAAAAAAAATAACAAGAAAGGTGGCGTCAAAGGTCAGCGTGCCCGGCAGGAATTGGACAGTAAGTGCAACCTGACACTAGACGATAGACTGCTTCTTTCTCATTTTCTAGGATGAGCTTCAAGTTTGTGTCAAGTCTTTATGAGGAAGTGATGAGGTGAGTGCCGTCTAACTGAAAGACCTGGCTTAAACGCTTGAAAAAATGCAGTGGGTAGGCGGAAGCTGCTTGTGCATGTGGCGCTGTGATAGTGAGTGACAGAGTAATATAGCAAAGGTCTCGCCAGTATTGCACAGCATTGCACAGTATTGCAAAAACTTTTGGGCATTGGCTGATAGCTCCCCACTGTCATAATACACATGCATCACTCTTTTATGTCATCTCTACAGTATGTCTGTTCTTTCTGACCCTACTAAAAAGCAACAGAATATTGCCATTGCCACAATTTCCTCAGTTGAAGAAAAGGTTGCAACACCCACTCTTAAAGAATTTTTTATTGGAATTTATTTGTTTAAAACAAGTAACATTTTAGCCATTGTCAAGGCTTTCATTTTTCATTTTAAAAGGAAAATCAACCTTTAAGAGTAAGTGTTGCACATTTTCGTCAGCTGAGATAAACTTGACTCTTTAGTTGGTTTGAGAATCTCTTTTTAACCTTTAATACCACAGTTACCACAGGAAAGTTTAACCATTCTGTGTCATTAACCCATTTAGGACTTTACCACAGATTTACCACAGATTTACCACAGGGGGCAGCCGTGGCCTAATGGTTGGGGAGTCGGGCTCGTAATCGAAAGGTTGCGGGTTCGAGTCCCAGGTCCGGCAGGGATTGAAGGTGGAGGGAGTGAATAACCAGCACTCTCTGCACCCTCAATTCCACGACTGAGGTGAGTCCCTTGAGCAAGGCACCGTTCCCCCAACTGCTCCCCGGGCGCCGCAGCGATAGCAATATGGCTGCCCACTGCTCCGGGTGTGTGTTCACGGTGTGTGTGTGTGTTTGATCACTTCTCACTACTGTGTGTGTGCACTTGGATGGGTAAAATGCAGAGCACAAATTCCGAGTATGGGTCACCGTACTTGGCCACACGTCACGTCACGTCCTGTCACGTCACGTCACATCCTGTTTAGTGGAATTAATATAAAGCTTTCACATATTCCACACTTTCATATATTTATTCTTAACATATATTCCACACTTAACATATATTCCACAAATGTCATTTAGACAGCAGTACTTTTACAGCAGAATTCTATCACATTTGTTCAGTTACAAACAAATCGAATATTATCAACAAGTATAATATAATATAATATAATATAATATAACATAATATAATAAAACTATTATTTATTTATTTGATTTTATAAACTGTTATTAATGTATTTAAGTATTTGCTATAATTTTGAAAGCTAATAATAATAATAATAACCTGCATTATTTAAAACAAATATAAAATAGTTTAATTTACAAATAGTCGATATTTAAATTAACTATTTCTTCTGCTTTATCATTCTTCTTCTTAATATTAAGAATAATGACTTTAATGATAAAGCTAGGTAAATACATAAAAACTATTTATAACTTTATAATATAAATATAATTTTTTAAAACTATTTTTTAAACTATTTTATTATTATAAACTGTTATTAATGTATTTATTAAATATATAATATGATTTTTAATTGCTAATAATAATAGTTAAATAAATAATAAGCTTTATAATTTAAAATATAAATATAAAAACAGTTTAATTTATAAACAGTTGATATTTAACTATTTATTCTGCTTTATTATCATTCTTATTATTAAGAATAAATACTATAATAATAAAGCTGAATAAATACATACACACTATTTATAATTTTATAAAATGAATAGAAACTTTTTTTTATTATTTTTTAAAATAAACATTTTTAGCAAGCAAATACTAACCTTAATAATATTAATAACACTATAAATATAAAAAAAATGCAAACTATGATTTATTTTTATTATAAACAGTTATTAATGTATTTATTAAAAATTTACTGTAGTTTTCAAAGCTAATAATAATAATAATAAATAAATAACAACAACAATAATAAAATAGTTTCACTTATAAACAGTTGATATTTAAATTAACTACACACACTATTTCTAACTATAAAATAAATATAAACTTTTTTACTATTTTTTAAAATAAACTTATTTAGCGAGCAAATATTAACACTAATAATATTAATAATAACACAAAATAATATAAATATAAAGAAATACAAACTATGATTGATTTATTTTAATATTATAAACAGTTATTAATGCATTTATTACATATTTACTATAATTCTGAAAGCTAATAATAATAATAACTGAGTAAATAAACAACAACAACAATAATAACGGTTATAATAACAAAATTATATTTAATAATAATAACAACAACGTATTTTATAAGCATAAAAATAGTTGATATTTAAATTAACTATTTATTTTGATTTATTATTTGTAATAATATAATAAAATATATTTATTATTATAAACCGTTATTAATGTATTTATTAAATAGTTACTATAATTCTGAAAGCTAATAATAATAAAAAAATAATACAACTCAAATAAATAAATAAACCCCAAATAAATAAATAAATAAATAGCATAAGTAAGCTTGTGGATATCAATGTGTGCCAATAGAACACAAGGGACATATAAACCAGCCTGCCAGAACCAAAAAAGGTGGACAGGTGGAGGAAGACAGACAGCAATAGAAAGGGAGAAAGAGAAAAATAGCTGATGCTAATGCTAAGGAACAGCTGACAGCAGGAGATAGACAGAGGACAGAAACACCACAGGAAGTTCAAGTGAAATAGGGGAAAGAAAAGACAAAGTAGAATGAAAGGAGACAGGTTGAGAGAAGAGGTAGAACAAACACCTGGACCGTGACTAAGAGAAATGCACACTCAAAAATCGAGTGAGACGCTCTCCAACAAGCAATAAAGAAAGTATTTTCTCCAGGCCATATATAAATCATGTATAACAAGTAAAGGATGCACTAGTGAATATGGTAGTAGCATAATCCTTGGCACCAGTCCTAGAGATTTAGCATGCATAGCTGCAGTGGCCCACTTGGATCTGGTCCAGACTGCAATGGGCTCACATGGGGGGGGGGCATCTGCCGTGCGTCAGGTGCCTGCACTAATCTCATCTGCTGAGTGGAGGGACCCGCAAGGAAATTAACACCATCCTGAAGAGCCACTGTGAGACCATGTATTTTACATTAGGGATTGATACAAGAGCAAACATAACCAGGAGGACAGGAAGAAATGGAGAGAGGGAGAGTCGAGCGGGGAGCTGGCATTTCCTAAATACCATATCGATCAAATTAACATACACCTGCAAAGTGTTAGAAAACTATCTGAACATTTAGTTAGACATTTGGTTAAAGATATTTTGCAAAGGTGAAGTGTGCAATATCTACAGTCAAACTAAAATTTATTTGAACACCTTCAACATTTCTCACATAGTTTATTGGCTTTAGTTTAGAAAATGGTAATAAAACATGACAAGAACTCAGAGTTAAACTGTGTCAGAACAAATTCATCTTTACAATGTCAGATAACTTTGATAGAAAGGTATGTGATGGATTACAATCAACCAAAACTGTTAGTATGACAATATTTACACAACTATCAATACTTGTTACAGTTACCAAGCAATGCTTAATTTTGTTCAGTCTGTGTTGTAAAAAGATTGCATTAGCAATTAATGAAAAAACATTTAAGCAAAGCATGGTCAGGTCAAAGTGTCTGAAAAATTTTTGGTCCCAAATTTTTATCAATTTTACTAGTAGTCCACTGTATGAAGAATTTTTGGGTATAATATGTTACAGTTTACTTTATTTTGCTATCCTCACTTACATAAATAAACTATAGTGTCCTGCACCCACTAGTAAAAAAATATCAAAAATTAAATCTGGTGTCTGAATAATTTTTGGTCACAAGCGATGCCACATTGATCTGTTTGTGAGTGCTACAACGCTGTGGTTTTATGTAACAGCAGCGGCTCTGCATGTGACTCAACGCTCAAATTCTATTGGTTGGCCAGTTTTCGTTTGCTTCAGGTTGAACTGATGCATTAATAGCCATTCATTCAAATTTTATTAAAATGTTTACCGCATCAATTTTTTGCGCTGAATATTCGTCTTTTAATCTGGGACTTGTAAATTTGATTGGTTGGAAAAGTATATAAACCTTTAAAACAGGATTATCATCATTATAATTAAACTACTACAAACACTTTTGTTCACTGAAATATTCGATAAACTTAAAAATGTTGCCTTGACTGAAAAGAAGCACAAAAATTACTAACTGGAAATGAACCGGAAAACAAAAACCGAACTCAGACTGAAATACAAGTAAATTAAACCTAAATAATTAAAAAAGAATAATAATAACAAAAAATAAATAAATAAATAAAAATGACAAAAACATAAAATCTTGAACTAACTTTGTAATGAAAACTGAATATATAAAAATAAAATTAGCCATTCAAAATATTAATACAACTATAATAGTATACAGGGATCACAACATTAAAAAATTGCCGGTAGCCCTTCAGGCAGGCACTCTTCAGATTTTGGCAGCCCGAAATGAATGTAACTAGCCCAAATTACAAAAAAACAAAAAAAAACAAAAAAAAAAAATATATATATAATTCGATAGGAGTTGAAATGTTAATCAAAAACATTTTCAAAACATACATATCCAACAAATATCAAGAAAGAAATTTTATTTCACTATTTTCAAGCTATCTATGGAATTTATTTTTAAAAATTTAAGACATTTAAGTTGGGCAATGTCTAAACATATTAAACCATAAAATTACATTATTTACAGTTCAGATACAAAAAGACAAAAACAAAAAGTCTTATAAAATGATAAACATCACGTCAGACTTATTTATGAAGAATAGATGAGTTTTTTAAGAAAAGGTATCAATATATATCTCTATACAATTTTTTTCAATAATGGTGATATGATTTTTAAACACATTTCCGATATTTCAATGTACATTTATAGGGGGAGGTTTCATAGACTCACCAAATTCATTTTTCAGAAGTTTGTAGGTACAGACACCTGTTGTGGGCATTCTTGGCAGTTTTTCTGAGGCTTTTTATTAAGCCTTTTATATTTTATTAAGTTAATATTATTCATATCGATATCAGAATTTTATTGTATCGACTGAAATTAAAAAATATATTGTGAAATTTTGGCCATATCGTCCAACCCTAAAAAAAGGGATGAGATTAACAAAGGGACAAGTTCATATAATTATTACATTAATTTAAAACATATAAACATTACTGTCTGAATTGTTTGGATTTTTGGAAGCCACATTAGCTTCTTTTACGTTAATAACGTGTTTCCTGCATAAAAATATGGACTGATTTTCGCACTGATCTGAACATAAACAGCAGAAGGCTTTTTGAAAATGCTAATTAATTCTCTGCCACTAGGTGGCGTTGTGACGGCAGAAATATAGCGGTTTTACCGGTAATGGCTCTACACAAAGCAGCGCGGTGCCTATTCTTCAACGCGGAAGTAAGCCTGTGGATGAGACTTCTGGTTTATTAGCTGCTACAGTGAAATAATGAGAAGAATAACAACGTGTAGTAAACGGTAAAACTGTTTGTACTACAAACCAATGTGCTCATAAATAGGATAATAAATTAAAATAATATGGTAAGATGCACCAATTGGCAGTATCAAGCAGCAAAACGAGCTGTTTTGTACAGCTAAAACTAATTAAATGCGGATGAGGCCAGAAGCTAGACCCATAAAATTTACAAATGGCCTCAACTGCTCTTATGCCAAAAATAAGGTGGATAGTAAAGATAAAACAGAAATGGCATCTGGACTCTTTTGAAGACAGTCGGTTCCTTTCAAAGATACATTCATATAAAAACACTCAACTTTGGTATGACTTTGGAACGACTTTGGAACATGCAGCTCATTTTTATTCAATGAAATCACAGCCTTTTGAAGTTAAACCCAGCCATATCGCGATTCTTGTCATTCTGTCCCCAAAAGTAAGACAGCTTGAAATTATAATTAAGATATTTCTTATTTATTTAAGACTTTTTATGGCCTTCAATTTGATACAATCAAACTGAAGACTTTTTAAGGACTTGCAGGAACCCTGTATTTAAGATAGCTTGTCGGGCAGGGCGGTGATACATTTTAGTAGCCCGACTAGAAGACACAATAGCCCCGAGACGTCAGACTAGTGATTTTGCCAACCCTGGAACAAATACTAAAATAACCCTGCTTTGCAGTAAGGTTAAAAATGAAAAAAAGTTGCATTAGGTATAATTAACAATTTTTACAGGATTAATGATATGCAGTCCTGCTCCAAATCAACACTAGTAGTGAGATACTGAACTGCTCAAACTAACAGAGTCCCATGAGCATTTATATTCTTCATGAAGTCAGCCACTGAATGGTTTACCTACAGTTGTCTCTGTGCATTAAACTTGGAAAGAAGAAAGTATTATAACATCAAAAAAAATTTCACACTCCACCAAAAGTATGGCATTTTCAGCTTTAGCTTGTTGCTGAAGAAAAAGTCCAGTTCCCCAAATTTGATGAAAGACAAGAACAAAGAGAAAAATCAGATCTATGGGAACCTGCATTCTCTCTTGAGTGGAGGAGAACATGCTGGACACGTTCTCTTCGTATGATAGCACCCGAGGGAAGACTCATACTTTGATCTTAATGATCGCTCTGTGGGTTGTTGGCCCTTGATCAAGTGAAGCCCCTAATAAGCCAACACTGCCTATCAGCTTAAATGCTGGACTAGGTTTAGTTCTCCCTGTCCAAATTACTAGTTACTAGTGAGAAAGAAAAAGCTGACCTTAGATCACTGCCTACAGGCATACAATTTTACAATTCTACCTTTGGCTTCCCACACTGAAACAACTAAGTAATGTCAAAACTTACATTAAAATGTCTCATATAAAATGCTTACATATAAAACCTCATTTAAAAGGATAGTTCATCCAAAAATGAAAATTAGCCCATTATTTACTCACCCTCCAGGCATCTTAGGTGTATATGACTTCCTTCATTCAGATGAATGCAAACTGAGCTATATTAAAAAAAATGTCCTGCCACTTTAGAATGGCATAGGCGAATGTTTCTCTTCATCAGTCCAAAACAAGTCCAATAAAGTGCATCCATCCATAATAAAAATCCTCACACAGGTTAAGGAGGTGAATAAAGTCCTCCTGTAGTGAATCGATGCGTTTTTGTAAAAAAAAAAAAAAAAAAATATCCGTATTTGAAACGTAAGAATCACTTTAATCTAGTTTGCGGCAACTGGTCATACACAGAAGCAGCTCTGGGCGGATGACGTATGATGTTGGCATCGGGCCACTGGTCTCGCACAAACCAATGTTTGTTTACAGGAGCAAAGGATGCAAAGTTACCTTACTTTAGCAAAGGAAAACCAGTATCCTCTTAGTTTATATTGAAATTCTCTGACATTTTTCTTCACAGATCCTCGTTTTGAACTTCAAATTCATGACTGGTGCTTTGTTTACCTTTCTCTATGGCGCGTTCGTGTTCGTCACGTCTGAGCGGTGCATGTGCAACACTGGCATATTAGTTAAAGGAGCAGTCCACTTCCAGAACAACAATTTACAGATAATGTACTCACCTCCTTGTAATCCAAGATGTTCATGTCTTTCTTTCTTCAGCCGTAAAGAAATTGTGCTTTTTGAGGAAAACATTTCAGGATTTTTCTCCATATAATGGACTGATATGGTGCTTCGAGTTTGAACTTCCAAAATGCAGTTTAAATGCGGCTTCAAACGATCCCAAATGCAGTTGTAAAGGATCCCAGCCGAGGAAGAAGGGTTTTATTGAGTGAAACGATCTGTTATTTTCATTGAAAAAATACAAATTCAAATACTTTTTAATCTCAAGCTTGTCTTATCTTTCTCTCCTTGAACTCTGTGTATTCTGACTCAAGACAGTTAGGGTATGTTGAAAAACTTCAAAAACTTCAAAAATGATTTCAAAATCATCTTACATCGTTGCAGAAGTACCGACCCAGTCTTTGCAAAGTTAACATGCAAAGAAGATCAAACAGCCTTAACAAAAAAGGTAAAACAGCGATATAGGACGATTTTGAAGTTGAGGGAGAACATGAGATGGGAATTTTTCGACATACCCTAACTGTCATGAACCGTAAAAAAAAACAGTTCAGGCAGAGTGAGACAAGACGAGCGTTTGACATTAAAAAGTATATAAATTGTTTTATTTTGAAAATAACCAATCGTTTCGCTAGATAAGACCCTTCTTTATCGGCTGGGATCATTTACAACCGTATTTGGGATCGTTTGAAGCCACATTTAAACTGCATTTTGGAAGTTCAAACTCAGGGCACCATATCAGTCCATTATATGGAGAAAAATCCTGTAATGTTTTCCTTAAAAAACAATTTCTTTATGACTGCAGAAAGAAAGACATGGACATCTTGGATGACAAGGGGGTGAGCAAATTATATGTGAATTGTTATTCTGGAAGTGGACTTCTCCTTTAATCCACCTGGATGCACTTTACTGAACTTGTTTTCGACTGATGATGAGAAACATCTGCCTAAGCCATTCTAAAGATTATAAGGATAATTTTAAATATAACGCAGACTGCATTTGTCTAAAAGAAGGAATTCATATACACATAGGATACCTGGAGGGTGAGTAAATAATGGGCTAATTATTTATTTTTGGGTAAATCCTTTTAAAATTCCAGAATCCATGATTATACCAATAAACAATTTTCGGAGAATGTTTGTATTTGTGCAAAAGTGCCTGAACTCACCGCACTCCTTCACAGGCTCGTCAGACCAGTCCTTGCAGTCCTTGATACTGTCACACACTTTACTGCTATCGATACATTCCCCGCTCTTACACATGAACTTCAGCGGGCCTTCACATTTGGTGGCTGTCAAGAACACAATAAAGAGTTCTTACACTTCTGATCTTTCAAGAGTAGCACATAAATAAAACTAAATTATGTAGAGTACAAAACATGAATTGCCATTACACAAAACACAGCAAGCGACACTCATTGCATTAATGTTCATTTGCTCTTTGCCATACAATGACAATAGATTGTGACAATCAAGGCCATCAAGCTCAAAACAAGTACAAAAAAATAGTTTGTGGAATTTATCACTATATTTCAAATGTCGTAGGGCCAATAAAGTAAGTCTGTGTGAAAAGACTGAAATATATAGCTTCATATGGACTACTTATTTGATAATTTAAGGGTCCGTTCACACAGAACACACTTTCTAGTCCGATGCTTTTCTATTGTTTTTCTGTGCAAATGTGCTAGACAGACATTTATGGCTATTGTGTTCAAGTCTTTTGTCTTTTGCCACATTTTTAAGACGTTGTGTCGAGTGAGTTTTAAGATGCTGCTCATCAATATCAGTTCCAAAACAGTGGACCAATCAGAAGACCCCTAGGCTGCGATTACACGGTCAAAAATACCAATAAGCAGTAATATTATAAGAAGGTTTGAAATTTAAAATAACACCTTTCTATTTTTATATATTTCAAAAAGTGTCATTTACTCCTGTGATGCAAAGCTAAATATTTAGCAGCTATTATTCCAATTACTCCAGTCTTCAGTGTAATTTCATCAGTGTTGCCAGGTTTTCACAACAAAACCCACCCACAACTGCTACTCAAAAATGGCCCAAAATTAGCTCAATTGCATTTCTAGGGTGTTCCCCTGCTAAAAATCACCTGGGGGTAAAATACACATTTTTTTGGCAGGGTTCCCTGAGTAAAATTCACATTCCAGATGCTTAATATCACGCGGGAAAAACACGGACTTGGCAACACTGCATCAGATCCATCAGAAATCATTGTAATATTGAAGAAGTAACATTCCTTATTATTACCTTTGTTAAAAATGCTTAATATTTTTGTGGAAACCATGCTAATTTGGATTCTTTGATAAATAGAAAGCAAAAATATAATATCTTTTCCATCTATATATACTCTCTATATACAGTCAAACCAAACATTATTCAGACACCTTCAACATTTCTCAAATTATCACAGTTTATTTGCTAGAGTGTATAATATCTGATAGCTGATTAATATCTGGTCCCAAATTGTTATCAATTTTACTGGTAGCCCACTGAATAAAGAATTTTTGTGTGTAATATGTCACAGTTTACTTTATTTTGCTATCCTCACTTACATAACTGAACTAGAGTGTCCTGCACCCACTAGTAACAAATATCAAAAAAATAATCTGCTGTCTGAATAATGTTTGGTTTGACTGTATATATGTTTTGTAACATTATTAAAGTCCTGACTGGCATTTTTGATAATTTAAAAAAATCATTTTAGGCCCAACAAAGGATGCTGATCCAATGCCCTACTCATGTCCTAAATCATGTTATGCATCACTAACCAGATACAGCCATGGCATAATTAATCTTTTGAGGTGAATTTGATTGAAGGTACCATATGGGAAGTGTATCCCTGGAATCATGTAGGGGTACATCTGTTTGGTATTGTAGTGCTTTGTGTGAATGTTAACTTGATTGGGGCTACGTGATTGGGTGCACTCTACTCTTTCATCTTCACTAAAAATGCTGCTGGAAGAGAGGAGAGATGAAGAGGCTAATCAAAAGAGAGATGGGGAAAGGGAGATTGTTGAAGTTACTCACTTTTGTTGATGCAGCCAGCCTCGTCGCTGAAATCTGGACAGTCGTGCACTTTGTTACACTGTTTGGTGCCGTGAATGCAGGAGCCATCGCCACACTGGAACTCATCAGGACGGCAGGTCAGCACAGCTGTTGGACAGAAACGCATGTTTAAGTATCGTTTCCGTAGCTATATATTTCAGCCTGGCCAATGAATTGATTAATATTTGGTCATTCTGAGGTCATTCACCTCTATGTCACATTTTCTGCTTTGTAGTTAATTTTGAGTAAATGATAAGATAAAATGAAAAGATAGTATATAAGTTATTATAAAATATCTAATCTTTATATACATGTTAAATAATATTACATATCTATTAAAAAAAAGACATCTCTAAACATCTGTGTCAGCATAAGCCATTAAAATGCATATCGGTTCATCACAAATGTATAATTTAAATATCCTTTGCATAAAAGAATCTGTCTAGTAAATGTAAAGGACTAAGATGAAGCCATGAGTTGTTAAAGCTGTTAAAAAGATGCATACTAAAGCACACACCATCACATTTTTTTTTTTAGTAATCACCCACTGCACCTGTGTGTGTGAGCTTTAGTTCTAAAACAGCAAATGGTTTTGGCTTTTACCTCCTGTCAGATCTCAGGGTAATAGCTTATTTGCAAGAGAGTTTCCTCAGAAAAAAAGCTCTGAGCATTAAAAACAATCAGTCACTATGTGGGAAAAGGGAACACACTGAAGAAAGAAAATGTGCTGTTCAGCAAAGAAAGGTCTTAATTTTCCACGTTCATCTTTTAAAATCCCTTTAATCTTTCATACGGTGTATTTTAGAGGAGCTGCGGTGGGAGAACATTCAACGTGATCAATTTCACTAAAGCACTTCAACTTATCTCACGCCAGCTCTCTTGCCTTTATACGCTGCTTAAAAATACTTTTGACCTATATTTTTGCCCTGTTTTCCGGTGAAAATAAATAACCGTCCTTAAAACGAAATATATATACTTGAGGAGCAAAATCGTTGGTAATATAAGTTCAATTGTTCTGAACAGTATTTACCCACAAAGAATAAACATCTTACAGTTAACTTAAAGGAATGGTTCACCCAAAAATGAAAATTCTGTCATTTATAGGGCCCTATGATTTTTGAGATGCGAAAAACGCGAATAGAATCACAGAATCCAGTCACAAAAATGGAATTTACTGAATAACGTGGAATGTTACAGAATTTGTCAAAGTTTGGATGAATAAATCAAAAGTAGGTCATTACACTTAAATCAAACTGCGATATGGACTAGTATCTGTAAATATTAAGCTGCAAAAATACCATTTAAATATGAATCCTGCATGTTCTGCGTGTTTACTACACATATACTGAAGCGTGCAGGATGCTTGCAGTGACTTCAGCATCTGTCATCTCACTAAATGAGAACATAAAGATATGAATAACATCTCCAGAACTGCTCTGAGAGTCACTTCATGAGCATTTGAGCGTTCCTTTTGACTAGCGACATATCATACACACAGAACTGTTAAGGTATTCACAGCAACCCGTCAAAATAAAAGTCTGGTTTAACTTGAAGACATTGTGTCAGAAATATATTACTATTGTTCAGTAAAATTTACATAGCCTACTACTACACTGTAAAAAAAAAAACAATTTGTTGAGTCAACTTAAAATAATTTGTAACCTGGCTACCTTAAAATTTTAAGTTCAGTCAACTCAAAAAAAAGTTTATTCAACTTGAAATGTTAAATTGTGCTAAGTGACAACTTAGACATTTGAGTTGAATCAACTTAAAATTTTAAGGCAGCTGAGTTACTTACCCATCTCTTAAGTTTAGCAAACACAAATATCTAAGTTGTTAATTAGTACAACTTAACATTTCAAGTTGAATAAACTTATTTTAGTTAACTGAACTTAAAATTTTAAGGCAGCAGGGTAACAAATAATTTTAAGCTGACTCAACAAATTGTGTTTTTTTATTTTTTACAGTGTAGTACTACTACTAAAATGAAACAAACATTATTTTTTAGGGTATAATCAGAACATTTCTTCAATGTTTTTAATAGTAAATCCCCTTTGGCAAAAAATAAACTTTGCTTAATTTTCAATAATTAAAAGATAAATAAAATTAATGTTTTATGCCTTCATTTGATAACCAGAATACTTTAAATGCACAACACAGAAAAAAAACCCCATTTCATAAGGCTATTTTATGAATGAATTTGAATGTATGCATTCAAATAATTAGACAAGCTAAAACACAGAATTTGATAACAATAACATTTCATAGGGCCCTAAACATGTAATTTTTGTTAAACTTTTAATAAACTGATTTGAAATTGTATAAGTTTCATGATTTTAATTAGTTAGACATGCTTTTTTAATTAATACAATTTAATTTAACCATTAAAAAGGAGTTGAGAAAAATTCAAACGAAAAAAAAAAAAATGGAATCCAGAAAAATTTAAACGGAAAAACTGAATTTGGAAAAAAATAAAATGGAATTTTAAGGAATAAAATGGATTTCATAGGGCCCTATGTTAATTACTCAACCTCATGTTGCTCAAACTCGTAAGATATTCTCAAGACACAAATTAAGATATTTTTGATGAAATCTGAGAGCTTTCTGACTCTGCACTGACAGCAAAGAAAGTCCATCTCTCTTAAGTTCATCTTTTGTATATTCTGTTTCCTCTCTATAGAAATCTTAAGATGTGTTTCCGAAGACACAGGGTTCAACGCCAGAATGCCGACTCCTGCTTTGGCATGCGTCGTGTTACTCTGATGAACGCATGTCGGAAACGGCCACGGAAGAAAAATTGTTGAATAAAGTCATTATTTTCATTCATTTTCAAAGTATTCTTGTAGTGGACTATTTTAATGATGTCATTACTACCTTTCTGGGCCTTGAACGTGTCAGTTGCGTTGCTGTCTATGCAGGGTCAGAAAGCTCTCAGATTTCATCAAAATATCTTAATTTGTGTTATAAAGATAAATGAAGGTCTTACAGGTTTGGAACAACATAAGGGTGAGTAATTAACGACAGGATTTCATTTTTGGGTGAACTATCCCTTTAAATCCAATAACCTATAATGCAAAATGACCAAAATATGACTTGAACAGATACTATTTTGAGGACGGTACACAATCCCATACAAGAACCCTACACTGAGACAACACTCACAGAGCGCTTACTCAAGGGCACTCTGCCATACCTCAAAACACACGTGTTGCCTAGCAACCGCTAAGACTCGGGCACATTACCATGCCGCTACCACAGTAGTTCATAAAGATTTACATGTCATAAACCCATGGAAATAGAACATCATTATCTCAATAAACACACACATGCTAAAACAAACTGTACACGTGTGTGCGCACACGCTCTGAATCAATAACGCACATGCAAACAAAGAGCTGCAGGTTTTGTGTTTTCAGGATTGCATGTGCTCAAACAAACACATGCTTGTTTCCTCATGCCTTATGGTTATAAAATTATGGACTATTTTATCGATGTCGTTGTGTAAGGTCTTATGGATTTGGAACGACATGAGGGTGTGTAATTAATGACAGAATTTTCATTTTTGGGCAAACTTTACCTTAATAAATGCTCACTGACTCTACTGAATTCTACTGTATTATATAGAAATCAATTAAAAACATGAAAAATTAGATGCTAATCAAATTTCTGTATATCAATATTTGCTGAAAAAAATACATTAGATTAAGATTTTTCAAAGGAAATTAATAATTGTGGCAGACAAAGCATTGACTAGATATTGGCTTTAGAAATCAATACAGAGTGGAGCTTAGTTTAATTTTTAACAATTAATTTTACTAAATTAACTAAATTAAAATTAGACAGCGCTAATTGTATTTTAAGTGCATTGTTGATACTGCTTCAAATTATTCTGAGTATATTTTGTACTTAAGTATTATTTATTATTTATGATTATTTTATTTATTTTCTAGTATTTTGAAGGTTTTATTATTTTATCATTGTCAGCAAAATCAATACGTTGACCTTGTAAGACTACAGATCAACAAAACCAAATTAATCTATGTTGGCATGCGTGCAATGTATTTGCGTTAACAGAATTAGGGGGAACAGACAATAGGGACTGATTCTAAATGAACAACATTGTCCATGAATACACCATGTGTTTTACTGCTTTACTAGAACGTGACAGTAATTTAGAATGACTATAATGACAAGGACAGCCTGCGTGCAGCATTAAAAAGAGCATGTAATGCAGCCAAGTGGCAAAACTGATTATTAACTAATTTAATTAACTCAGTCACCACACAGCAAGCCTTTCCAATGTAAATACCTTAGGCAACATGTGCTTGAGAATGATAACTGTGATCATTATGTTAAAAATATTTAGCCTTCCTGTACACTTACGACAGTTGGCCTCATCAGACTTGTCCTTGCAGTCTACATCCCCGTCGCATTTCCAGTTGAGGTGAATACACTCTCCACTCCTGCACCGGAACTCCCCCGCTGGGCAGTGGGGTTTTTGAGGCTCCGTCCTGCGGCTGCAGCGCTCCAGAGATTCATCCGACTTGTCTCTGCAGTCGGGGTCTCCGTCGCAGCTCCACGGCGCTGGGATACACTCGGAGTCGTTACAGCGAAACTCGTGTGGCCCGCATGTGCTAGCGGTGGCTGCCGTGCACTTCTCCTCATCGCTACCGTCGCCGCAGTCATCATCCCCGTCGCAGACGAACGTGGGTGCCACGCACAGACGGTTACGGCACTGGAACTCTTTAGCAGGACAAGCCTTGGCGTCTGGAAAATAGAAGAGTGTACTTTATTAACACAGGGCCTTACAGTCCCTCAAACAGAAACACAGTATGTAAAAAATAACTTGAACAATAAATTGTTGATAGCTGACCTTTAACTACTGCATGTTAATATAGACATTTTTAGACATTTTAACTTTTTTCCCTTTTTTATTACTCATCACAAGCTTTTTTTGCATACTTTTTTGTGTTATAGATAGGGCCCTATAATTTCGGCGATGCGGAAAATGCGGACAGAATCACGGAATCCAGTCATAAAAATGGAATTTATTGTATAATGCGGAATGTCACGGAATGTGCCAAATTTGGAACTTAAAGGTCCTCAGAGCAATCCGTCAAAATAAAAAGTTCGGTTTAACTTGAAAAAACTGAGACAGAATTATATATTCCTTAATGTAATGATAGTACTAATAGTAATAAAATTGTTAAAACATTATAATACACAATTAAAACATTTACCAGAATTTATTTATCAGAAAAATGTAAATACACACCACAGTATAAATTAATTAATTAATTAATAAAATAATAAATTAACTCTTTATAAAATCGATTCATTATACTTGATTATAATTATTAAATTTTAATGAAATGAATTAATGAATTCAAAAACCAAATTCAGAGAATTACTGAAAAACACAATTTGGTAAAAATAAAACTGAATTTGTGAAAAAAATAAAACCTATTTCACAGGGCCTTGAAATGTAACTGTTAAACTTTTGTAATTTGTTAAATGTTTAATAAATTGTTAATAATTGTGTAAGTTTTATGATTTCAATTAATTAGACATGCTTTTTGATTAATATTTTTTAATGTAAATATTAAAGAGTCTAGAAAAGTTGAAATGGATAAAAATGGAATACAAAAAATGTAATCATAAATAAACAGAATTTGGAAAAAAAAAAAAAAAAAAAAAAACTGAATTTGGGAAAAATAAAATGGATTTCATAGGCCCCTACATATAATAGGGCTGGGATTTGAAACAAATTTCACGATTCTGATTTACAAGCTTCCAATTTGATTTCCGGATTGTTTCAATTCAAGTTGATAATAAAAATGACAGAATTTGAAATCTGAGACTGTGTTTTATATCAAAAGTAACAAAGCACAAAGCTTACTGCGATTCATTAGATGGGAGTCATGCTACAATATTCCATTCATTAACTGAAAACAGGCTAGACTAATCGATTCTTAGGATTTTAGAATGAATATCATTTCGTAAAAATGAAAATCGATTTAAACTGAGAAACTTTTTTTTTTTTTTTTTTTTACCCAGCCTAACTATATAGGCTAGCATTTTGTCATTGTTTATACCTTCGGGTCATTGTACACGTTTAGATTTTATTTTAAAATGTGTTATTCAAAGGACCTGAAGTTGTCAGGTTACTCTTTTCCCATCATATTTCCCCTTTTTGTAGTAATGAACTGATTTATAATGACATTTCATCATCCAAGAAGTAAAATCATTTAGGACAAGCTAGACTCATTTTGTAATATATTTTTTCCTTATGTTTTGTATTTGTCAGTTGGGATAAACTTTATCCAACTTCTATTAAATCAGTGGGAAACAAAAAGATATGGGTTTCTGTTTAGCAATGTCACATCACCAAACCAGTGAGGTACCATTACAGTAAAATGCTTGAATCACACTTCCCACTGAAAATTTATGACAAATGTAGCATTAAGCATGTAGCTCTAAGCTATTCTGTGCTGATGTGAGCTCCGTGACCTCACCGATTCAACTGGGCTGCGGGTGACCTGAGGTTCACACTTCAGCCCCGCACTGGCGGCAGACACTAAATGGGCTTAACTGTGCTGTAGTAAACGCCTGTCCATTCTTTAATGGGGTCACCCACCCCACCGGAATAACCGTTCTGAAGAGCTGTAAGGCGACTGGGTATTACATTCACGGAGGCCAGTTTTGTAAAAGGATTTGAAATGGCTTATGAGCATGTGATCAGGTGCGAGCGTGTTTGAGCAGAGAGGAAATGAGAGAAATCGATCCTGACTTTGTGTGACTTTGCGTCGATAAACCTGTAAATATGCAAACTATTTGCAAAGAGCAGCTGGGGCTCATAAAACACTTTTACCGTCAAAACGGTGACATTATCAAAATTGTATTGCCGGACTCGAAATCAATGTTATTTGTGCTGCTCACTGAAAGGTCATTCTTGTTGTTCATTGCACTTTAGCTGATTTGTATTTCATATTTCTGCCACCTACGCTGGTTGCTTTTGAAGCCAATTACAATAATGCTCAATGAGATATGATGCTAATTGTGTTTTTGCAAAGCTGATTAGCCAACAAGCATCTAAAAAAACAAAAACTAATCAACAAGGTCCATTAGGCCGTCAGCCACTTAACCGTCTCTTCAATGACTATCAAACAGAATGACATCTTCTGGAATGATCTTCTGACAAATTTGGCATATGTAGATATTAAACAGCTACTACATTTCTCCAGCCTCAAGATCAATGCAGCCAACAAACGGCGCATGTTGTTAAAAGAAAGTAACGTGATTGGATCTTTTTTGTGTGTACAGTGCATGGGAAGGAAGGTTGTGTTTGCTCAGCAGGGGGAGATTGGATTGGTTGACCCTTCTCTTCTCTTGAGGGACAAGAAGGGCAGTAGTGAAAATGAAAAGGTGCTCGGCCTGTGATGTAGACAGCAGCCTAAAACAACATCCTCTCAGAGAGGAACAGAACAAACATGGACAGCTTTATCATACGCCAGTGAACTCAGACTGCATTGTCACATTCCAGCTGGAGTGAAAATCAAATCATCCAGCTCTATGCGCTTACACAAGGTGTGAATTGGATGGATAAAATATATTCACACACTAAATAAACCTATACTAAACATTGATTAGCGGTGCTTGCTAAGTGTTACATTGAAGAAGGGATCCGAACCGTTTCTAGGGACAAGAATAGGGTTGTTTACTTGTGCAAAGGATGCCAACAACTAACTTGTAATGCCCTAATAAGAACATCCTAGAAACTACAACTCGCGTTAAAAACATCCAAAACACCTTCCTTTATGAAAATTAACATTTTATTTATGGTGTTACTACAAATAAAAAAAAAACTATCACTTGAAAAAATTCTGGGTTAAAAACAACCCAGCGCTGGGTGAAATATGGACAAACCCAGCGATTGGGTTGTTTTGACACATTTAAAACATTTAACCCAACCTTCTGGGTAGTTTTATTTAATTCAACTATTTTTTAAAAATTACTATATGGCTGGCTTAAAACGAACCCAAAATAGGTTGTTAACAAAAAAAAAAAAGGCATCAGCAATAATCAAAAGGTGAACATTTATTAAGCAATTTTAAACCCTATTGTAATTGTTAGAACAACAATTGCAGACCAAACCGTAATCTGTAGAGGCTTGAAACTTGGAGGGATGGTAGTACTTGACCAAGGCTCACACCAAAAAGCCTGAAAGGGGCGCTACAGCGAACAAAAGTATGAAATCGCTCATAACTCCCAAACCATCAGTCGCAGGCTCAAGTGTCTTATGTTTCTTGGTTCATGGTGGACAAAACGCATGCCTCAGATATGATTGTGAGCCTGGCAAAATTTTGGGGTATTTCACATTTTTTAAAAAACATACTTTTGGCGAACTATTCCTAGGTTTTTCGCCCAATCTGTACCAAACCAGTGCAGAAAGATTCTCTGGAGAGTGAATATCAAAACGTTCGAACGGGGCAGGGCCACTTTTAGCAAAATGCCTATAACTCCTAAATAGAATATGGTATGTATGAGCCACTTATGTAAGAGCTCAAGCTGAAGTCAGAAGAGAAATAAATAAATAAATAATAAATAAATAAAATATAAAAGTGGCTATAGCTGCGCAACCATTTGCCCTTTCAACATGAAAGATGTGTACGGTCTTGGTCTCAAAAAACATGGTGCCATTGGCCGACAAAGTTTAAGCACCTGTTAGACAGGGTTAACGGAGGCCGATCGAAACGAAACTTTGTGGGCCTGTTCGACTCACGGTGCCAAAGGTCTGAGAGAAATTTCAAAGAAATTAGCCAATGGGGGGCGATATCACATTTTTAAAGGGCGTGAATGATTGTTCGTTGCACGATTTTTCCCACATACGAACGATAGTCATATCATATGATAGAACTCCTCATTCCAGAGAACTGTCAATCAAATCATTTGTTAAATGATTGAGAAGATGTCAAAAACCTACTTTTGCAAACTAATCCTAGGTTTTTTGCTCAATCTGGAAAAACACTGCAGTATAATTCACTAGATTCTCTAAGTCAATAATTATCAAAAATGTTTAAATTTACTATTTGGGAGGCTATAACGGGGTCGTTTAGAAAAGGGGCCTGTCCAAATTTACCCAAAACCCTATAAAGCCTAAAGGAAAACTTAAAACTTCATGAAACTTGGTGAGAATATGAGACAGCTGATTCTAAACAAGCATGCAAAGTTTTAAGGAGATCGGACCACAGCTGGCCATATAACAGTTGAAAAGGACTCAAAAACACTGTATTTCTATGGATTTGCCGAAAATGCTTTTTAAAATCATTGATTTAGGTGGGTACAGCCTTACTAAATAATATATAATGTCTTTTTCCTTATATGCTAAAATGCCATAAGCGCTTGAACCCCAGTAATCACGGCTTGCAGCTACATTTATTTATTTATTAAACTTATTAATAAATGTTTGTTTATTGATCATATAAATAAATGTCAATTTCCAACCTATTTTGGGTTCATTTTAAGTTCATTTTTGAGTTAAATAAAACTACTCAGAAGGCTAGGTTAAACATTTAAACCAACCGCTGGGTAAAAACAACCCAGCCTTTGTTTTTGTCTGTATTTCATCCAGCGTTGGGTTGTTTTTTAGAGTGATGGTTGTTGTAGTTAAATCATGGTAAACTGCAAATTAACCATGGTTTGGCTACACTAACCATTGTATTTGTACACTCTAAAAAATGCTGGGTCCAGCCCACTGGGTCATTTTATTGGGTTATTTTTAATATTTTTACCCAGGTGCTGGGTAGTTTTTTTAATGCTGGGTTATTTTTTTCTACTTTTAAATGTTACATTTTTTATGTCTAAAATGCTTGTGAAACTAGTTTAAATGTATGCAGTATTGTAAACTATGCTGTATTCACCCAAATAAATTAAATTTGTCTTGTATTTTGTCCATGTGTTCTTGCTTAATAATAAATGTTAATCTTTCTATTACTGCTGTTGCCTCTAGCAATTCTGTGCGTGTTTTTATAAGTTCCATTTCATTTTAAACCAACAATATAATACATTTTAAACAATAGCTGATGTGAATAAAGTAACCCAGCATGTTTGGTAAAAACATTTAATCCCACCAGCTGGGTCAAAATAACCCAGCATGTGTTTTGTCCAATATTTACCCGTCGCTGGGTTGCCAAATAACCCAAGTTGGGTTGTTTTTAACCCAGCATTTTTTAGAGTGTAGAAAAACTATGGTTATACAATTGGTAATCAATCCACCCAAAAAAAAATCATGGTTACTACAAGTTCACTATAAAACCAGGCTAATTTTCACATACTCCTGAAAACCACTTAACATTTAACATGTTAATATGGGCAAGGACTAAAATGTTCCTCAGAAAATCTAGAAATGCAATTTCTAAGTATAATAACATGAATATTACAACAGAAATATACTATCATAAAACTGACCACAACTGCTACCAAAAAGTTACAATGCTAAGTGTCTTTTTACTAACTAATATCTTCGGACCAAACAAATGCCTGAAATGTCAGCATTGAAATAAAGAGACAAACAAATTGATCTGGTTCTTTAAAAACAGTTTAGATTAGGAGGATTTCCACCTTTAGCAATGTTAAAGAAGCATAAAAGAGTAGCAAACACACACAGCTCTGAGCCAGATTGACTTCGTCATTCAAAGGCTGCTGATGTATCTCTGCTGTGTGGATTTTGATGCTATCTTGTTTAGAGGTCAGGTACAACAGTGAATGGATTTTAAAAGAGCGGAAAGGAAAAGCTCAAAGCAGGTCAATTGAATTCCACTGACCAACGTCAAATACTCATTCCCCAGGCCAACAACAGACAGATAGTAGATAGGGCTTTATATTAACAAGATCTCTGTGACCTTGAACCACACACAGGCAAACAACAGAGAGCTGAAAAATATTTAGCAAAACTGAATGTGAAATAAATACATGCAGCTTTTATGTCCTTGTGTTAATTGAGAGACTACACTGAATATTTGACCGGAACTAACTGTTGTATGACATAAATAAATACAGTATATATGTTATATCATGCATTATACAACAGCTAGTTCCTGTCAAATATTCAATGTAGTCTCTCAATTAACATGAGGACAGAAAAGCTGCATTCATAACAACTGTAAAATAATTAATAAAAATCCTTTTAAATACTTTTTGATGGACCAAACTGTAGGATATTTCCACTTTCCAAAAGCATTTAATGATTTTTAAGTAACTCTTTCCAAAAATTGCATAAATGCATCAGTAGGTGGTGACAAGTTAATGTCTTTATGACTGAGTCATTGAATCATTCATTCAAGCAATTTGTTCAAAACAAACATTTGTTCAGGAAAGAAACAAGTGGTTGTTTTTACATGCGAGTCACTGAATCATTCACCAATTCTTTTCAAAAACACTGACTCTCTCAGTAATAAACACGTATCTGTCTTGACTGAGTCAATGAATCATTCATTCAATCAATTTGTTCAAATACAAGATTTATTCTGATTCATCACTGCGGGTTTACTCGGCATTGCACAAATTTGATTCTGGCTTTGCTTGGAATTATTTTCATTGGCAGAAATAAATGTAGATAACTTAATAATAACTTATTATTTATTGAACTGTTGTATAAAAGCAATACCAAACTTGCAATCATGCTAACTCTCCAAATCTCACTGAACATTAACGACATCAGTGAAAGCTCATCAAAAATTTGCTGCATATTTGCGAAAACCGAAACAGAAGGAAATCTTTTTAACACTTTTTAACACTCTTAACACAACACTTACACCAAAGATATTTCAATTTAAATGACCACCCCATATCTGTGAGAACAAGCCACCGGGGGCAGCTTTAAGCGCTGAGGCTCATGCTACGCTCAGCAAATGGCCAGAGGCACTAAGTCAGCACAGAGTTAATGGTGCGTTCACCACTGTCCTCCATCAGCCCGTAATATTATAGTATCCCGTATTAGAGAGAAGGACTAGCCTCCTCCAGGGGGAAAGACTGTAACCATGATGCACTGAGCTGAGGGAACGAGGTGCCACAAACATACTGAGGCAGCTAAAGACTGTGATGCTTTGGATGAGATCCCCCTCATGAAGCTTTTCCCAGTGCTGACAACAGCGCCTGCAGCCACAGCGTCAGGAAAAGAGGATATACTAGGCAAGAAAGAGAAATTGAAGAGGACAGGGAATTAGTTCAGGCCGGTAATTCTGTAAGCCCTCAGTGTGGTTTCATTAGTCAGTTACGAGTTTTTAGAAGGAATAAGACATTTTGTTTGGCAACTCTGGTTTATGATTCTTCTTGTGTGAAGAAAATAAACCAGTAATATAACTCTGAGCTACCGTTTCATTAAAACTGTGTGAAATCACACTGTAAATAAAGGTTTTGATGCACTTCCAACTGAAGTAGAAAATCTTTACTGGATACACTGAAGGAATTGTCTCTTTATTTTCTTAAATAGCCAATAAGCTTTAGTTATGCCACAGCTGTGGCCCACTTTGTTTTACACCAGCTTGAAGATGACATTAGTGGGAGGGACATTCTCATTGTAGACAGCATTTGACTGGACAAAAACCTGTACAGTGCAAGATAAGTCGTCAAAAATTGTGCTCCATGTTCACAAAAAGATCTTTTAACACTATATCTGGTAGTAAATGTCTGAGAAATGATTGAGACAAATTACACAAGAAACCAAGAAGGAACAATAGTGTTAAGTGTGAGGACAGTGCATTTAGCATTTAGAGTTTGAATATGTCTGTTTATGCTCCCATTCTTGGAATAAATATAATAAAGAAAAAGCTCAAAAAGCAAAAATAAAGTGCCTCTATGATCTCAGCAATGCAAAAAACAGCAACAGAATTGGGGAATTCAGTGTCATACTGTTTAACGTAGAACGTCACAGAATTCGCCCAGTTAGGGATGAATAAATCAAAAGTACACTTAAACTCCACTCTTTTTGAAAACTCCACTTTTTTTGAAAATAGGCTCATTTTACAACTCCCCTAAACAGTTAAACAGTTGAGTTTTACCGTTTTCGATTCCATTCAATCGATCTCCGGGTCTAGCGGTAGCACTTTTAGCACAGCTTAGCCTAGATCCTTGAATCCGATTAGACTGTTAGCATCTCGCTCAAAAAAGACCAAAGAGTTTCAATATTTTTCCTATTTAAAACTTAACTCTTCTGTAGTTACATTGTGCACAAAGACGGATGAAAAATGAAAAGTTGTGATTTTCTAGGTCGATATGGCTAGGAACTATACTCTCATTTCGGCGTAACAATCAAGGAACTTTGCTGCCGTACCACGGGTGCAGCAGGCGCAATGATATTACGCATCCGTCAACTCTGCTGGCAAGTTTAAAATAGGAAAAATATCGTCATTATATATGGTCATTTTTGAGTGAGATGCTATCGGTCTAATCAGATTCAATCATCTATGCTAAGCTATGCTAAAAGTGCTACCGCCAGACCCGGAGATCGGCTAAATGGATTAGAAAATGGTAAAACTCAACTGTTTAACTCTGGGGGAGTTGAACAATGAGCCTATTTTCAAAAAAAGTGAAGTGTTCCTTTACACCAAAATGCAACATGGACTAGTGTCTAAATATCAAGCCACAAAAATACTATTTAAATATGAATCCTGCATGTTCTGCGTGTTTCTGTGTGAGTGAATGGCGCAGATGCGCGGTTTCGATTACTACACACATACAAAGCGTGCGTGACACTAGCAGTGTTTTCTGCCTCTGTCACCTCATAACATGAGAACATAAACACAAAAACATAGTCTAGAATTGCTCAGTCACTTCAGGAGCTTTTCACAGATTTTTTTGAGAAAAACTACCATCATATCACATACAAACAAAAACTTAAAGGTCTTCACAGCAACCAATCAAAACAAAAGTTCAGTTTAACTTGAAGAAACTGTGACAGACACGTTACTTAATATAATGGTGCTACTACTAATACTAATAAAATTAAACATTATTTTTTAAGAAATATTCACCAGAAAAAATATTTACCAGAATTTATTTACCAAAAAGATGTAAATTCACAACACAGTATTTTTTAGAATGTTTTTTTTTTTTTTTTTTTTAAACATGCTTTTAATTAATAAAATTTAATGAAATTTAATGGAATCTGGAAAATGATTGGAAAACACAGAATTTGGTAAAAATAAAACAAAATGAATTATTTTTTTTGTTAAACTTTCAATAAATTGCTGCTAAATATATAAGTTTCATGATTTCAATTAATTAGACATGCTATTTGATAAATATATATAATTATATATTTATATAAATTCCTATAAGGGAATTTAGTCAGCATACTGGAATATACTAGCATATAAATGTTATAATTCACAATTTTAAGTTTCATGGGACCTTTAATCTGACTTAATTTAACCTAAAACGTGTTTAATGTGTTAGAATCTAAATGAGCTAACTTTGTCCAATTAATTAATATGTCTGAATCAACCTGTATAATGTGGTTTGTACCAATAAAGGTCATTTTACTGGTCGTATAACCTGATCTGACTTATAAAATTAGAAATAGCTTCTCAAGGTAATAAGTGCAAGTTCCTTTTTACAGTGCAGAAATGACTGAGAGAGCAGTTGAAACGGTCTAAATCTCTATTATACAGTTTGGAAAATGATTGACCCCTCTGTGCAACAAATTCATTTAGAGCGGAGCTCTCTGGACAAACCTCTCTGCACCAAGCCTTCAGCTGTTTACGGTGAAAGGAAAGACATTTTCACACCTGCTGAAGTGCAGCTATATGTTGACCAGGGGTAGGGGGGCATTACCTCTGGGTGGATTAGCAAATGGCAGCGCAGATGAAAGAGAAATATCAGGCTATTGTCAGGGGATAGAAGAGGTTCGGCATAACGTTTGGCATTACGCGGGTGCAAACACCTCAGCCTTGCAACTGTGTGCTGAGTACAGCCAATATTCCCACCCACATAAAGCACAAAAGGGCGAAAGCTTCCCTGTATAGACGGCATAGCCTGTGCACACAAAATAGTCCGTAACAGAATAAAACACATCAGATTTGTAGATATGAAATGAACCAAACATTCTGGCATTATCAAAAAGCAAACGATCCATTAATTTCACTGGGAATCATGTTCAGCTCCTGTTTGACTCAATCAAGGGACTAGCACATAACAGACAGCACATCTCAGAATTCATCAGCTTCAATGTCACCCAGGAAATAAATTAACACTAAGAACATCACACGAATAAATATCTAAATCACAGTGCGTCTTACACTTTCTGCCAGTGCTGTAATTAGAATTTTACATGGATGCATGAAAACAGATTTAATATTTGCCGTAATCACATTAGCTGTTGGTAATAATCCTGCGGATACTGATATAATCAGATTAATAGATATTCTTGTGTAGCATCTAGCCCCTCTGAATCTCCCCTGAGGAAATGCTTCAGTAGATACTGTAATACTTCATTATTAGAGCCCTCCTCAGTGCTACAGCAGAGGCTGAGTGTTGTAGGTGGTGATAGCTTGTGTTTTTCAGTGATGAGAATTTTCACAGCACCCAGAGAAGTGCTAAAGCCTGGGAATGGAAATGGAACAAAAAAAGCAAAGAAGCGAGAAAGACAGAAGCTCTGTCCTGCTGTCCCAAATCCTAGTCAGCTGCCTAAATTGACATCCCTAAAGGGGGTGTCTAGTGCTATTTCATGCATTCTGACATATTTACACTGTTAAAGAGTTGGATTCTCACGCTTAACACGACCAATGTCTCAAAAAACAAGTTGGACGTATGACAAAGATAGATTTAGATTTATAAAAATGACCCCCTTTTAAAAGTTTATATACGCTTGATTCTTAATACTCTGTTGTTACCTGAATGATCCACAGCTGTGTTTTTTTAGTGATAGTTGTTCATGAATCTCTTGTCCTGAACAGTAAAACTGCCCACTATTCTTCAGAAAAATCTTTCGGGTCCCACAAATTCTTTGGTTTTTCAGAGTTTGTGTATTTGAACCCTTTCCAACAACTGTATGATTTTAAGATACATCTTTTCACACTGAGGACAACTGAGGGACTCATATGCAACTATTACAGAAGGTTCAAAGCAAACACAATGCATTAAGAGCAGGGGGGTGAAAACTTTTGGAATTTGAAGATCAGGGTAAATGTAACTTATTCTGTCTTCTGGGAAACATGTAAGTATCTTCTATAGGTTCTAAAGGGCAGTACTAAATGAAAAAAAAGATGATATTTAGGCAGAATAAGAAAAATGTACACATCTTCATTCTGTTCAAAAGTTTTCACCCCCAGCTCTTAATGCATCGTTTTCTTGCTCCTGGAGCATCAGTGAGTGTTTAAACATTCTGTGATGGTTGCATATGAGTCCCTCAGTTGTCCTCTGTGTGAAAAGATGGATCTCAAAATCATACAGTCATTCTTGGAAAGGGTTCAAATACACAAAAATGCTGAAAAACCAAAGAATTTGTGGGACCTAAAGGATTTTTCTGAAGAACAGCAGGCAGTTTAACAGTTCAGAACAAACAAGGGACTCATTAACAACTATCGCTAAACAAAAAAAAACACAGCAGTGGATCTTTCAAGTAACAACACTGTATTAAGAATCAAGCATATGTAATCATTTTTATAAATTCAACTTTTTTTTCTCTTGTGGGCTATATATAAATGTCTTTGTGAAATATCCTATTCAGGTCAGTACTGAATAAAAAATAACATACATTTTGTATGATCCATCTTATTTTGGTTAAATAATTAACGTTTTGCAGATTCTGCAAGGTGTATGTAAACTTTTGACCTCAACAATAGATGTATGTACTGTAGGGACAAGGAGCAAGACAGCTCACTAGGTTTTAGAATAGAGGGACTCAATTTATTACACCCACAATGTTCTATATATTAAAAAGGACACAAGACTATTTGCTTGTAGTCTTTCCAAGAACAAAAATAACACTCTCACATAAACTCAAAAAACTGCATATTGTACCTACTCCCACACATAACATTCCACCACACTAACTAACAGACTGGTTCACGTGTTTGTCTATTCCATCTTTTCTGGTGCTTAATATATTTCTTCCTTCTGTTTCAATAGTTTTATCTCTATCCGTGCACTTCAAATCCTCCCACATTAAGATCTACTGGGTGTCACCAGCATCCCTCGCTTCTCTTATCTGATCTCACAGTCATCTCAAGGCAATGATCGACATTACATGCCTCAGTGCTTGACTGCAATTTCCATTCGATCTTAATTGATTGAATAGGCTCTGGTGTGTCGCCTAACTAGCTACACGAGAATGAGCTCACAGTCAAGAACCTGTTATAGCAAGTAAACACGATTACATTTCAGTGCTTGTGGCACACAGCAAACGTGACCTTCTTCAAAACCCTGAGTGAGCTGCAAATGCAACTTCACATTTATGTATTTTCATGAGAGAATCAGTTATAAATATTGAATGCGGGTCAAATTTGAGTTGCTGTTCCAGTGTACACATGCTATTCAAAAGTTTGGGGTCGGTAAGATGCAGTGTAATATTGTTAAGTAATATTACAATTTAAAACAACTGTTTTCTGAATTCGTCCCTGTGATGGCAAAGCTAAATTTTCAGCAGGAAATACTCCTCACATGCTCTTTCAGAAATCATATGCTCAAGTAATCTTATTATCAGTGTTGAAAACGTGGCAACTATGATACTTTTTTCAAATATTTTTAATGAATAGAGAGTTCAGAACAAGAGGATTTATTTGAAATAGTTTTTTTTAACAATGTAAAAGTTAATGCATCCTAAAACTTTAACATATTTCCCACACAACTATCATGAACTATGCATAAAAGTGTTCATGTGTAAATATATTCAGAGCAAACAAATAATGAGGACCCTGGTGAAAAGAGTAGGAAGAGCAAGAAGATAAAGAAGAGGTGTGGATCGGGTAGAGGAAGAGGAGAGGGAATACGAATCTATTTCTGCATCCAGTTCTGGAGTTCATCTCTTCCTGGAGATGGGAAGTGTTCGACCGCAAGCTTTGACAAGGTAACTCTTCTCCAAGCAATAAAAGAGCCTGCAGAGATATTGAGTCAAGTGCGTGCCAGGTACGGATTTTAGGTTAGCATTTCACATCGTTCAAAGCTTCAGAAAATGTGATAATCTCTGGATGGAAATATGAGGTGTATATTTACAGAAATTATGGAAATGCTTAAAAGGCGTTTTTTTTTTGTTTTTTTTAATAGTTACTATCTTTTGACGTTACATGAAGAGAATGCAGTAATTGTGAAGTAAAATTAGAAATACTTTGGTTTGGGGACCAATGATTAGTTTGGAGTAATATGTAAAATTCTCATAATGGTTAAAATTCCAATATAGACGTCTATATACTCTAGAGTTTAACATGTTTCATATTGTAATCTCTTTTTTATTGCTTTCGTATGTTTTAGTATTTCTCCTAATTAGTTTCTGATGGGTCTGCTGAAATCAAGTGGGTGTCTGTGCAATACATTAATCTCTATGGATGTACAATGAGAGGCAGAAGTGGGGACACAGAATGAGATAAAGAAAAGATCTCAAGGGTAATATCACCCACAGCGTGACACAAATCTAACTGTGATAATTAAAATCCAATTATATTACAGCATAAAACATAAACACTCCAGCATTTAATACGCGCAAAAGGAGCTGAGAGGCACCAATAAAAATTATCTTTATTGTTATAAAGAAAAATAGATAGCCCTTAAAGACATGCTTACATTTGCAGTGACAAAGTGACTGGAAGTCATCCATTTTTAATTGCCATGTACACACTGCAGATAAATACGGTTGTCATTCTTCTGTTTGAGAACTTAATCTTGTTCCGTTCACATGGAGTTCAGCTGTTCACAAGAGTGACAATCACATCCTGTGACCCTTCAGTTGATGCAGGACTGAACTAAACATTTAGTGGCATTTTTTGGAAACTGACAGGTTGTGAGATATCTGCTTTTCTTGTCCAGGTGCAGTGCTAGCAAATCAACTGAGGGACGTGACTTGAATTAATTGACGCATATTTTGACACTAGATTTTTCCACCAGTTCTGTGCTCTAGGGGTGACCTAAAACATTATGGCTAAGTAAGAGCATTATATAGGTATAGTTCAGCCAAAAATGAAAATTACCCCATGATTTACTCATCCTCAAACAATCCTAGGTGTACATGACTTTCTTCTTTCAGACGAATACAATTAGAGTTATATTAAAAAATGTACTGGCTCTTCCAAGCGTTATAATGGCAGTGAATGGGTGTTAAGATTTTGAAGCCCAAAAAAAAGTGCATACAAAGTAAAAAACTTTCACTGTCGTCCGCATGTTCACAAGAGACGACTTAGGATGTAGGCTCAGCGTAAGCTACAGTGAGAATATGCTACTCTCGCAAGAACTAAGTTTTGTTTACAGTGCAGGAAATTCAGTCTTTTCTTGGCTTATATTGAAATCCTTTGACATTTTTCTTTAAAAATCCTTGTTTTGTACTTCTAATTCGTGACCGGTGTTTTGTTTTGCTCTCTTCTATGCACTTCCGCGTTCGTCACTTCTCACTGGAGCTTATGCTATGCCTTTCCCTGGTGAAAAAAACAGCATATGCTGGTAGGTATGTTTTGATGCTGGTTTAAGCTGGTCCTTAGCTGGTTTATGCTGGTCCTTTGCTGCTGGACCAGCATAAACCAGCAAAGGAAACCAGCATCAAAACATACCTAACCAGCATCCCAGCATCAAAACATACCTACCAGCATATGGTGTTTTTTCACCAGGGTTGTCAACTGCTGGAACGGCACTCTTGTGAACATGCATACATCAGAGAGCAGCTACGGTTTATAAAGTTTTAAATATGGATATTTTTCTTACACAAATGCATCGCTTTGCTTCAGGGGGCCTTTATTAACCTCCTGGAGCTGTGTGGAGTAATATTTATGATGGATAGACGCATTTTTTTGGTCTTCAAAATCTCAACACCCTGTTACAAAGCTTGGAAGAGCCAGGACATTTCTTAAAGGGGTCATCGGATGCCCATTTTGAACAAGTTGATATGATTCTTTAGGGTCTTGATGAAAAGTCTCTGGTTTGGTTAAAAATTCTCAATGGTTGTGCAAAACACCCTTTTTACCTTGTCAAAATGAGCTCTGTAAAAAGCATCCCATTCTGAGGGACTGTTCCTTTAAATGCAAATGAGCTCTGCTCGCCCCGCCCCTCTCTTCTCTCTGCTGCTCTGAGAGATTGTTTACCTTAATGGCATTTAGCGCGTTTAGCCACAAAACTTGCTAACTAGCACGTTATCAGGAAAGGTGATTGCAGAGATTCATAAAAAAAAACCTTATACTCACTTCTGCTGTAGGTGAAGCTGGATCACGAATGATTTGCGCGAACATAGACGCATTTATGTAGATCGGGAGATGCATTCCCTTCACAAACAAATGTAATCCTCAGCGGCTATAATCTTCAGCGGCTCAGATGTCGGGAGTAAATGACAACCACTATGTTCATCATTACATCCAGCAAAACAACACCTCAAGCACTCAATCTGAGGTATTCTTGTCTAACTTACATCCCTGCTTCGGTATCGAAACAATGGAGGTCGGACTGTTACAGCTGACAGGTCTGAGGTAAGATGCTCATGTCAATCAACTATTGTGGGTGTGGCCACTCCACCACACCGACAGGCATCTGAGAATGACTCGATTTGAAAAAGGGGATATTATTTTTACAGATTAATTAAAAACCACTGCATGGATTTTTATCATTATAGGGTAGATTTGTACATACACTGCCAACACACATTAATGTTCAAACAACATGTAAAAGTGAACTTAGCATCCGATGACCCCTTTAAAACAACTCCGATTGTATTTGTCTGAAAGAAGAAAGTCATATACAACTATGGCTTGAGGGTGGATTAATCATGAGGTAATTTTCATTTTTTGGTGAACTAACCTTTTAAGATCTGTTAACACCAAAGGTTTTGCTAATTCTAATTCTATGAGAATAACAAATATAGCAAATATATATCACACAGAAAAAACAATATTGTTGGAATCACTTTCAGAACCTTTTTTTTTTTCCAGCTGATGAAGCACAAAAACACTAACAGCCATTCAAAATTGAAATTGAAGCTCAAACATTTAAAGCAGCAGATGACAAAACTGCAGTGTGCGGTTATAATAAACAGAATGTTATCTTCCATTGGTGTGGACGTAATATGAGTATAGCTATAATTCTTGATATGAATAAGTCTTCAAAGGGATAGTACACCCAAAAACTAAAGTTATGTCTACTCACCCTGATGTTGTTCCAAAACTGTACGACTTTCTTCTGTGGAACACAAAAGAAGATATTTTTAGAAATGTCATGTCAGGTTATGTTTTTTTTTTTTTCTTTGTCCATACAATGAAAGTCAATGGTCACCAAAACTGTTTAGTTATCAGCGTTCTTAAAAATATCTTGTTTTGTGTTCCACAGAAGAAAGCCACAGAGGTTTGAAGCGAAATAAGAGTGAGTACATGATTAATTTTCAATTTTAGATGAACACTCTGAATGAACAGGTTTGTGACATTAAATAATTTAAAGGAGAAGTTCACTTCCAGAATGAAACTTTCCTGATTTACTCAACCCCATGTGATTCAAAATGTTCATGTCTTTCGGTTTCAGTCGCGAAGAAATTAAGGTTTTTGAGGAAAACATTCCAGGATTTTTCTCCATATAGTGCGACTTCAATGGCGATCAACAGGGTAAAGGTCCAAACTGCAGTTTGCAATGGAGCTTCAAAAGGCTCAGCACGATCCTAGCCAAGGAATGTTATCTAGGGAAATGATCGGTCATTTTCTTTAAAAAAAAAAAAAAAAAGAGTGAAAAAGAGTAAAAAATGAAAAAAAGAAAATATATATATATGTATGTATGTTTTTTTTTTTTTAAAGAGAGAATGAACGATTATTTTGCTAGATAAGACCCTTATTTCTCTGCTGGGATCATGTAGAGCCCTTTGAAGCTGCATTAAAACTGCAATTTGGACCTTCAATCCATTAGCCACCAGAAAAATTCTGGAATGTTTTCCTCAAAGACCTTAATTTATTTGCAACTGAAGACAAAGATATTAACATCTTGGATCACATGGGGCTAACCAAACAAAACTACAAGTTCAGAGTTTTGAAATTCACAAAACTGTGTATAATATACAGAAGGTTTAAAGTCAAAAAGTACATTTTTGTGTTTACATGCCACTACACCTTATAAACACAAACATGCACATTCATTTTAAGTATATATGCAACCAGCAATTTAACTTCACACGTTTGAGGCTTCAATGCTTTTTTCCCTGGTGTCATGGAACTCCTCCCTCATAATGAGCTAAATGCCACAGCTCTGCCTCAGCGGGGGTTCCTCTCTCTGCCCAAATGCAGTTTCAGAAATTAAAACCTTTTAAATTTTCTTTATAGGGCTTCCACAAGAGCAAAGGGCACTTTGATTGTGCATTTTTAATGCAGGTTACTGATAATAACTTATACTTAAAAGGTTCCTTCGCAGTGTATCTGGAGATTAAAGTAATAGAGGGGAAAGAAAGAGAGAGAGAGTAGAGAGCAAAAGGACACAGCTGAGTTTGAGGGCAAATAGTGCCTTTCTTCTACAAAAATGGGAATGTGATGTTAGGAGTATTTTATTCATGTCTGTGACTCCCCAAGATATGTTTTATGTAAATATTTCAACCTTTAGCAGACTGCAAAGAGCTCTGTGGGTGCAGCAGGTTTAAGATGTTTGTGTGGAGTCTGGTAAACCAACTAAAAGTGCCGCAACATTCAGTAAATAAAAGCACTAGCATTATGTTTTTAACATTATGTATATTGCCTTGTAAAAAGGCTATTAATTTTTATCCACCCTCAAAACTTTGAATCTACATAATACCAGCAAAAGAGGCTTCTGAACAAACTCTGAGCAATGCTGCTGATTTTCAACTTACCAGCATGCAACTGCAGCATGAATAAATTATGATGTTAGTATTTTGCTGCTTGCTAACATTATTTTTGCTGTTCTGTTATGTTTGTTGACTGTCACTACTACACATTGCTATACTAAGGAGAATTATTAACTGCTTAATTGCCAAAACTTGTGTCAACTTTTCTGTCAAAAAAAAAAAAAAAAAAGAGAGAGAGAACAAGAATAATCATGACATTAAAAGTATTTTAACCACAATATTTCAAAAACAAGCAAATAAACAAAATAATATAAATGTAATTAAAAATAATAAGAGTAAAAATAAGTAAAAATGTCTACCTCACTATGTCATTTCTGGTTTTAGAACCATATATATATATATATATATATATATATATATATATATATATATATATATATATATATATATATATATATATATATATATTTATATATATATATATTTATAACAACTGACTTACACTACAGTGAAAAAGTTAGGTTTTTATTTAAAAGAATGAATACTTTTTTTTTTTTTTTTTTAGCAAAGATTCATTAAATTAATCAAGAGTGACAGTAAAGACCATCTTAAAGTTACAGAAGATTTATATTTAAAATAAATGCTATTGACTTTCATGTTCAAAGAATCCAGGAAAAAAAAAAAAAAAAAAAAAAAAAAAGTATCACGGTTTCCACAAAATATTAAGCAGAACAGTTTGGACCTGTAATGGTAGTATATGCATTTACAATAAATCAACTGCATTTTAAAGATACAAAACTTCCGACGGCTAAACGTTTTTTTATAACAAATGAGCGAAATCCCAAAAGTTCTATCTTCCCTGTTCTTTCCTCTGTGTCACATCTGACTGATGAGCTTCTGGTTCATGTGGAGGTGACTGATTTGAAAAGGATTTGAAATGTAATTTTTGTGAAACATGATTCTTCAAGAAGTTATGAGCTGTACGGCATTAAGAGTAATATGTATTCATAGACCGTGCCTTAACGTTTTCAATTATAAATCAAAAGGAGCAGTCCTGCAGGTTATTCTATAATAAAAAATAGAAGTCTCAGGACCAGACATCAAGCAGGAAATCAATTATAATCAGCAGCACAGTGAAATATTACAGTGATGTTAATGCTCTTATTTTCCAGTTCAGCGCGGGACCGTGCGACACTCAAATCACAGCTATAAATCCACAGAGATAAACAAACGTTGTCACGGTGCTAATCATAGTGCTAATAGTCAGAAAATGGAAAACCATAAAAGATCGAGCTAGAGTTGAAAGACGTGTCCTGTATTTCATTATTACATGATTAAGTATAAAAGAAAGTGTAAGCCCATAGTGAGACAAGGACAAGAGATTTCACTCGGCTGTGCTTGGAGATATGAAAAGCACACGTGTCTAGGCTGAATAATAGGCAGGATAATTACATATTATGAACACAACAGGGCAATTCAATTGTGAAATATGTATTTTGTAGACATTACTGGATAATGGGCAACACAGAAACACAATAATCTCTTTAGGTCCTCTTTATGTTCAGGGCGTGATCTCATCAAAATATTTAGGTTTTACAATGTACAGTAATGCACATGCAATTCTTACATTTGAATTGACAACACTAACCTATCAACCTTATTCTTAAATGGATAATAATAATAATAAGCGTATGGGTGAGACTTCCAGTTCATTACCCGCTATAAATAATATGAATAACAACGTGTCGTAAACGGTAAAACTGTTTGCACTACAAACCAGTGTTCATAATTAAGATAATACCTTAAAATAATATGGTAAGACACACCTATTTGCAATACAGATCAAAATAGCTGGACTCAGATGAGACCAGAAGCCAGACCCATAAAATTTAATTTAATTAAATCTATGCAATTCATTGATTGTTTTAATTGCATTTCTAAAAACAGATATTATTTCAATGTTTAACCCCTTTAAATGTGTCACACTAAAAACTTAAAATCAAAACGGCTTCTTTCTGTTCTGTGTGACTTTGAGGATAATTAAGTTTTTTCATATCAAATGACTTCATTTTTAGTAAAAAACCTGGAATTCCTTTTATAAATAAATTGGTAATTTAAAAAAGTCTCACTTAGATAAAGTTTCTTCACCATTTACCGAAAAATAAAAGTCCCACTATGGGATTGTGTCTAAATATTAAACTCACTGTCACCATTATACTATTCAGAAGTGCATATAAGTGTTCAAAAGTTTTTTGAACCAAGTTTTTGAAAAAAGTCTCTTATGCTCACCAAGGATGTATTTCTTTGATCAAAAAATAAAGTAAAACAGTTATATTGTGAAATATTCAATTTTTTTCTTTTCTGTTTTTCTACCATTAAAAAAAAAAAATTATTCCTGTAATTGGCAAAGCTAAATTTTCTGTCATTATTCCAGTCTAAGAGGATCCTTTAGAAATCATTGTAACATGACCAACATATCAATGTTGACAATAGTTGTGCTGCTTAACATTTATGTGGAAACCACAATCTTAGAAATTTCTACAGAACAGCATTTCCTAGGTTTTTTGTAACATTGTACACTACCAGTCAAAAGTTTTTGAACAGGAGGTTTTTTCTTCTCAACAAGCCTGCATTTATTTGATCCAAAGTACAGCGAAAACAGTAAAATTTTGAAATATTTTTACTATTTAAAACAACTGTTTTCTATTTGAATATATTTTAAAATGTAATTTATTCCTGTGATTTCAAAACTGAATTTTTTTGCTGCGTTCAGGCCATATTGTAATTACCGTAATTTTGAGATGACAACATGTGACGTTCCAGTCGGAGCTGTTCACATCCTCAGACTCGGAATTATGCTTTTCTATGGCAACACTATCAACGACTAAACAGAGCCTGCGTTGGCCAGGTGGTACAGTGGTCATGTGGTACAAGTTGTTGCTCTCAGAAGACTCCCAGTTCCAAAGTTGTAATTACGAGTTCTACGAAGACTTGAACGCTTTTTACAAGTTGGAATCTCGTAATTACGGGAATTCCGATATGACGTGAACGCACCTTTAGCATCACTACACTCACATGATCCTTCAGAAATCATTCTAATACTCTGATTTGCTGCTCAAAAACATTTATTATTATGCTGAAAACAGGTGAGTAAAATTTTTTCAGGTTTCTTTGATGAATAGAAAGTTTAGAAGAACAGCATTTATCTGAAATAGAAATTAGGATGATTTCTGAAGGATCATGTGATACTGAAGATTGGAGTAATGATGCTGAAAATATAGCTTTGATCACAGGAATAAATTACATTTTAAAATATATTCAAATAGATAGTAGTATTTCTAAATAGTAAAAACATTTCACAGTATTGCTACTTTTGCTGTATTTTGGTTCAAATAAATGCAGGCTTGGTGAGCAGAAGAGAATTCTTTAAAAAAAAAAAAAACTTTAATCTTACTGTTCAAAAACTTTTGACTGGTAGAGTAAATGTCATTAATGTAAGTCTTGATCAATTTAATGTATCCTTGCTGAATAGAAGTATTAATTTAAAAATATCTCACTGGTCCCAAACTTTTAAAGGGTAGTGTATGCAAATGTTTTTAGAATTGTTGAGATTATATATTGTATTGTAATACTTGAATCCATTACACACACACTAGATCTCTGTGTTTGCCACGTACATACATTATAAACAAAGACATGAATCACAAGGAAAAAGTGCAAAAACAGCAATATAGACACTGCTATACTAATAACAATCAACAGGTGACTTAGTATGCAGTACAGAAACTATTTAGCCATTCTAAACAAACCAGAAAATCTCAGCTGCTCTGTGAATTAAAAATGCTGAGTTTGCTTTTATCCATTACCCCTTCAGCAGCACATCACCAGTTTGTTATGATAATAAAGATCCTGAAGGACTTTAAAAGGCCAAATGTATAATACATAATCTTTCCATAAAAGAGGTAGTTGGAGAATCAATGCTTGTATAGGTTGCATGTCAAAGAGCAAAGTAAAATCAATATTGGTTTATAGTAAATTGAAATACCGGAACTTGGCAGCCAGATTATTGTGTGTGTGCGTGCGTGTTTATATGCGAGAGAGAGTAAAGGAGAGAGAAAGTGCGTGTGTAAGCAGAATTTCTATTTTATTTATAGTCATAACACACATACTCATTCTCACCTGCTGTGACAATCTATCAATGCAACAACTAACCGTTGGGGGTTTGAAAACAAAAACCAGCCCACTTCTTTTTAAGATCCAGAGGATTCTCTAATATCTACCCTGCACATCAGGAGGACATGATGAAAGGACCATCAGCTACAGTAACTTCAAACATCAGTGTGTTTCATGTGCTTCACACACACACACACACACACTACCTCCACTCCACTCCATTAAGTTCACACACACACACACCGCACTGAAGCCTGACTGTGCATTATCCAGAAAGGACCTATTTTTAGCAGTTTCCCCTTTCTTTCTCTTTCCTCCCTGGACTTACCTGCAGCACACTGCTCCTCATCTGCTCCATTTTCACAGTCCTGTTCACCATCGCAGCGCCATGACAATGACACGCATTTGCTCGTCGAGCCACCACAGTCAAACTTCTCTGGTGGACACGTCTGCCGACCTATGAGTAAAAACACAGAGATGTTTAAGAATACAATATCAACCAATGCTAAAATTGTGTATTCCTGGATGCTCATTGGTCAATATAGTGTTCCAATATTTGAAAAACACAACACAAAGACAAATTAATTTCAAACAAAATAAATTTTCTGAGAATGTGTATATACAATAAATTTAAGGAGAAGTTCACTTCCAGAACAAAAATTTATTCAAATAATATATATATAAATAATTATATATATATATAATTTTTAACCTCAAATGCTCACCCTGTTTAGCTCTGCCATGTGTATGCGTACTTTGCGTAATCAGGGTCAATACAGTTAGGGTATGTCGAAAAACTCCCATCTCATTTTCTCCTTTACCTTCAAAATTGCCCTACGTCGCTGTTTTTTGTAAAGGGTGTCTGATTATCTTTGCACGTTCACTTTGTCAACACTGGGTCACTACTTCTGCAGCGATGTAGGATGATTTTGAAGTTGGAGGAGAAAACAAGATGAGATTTTCGAACTACCGTAACTGTATTGACCCGGATTACACAGAATACACATGGGCACTGCAGAGCTAGACAAGACGAGTATTTGAGGTTAAAAAGTATATAAATTGTGGGTATATAAATTGACCCTTCTTCCTCAGCTGGGATTGTTTAGAGTCATTTGAAGCAGCATTTAAACTGCATTATGGACGTTCAAACTCGCGGGCACCATTGAAGTCCACTATATGGAGAACATTCCCAAAATGTTTTTCTCAGAAAACATAATTTCTTTACTACTGCAAAAAGAAAGGCATGAACATCTTGGATGACAATGGAGTGAGTTCATTATCTGTACATTTTTGTTCTGGAAGTGAACTTCTCCTTTAAGAGGTTTGGGTCTGTAGAATTTTAAATGATTTTGGAAAAATTCTAATGCTCACTACTGATCAAAAATATAGTAAAACATTAATATTGTCAAATATTATTACAATTTAAAATGTGATTTTAAAGCTACATTATCTGCAGTCTTCAGTCACATGACTCTTCAGGAATCGCACTAGATTTGGTGCTGAAGAAAAATTATTTATCAGTAATGTTGTAAAATTGCTTTTTGTGCAATCTTTTTGTGGAAACCGTGATGCATTTTTTTCTAGGATTCTTTGGTGAATAGAAAGTTATTAGAAAACAATAATAACTAACTATATAAAACTATAATAAAGTGCTATATACAGTATTGAGCATTTCTTTAAAATAGATTTTTTGTAACAATGTACAGTAAATGTCTTTTTAGTCACTTTTGATCTATTTAACACATCCATGCAAAATAAAAAGCCGTTTCTTAATTTCTTACAAAAAATAAAAATAAAAAATATCCAATAAAAATAATACACATTTTTAACATTTTTGTAATTTGTAATTTTTGATGTAAAACTTTTACATCATTTTTTTTATTTGTAGCAAAAGCCAACACTCTATGGGTCAAAATTATTGATTTTTCTTTTATGCCAAAAATCATTAGGATATTAAGTAAAGATTATGTCCAATGAAGATATTTTGTAAAATTCCTACTGTGAACATATCAAAACTTTATATTTGATGCATTGCTAAGAACTTCATTTGGACAACTTTAAAGGCGATTTTCTCAGTATATTGATTTTTTTGCTCCCTCAGATTCCAGATTTTCAAATAGTTGCATCTCTGCCAAATATTGTCCCATCATAACAAAGTTTATTTATTCAGCTTTCAAAAGATGTATAAATTTCAATTTTAAAAAACTGACCCTTATGACTGGTTTTGTGGTCCAGGGTCAAATATGAAATGACACATTTAAATAAACCATATGAAAAAAAAAAAAAAAAACATTTAAATGTGCAATAATAACTTTCAAACCACTGGTAAAGTAGCAATAAACATGTATGAACATTGTATCGAACATTGTACTCTCTGAACTCTGACCCTGGAACTACTTTCAGGTTTTTAACACTGAAAACCCATAAAGACAACTAATACAATTGTAATAATGCAATCAATTACAATAACAAAAAAAAACTAAGATTGTTTTAATTTTTTTTTTCTTTTGTAAAATTGTTGCACTAATAACTCCAGAAAACAAAATGATTAGAAGACAAACAAATGCTATAAATGTCACGTGATGTACAATAAAGAAACAATGAGTTTTTCCATATAGAATAAATATACATTTTCTGGACAAGCCCCATCAGACAAACACACATTCAATAAGACATCTCCACTGGCTGTACTGTTAACCAAAATCAAAGCCTATTGAAACATTTTTTAAGTTTCATCCCAGATCACACAGCATTCCCAAGACAGCTCCATAAATTATACATCTCTACATGTCTGGGAACCCAACTACAAATCTATAGCAGCCAGACTGATTTCTCTCACTCCCATTCTTCAGTCTTTTGAGTAATTTTCAGTGTATAAAGGAAGATTCATGAAGACCTTCTCACCTTCTCTGACACTTCGAATCTGTGTCTGCGGCCCATTGTTGCCTGAACCCTATCTATAATCATAAGCGTGAATGGCATGTCTCTCGCTGGATTCCACTATTGTATGGCCTCCTCTGAAGAAATGGGAAAAAGACAGCTGTGAATCTCATTTGAGATATCTCTTCATCAGCACACGACCATTGTGGCTTTGCAAATTGAGGCCCAGACCTCATCCGTGGAAGCCATATTGGATCTGAGACTGTCTGAGAAAAAAAAAAAAAAAGTCCTATTTAAGGCCAGAGCTTAACCTTACACTGCAAGGCTTGTTGGTGTGCGACTAGGGAAATGTATGTGACAGAGCGGGTTTGTTTGAACAGCGTTTTTATGTGAGAGTGCGAGCATGTGTGTTTCTGGCTTTGTCAGCATGTGTCTGAATAAACTGAATGACCCATTCTAACTGTCTGGCTGACTGCTAGAGATAGCACAGCCTCATGGGAAACGCAGTCTGTCTTATCTTCTCTCTCTCCTCGCTAGCCCTGAAGACTACGGTGCCACAGGGCTTTTCATTCACTGCTCATAAAGCCCAGGTTTCCTCTAGTTCACACAGCAAATACTCAAGAGAATCCTTATGAAAACATTAAAGGGATAGTTCACCAAAAAATGAAAATTCTGTCATTAGTCCACTTCCAAAACTAAGATTCACATACAATGTACTCACCCCCTTGTCATCCAAGATGTTCATGTATTTCTTTCTTCGGTCGTAAAGAAATTATTTTTTTTTGAGGAAAACATTTCAGCATTTTTCTCCATATAATTGACTGCTATGGTCCCCCGATTTTGAGCTTCCAAAAGGCAGTTTAAATGCGGCTTCAAACGATCCCAAATGCAATTGTAAACCATCCCAGCCGAGGAAGAATGGTCTTATCTAGCGAAATGATCGGTTATTTTCATTAAAAAAATACAATTTAAATACTTTTTAATCTCAAATGCTCATCTTGCCTTTCTCTCCCTGAACTCTGTGTATTCTAACTCAAGACAGTTAGGGTATGTCGAAAAACTCCAATCCTATTTTCTCCCTCAACATCAAAAATCATTTCTAAATCATCCTACATCGCTGCAGAAGTTCCAACACAGTCTTTGCAAAGTGGACATCCAAAGAAAATCAAACACTCTTAACAAAAAGGTACAACAACGATATAGGATGATTTCGAAGTTAAGGGAGAACATGAGATGGGAGTTTTTCGACATACCCTAACTGTCATGACCCGGAACAAAAACAGTCCAGGCAGAGTGTGACAAGATGAGCGTTTGGCATTAAAAAGTATATAAATTGTATTATTTTTATTAAAATAACCGATCGTTTTGCTAGATAAGACCCTTCTTTCTTGGCTGGGATTGTTTACACCTGCATTTGGGATCGTTTGAAGCAGCATTTAAACTGCATTTTGGAAGTTTAAAATCGGGGCACCATATCAGTCCATTATATGGAGAAAAATGCTGAAATTTCCTCAAAAAACAATTTCTTTACGACTGAAGAAAGAAAGACATGAACATCTTTGATGACAAGGGGGTGAGTAAATTATTTGTAAATTGCTGTTCTGGAAGTGGACTTCTCCTTTAATTACTCATCCTCGTGTTTTTCCAAACCTGTAAGACCTTCGTGCATCTTAAAAACATAAATTAAGATATTTTTGATGAAATCCAAGAGCCTTCTGACCCTGCACAGACAGCAACGCGACTGACACATTCAAGGCCCAGAAAGTTAGTAAGGACATCTTTAAAATAGCCCATGTAACATCAGTGGTTCAACTTTAATTTTATGAAGCATAAATCTTCAGTTTAAGACTATAACATACTAATATATTATAATAAAACAAGAAAATCATTGCCACTAGCAAATATTACCTCAAGACCTCGCTCTGATTGTTCTGTAATTCTAAGAAGCATCTGAATAACACCCACACTGCTCTGATAGATGAATGTGCAGTGGATTTAACTGTAAGAAAGCGATGAACTCAACACGTTCTCTCAGGCAGTGTTAGCCAGAGGTCAGCACAGACTCAAAAGATGATGAGTTCAGACTGATGCACTTCCTGACGATGAGAGACACTCTCAAACAACCACGCAAGGCCTGTGGCCCTAAACTCAGAGAATAACCGTAAACTGACTGACAGTGGAATAAACTACAATAACAAAGCAGAGATGCACACAGTCAACATCAAGCTTAATTTGAAGAGCAAAGCTGAGGTCTCAGAGCACAAATTCATGCGTTTATTTCTTTATGAAGACAAAGTGAGGAAGCAGTCCACTCGCACTCTGCATACAGTTCAACTCTTTCTGACCGCAACGCTATTCCTCCTGGAAAAATGAAGTTATGGAAGAACCACAGGGAGCGGATGTGATTAGATTAACATATTTATCTAATAATGTAAATGATTTTCTTGGTGCGGGTGTAACATTGTTAATCTAAGCTGGGGAAATGAAATTTCTCAGATGCGCATCAGCACGCTCAAAGAAATAATCATTAGCTTTGCACAAACCACATTATATTAGGGAAGCCGTTTCAGTCAATAATGTCCGAGTGATGAGTTTCACAGTCAACTAAATTCAGACGTTCTTGTGAGTGGTGAGAATAATATGCGTGTCTAAGTGGGCACTGAAGCGTCTTCCATTACTCCTTTCTCATTTACCTAAATGCATCCAAAGTTTGCATAAGCCTATATGGGTAAAAGCATCTGGATACCCCACAAATAATGGACTGACTATTCAATATCCATAACTAATAAGATTACAATATCAAGTATTTTCAACACATTGAATATTTTTCTTGACAACATTTGCTTTTGCAGATATATAGACAATAATATATTCAGTAATACACTACCAGTCAATCGTTTTTGAACAGTAAGATTTTTAATTTTTTTTTTTTTTTTTTAAAAGAAGCCTCTTATGCTCACCAAGTCTGCATTTTTTTTTATCCAAAGTGCAGCAAAAACAGTACAATTTTGAAATATTTTAAAATGTAATTTCCTATGATTTAAAGCTGAATTTTTGGCATCATTACTCCAGTCTTATGATCTTTCAGAAATCATTCTAATATTCTGATTTGCTGATTCAAAACAATTTATTATTATTCCTATTGTTATATTGAAAACAGCAGAGCAGATTTTTTTCTGGTTTCTTTGATGAATATAAAGTTCAAAAGAACAGCATTTATCTGAAATAGATATCTTTTGTAACATAAATGTCTCTTTCATCCTTGCTTAATAAAAGTATTAATTTCTATAATTCTGAAGACTGGAGTAATGATGCTGAAAATTTAGTTTGATCACAGGAATCAATTACATTTTAAAATATATTCAAATAGAAAGCAGTTATTTAAAATAGTGCAAATATTTCACAATATTACTGTTTTTGCTGTATCAAATAAATGCAGGCTTGGTGAGCAGAAAAAAAATTCTTTAAAAACCATTAAAAATCTTTTGACTGGTAGTGTATACACATTCAAATGTTTGAGGTCAGTACGTTTTACTTTCTTTTTTTTTTTTTTTTAAATGAATAATTTTATTTAGCAAGGATGCATTAAATTAATGAAAAGTGACAGAAATGATTTTTATATTTATTAAAATTAATTTTAAATAAAAGCTGTTCTTTTCAACTTTCTATCCATAAAAAACAAACAAACAAAAAAAAAAACAACACTGAAGACTGGAGTAATCGCTGTTGAAAATTCAGCGTTGGCATCACAGGAATAAATTACATTTTAAAAACATTAAAATAGAGAATAGTTATTTTACATTGTAATAATATTCCACAATAATTTTGTTTTTACTCTATTTGTGACCAAAAATGCAGCCTTCGTAAGCATAAGAGACTTCTTTCAATAACATTTAAAAAATGTACAGACCTCAAAGTTTTGAACCATAGTGTGCATTTCTTAGAATTTTAATTCTATTTACATTTTCAATTCTGGATACATTTTGCTACATCAATTCAAATTCAGTAATTGAATTTGAATTATAAAAGTACTTAATACACATCTAAATAAGCTCACAACCCTGTTTACCCAAACTCTGGTAAACACTTTTTCTGATAAATTTGAATGCTGATTGCAAGGCCAGACCCAGACATACAATATCTATTCCCGAACTTGACTTCTCTTCACCAGTGTAGCACTAAACCTTATTAAGATGTGTGGCTGTTGTGGAAGAGTTTAGGCTATAAGAAGTTGTGTTAGTCCTTGGAAAGGTCATTCTTAATCAGAGTATGAGCCTCTAGGCCTTTCTATGGATATACCTTTATCACAAATGCTGACGGCTGCACACTCACATGCCGCCCAACAAGAAGAGGCAGCTCTATCGACATGCTTATCGACAGCTTTCTGGAGAACCCTTTTGATCCACAGATACAGCTCTGCCCAGCACAGTCAAGGCCAGCAGCATTCTGCACCACAATCCCAAAGTTTCAAGAGGGATGTAACAGTTGAAGTGCACAAATTTTTTTTTTTTTGATACTAAAATATTCTCTCATAGCCCAGCATAATATGCAGAAACAAGTATAACAGCATAAGAAATGCCTCCATTATTCATTACAATTAATCTCACAATTTTTCAAAAAAAAAAAAATACTGAGCATTTGTGCAGTTATTAGGTTTAGTAATTCAGTAACTCCAAAATTAAATTCTGCCATTAATTACTCATCCTCATGTTGTTCCCATAAGACCATCGTTCATCTTCAGAACACAAATTAATTTTTTTTTTGTGAAATAGGTGCATAGGTACTTGCATGAACGTGTCAAATAAGTTGTTGAATAAAGTCATATTTTTTGTTTTCTTTGTGCATAAAAAGTATTCTCATATCTTCATTACATTAAGGTTGAACCACTGATGTCACATGGACTATTTTAAAGGGGTCATCGGATGCCCATTTTCCACAAGTTGATATGATTCTTTAGGGTAATAATGAAAAGTCTATAATATATACTTTGGTATATATTAAATTCTCAATGGTAGTGTAAAACAACACCCTTTTTACCTTGCCAAAATCAGCTCTGCAAAAATTATCCTGTTCTGGTCGAGGCTGCTTTAAATGTTAATGAGCTCTGCTCGCCCCGCCCCTCTCTTCTCTCTGTGGAGTGAGGAGCCTGTTTACTTTAGCCGCATTTAGCCGCTAAACTTGCTAACTAGCACATTAGTAGGAAAGGCGATCGCAAAGATTAATTAAAAAAAACCTCATAGGCACTTCTGCTGTAAGTAAAGCTGGATCACGAATGATTCGCGCGAACATAGACGGATATATGTAGATCGGGAGGCGCATTCCCTTCACAAACAAACGTAATCCACTGCATCTTCAGCGGCTCAGATGTCGGGAGTAAATGACGACCACTATGTTCATTATTACATCCAGCAACACCACACCTCAATCGCTCAATCTGAGATATTCTTGTCTAATTTACATCCCTGCTCTGGCATCGAAACAATGGAGGTTGGACTGTTACAGCTGATTTAAGGCGGCTCTGAGGTAAGACGCTCATGTCAATCAACTGTCATTGGAGCGGCATCTGAGAATTGCTCAATTTGAATAGGGGATATTATTTTTACAGATTAATTAAAAATCACTGCATGGATTTTTTTCTTATCATTACAGGGTAGATGTGTACATACACTACCAACACACATTAATGTTCAAACAACATGAAAAAGTGAACTTTGCATCCGATGACCCCTTTAACGATGTCCTTACTACTTTTCTGGGCCTTAAACGTGGTAGTTGCGTTGCTGTCTATACACGGTCAGAAAGCTCTTAAATTTCATTAAAAACATCTTCATTTGTGTTCTAAAAAATGAACAAAGGTCTTACGGATTTGGAACGACATGAGGGTGAGTAATTAATGACAGAATTTAAATTTTTGGGTGAACTATTTCTTTAATACCACTAAAAACGAAAGTGTTAAACAAATATAAAGAAACAACATGTGCTAAAATAGACAGTCCTTGTTTGTCACACAGAGGTAAACAGAGGTCAGTGAAACTCGTCAATCGACAATGCCACACACAAAGCCTGAATAACCGATCTGTGGAGAATCAGGATGCTCTTAACCGTCTCACTCCATTGATCCACTTGTCTTCATTTTATTGAAACATTTGCCACTAAACAAGGGAACATATATTCTGATTTATGCTACAGAAATGCACTTTAACAACCTGGTGATGCAGCCGTGTGTGGCGCTATGTGGGTATAATGACCAGCTCAGTTTTGACCTGAATCCATCTAAAACCCAAACGGCCTGATCCCATTAGCAGGAATGCTGGGATCTTTTCAGCATTCTGTCCACGCAGCTCCTGTGGGGCTGGGCTACTATAATCTAAGGCTGCCTGTACTATATGCTAATGTGATTTTGATTAACTGCCTCGCTAATGTCCCTTCACTGAGAGGTGGGGAGAGGGGGAGAAATTTAAGAGTTTATCATGGTGAAACCTCCCAGTCATATTTAGCTTTGTATGGAATAAGGGAGCCTGATTAATTCTGATGTCCTAACCTGACAGGAAATTGCTATGCTAATCAATTTGTCTGGCGACTCTTTAACATTTAAAGAGGGATTGAGTGGAGCTAAGGGGAGGTGCTACATTTCTCTTACATACTATACAAACTGTACATCACTGTCAGGGAGAAAGACATGAGAAGATAAGCATGCTTTGCAACATTGCATACCTTGTGGGAAAAACTGTATACTTTAACATACTTTTAAAAAGTACTTATGGAAATCAGGGAAAACTGAATGTAATGTTTTGGACACTTTGGACACGTTTATTGTAATTCAATAAAAATGTATTGTAGGGGCATTCCGTGTCATATCAACCAAATTTCGTAATCTTCCCTGGTCAAATTTTTGATTTTGTTGATATTCTTTCTGTAGAAAGACAAACATAGTGTTAAAAGCCAAAATAAAAAAATGTCACAGATGTATATTTACTGACTACTGTTTTGTAGAGAGGGTCAAAATGTCAATTTTCATTTGAAATTTGGAGCCAACTTTTTGGGGAGGGGGTTGATAATTGAAAATGGTAAAAATTGAGATGAACTCACATTGTGGCCCAATATCAATGGGACTGGACCATATAAGTCCTCAATAGAAAAGTTTTTGACCACTGAAAGATTTTTGACCACTGAAAATGTGAACAATTTTACAATTTACTCATGAAGCCGCATTAAGATCGCCATATCTCTGGGACTGAACTATCGAGGGCCTTTAAAATAAAGATACCAAAAGGAAAGTTTGCTAAGAATCAGAATCTAAATGAATATTAAGATATCTTTAATACTTCTTGAGTTACAGGCACGCAAACTTGAGAAGAAGTGCTTTTTGCCATTTTCAAACTGTCACCGTTAGCATATAATGAAGCAACGATTGCTAAAATCAACAGATTTTACTAATAGACCTATCAATCTCTTTGCAAAAATAAAATAATGATGCTGCCAGCTTTCTAAAGTCATTTTTACACCCTTCTAATTTGGCTCCAAATCTCAAGTGAAAACTGTCATTTTGACCCCCCTCTACAAAACAGTGGATTACTCTGTAAATATTCATCTGTGAGACACAATAATTTTGCTTTCATTACTATATATGTTTGTCTTTCTACAGAAAAAAGAAAAAGAAAAATTTGACTTTTGACTTGAAGGAAAAGTCCACTTCCAAAACAAAAATAACTTACTCACCCCTTGTTATCCAAGATGTTCATGTCTTTCTTTCTTCAGTCAATAAGAAATAATGTTTCTTGAGGAAAACATTCCTGAATTTTTCTCCAAATAGTGGACTTCAATGGTACTTCCAAGTTCGAACTTCCAAAATGCAGCTCAAATGCAACTTCAAATGGCTCTAAACGATCCAAGCCAAAGAAGAAGGGTCTTATCTAGCGAAACGATCTCTACTTTTTTTAAAATTAAATTGACAATATATTTATTTTTTAACCTCATCTTGTCTCCTTTCTGCATTGCGCATGTGTAGTCTGTGTAATCCAGGTCAACACAGTTAGGGTATGTCGAAAAACTCCAGCCTCGTTCTCTTCTCTGTTTTACCTTTTTTTTTTTGTAAAGGACGTTTGATTTTCTCTGCATGTTCACTTTGTAAACACTGGGTCGGTACTTCTGCAGCGATGTAGGATGATTTTGAAGTTGGGGAAGAAAACGAGATGGGAGTTTTTCAACATACCCTAACTATGTTGACCTTATTGAACCGGAAAAAACAGCTCACGCATACTTAGATGAGTGTTTGAGGTTAAAAAATAAATAAATATATTCTTCACTATGTGGAGAAAAATTTGGGAATGTCTTCCTCAAGAAACGTGATTTCTTATCGACTGAAGAAAGAAAGACATGAACATCTTGGATGACAAGGGGGTGAGTAAATTATCTGTAAATTTTTGTTCTGGAAGTGGACTTCTCCTTTAAGTATGACTTCAAGTAGCACATCTTTATCCCGTCTTTGAAATACAGTATGGTTTAAGTTTACTGTGGAATGCTGTGACAATCAAAATTGTAAATGAAAATATAAATATATTATACTTGTATTTTAATTTACAGCTATTTACAATAATATAAGTACAACACAATTTACAGTAATATAAGTAATTTCTATTGATCCTTGTTGGTAGTAAAACATTAAATTTGACAATATTACAAAATGCATTTTTAAAGATTTTAAAAGTTTACTTAAAGGGATAGCTCACCCAAAAATGAAAATTCTGCTTGTGAATAATTTGTTGTTTTCTTTGCCAACAAAATCTATTCTTGTAGCTTCATAACATTACACTACCTACACCACTGATGGACTATTTTAACAATGTCTTTACTACCTTTCTGGATCTTGAACGTATCAGTTCCATTGCTGTCTATGCAGGGTCAGAAAGCTCTCGATTTCATTAAAAATATCTTAATTTGTGTTCCGAAGATGAACTAAGGTCTTACGGGTTTGGAACGACATGAGAGTGAGTAATTAATGACAGAATTTTCATTTTTGGGTGAACTATGCCTTTAAGTATGATAGGTAAGAGTCATAAAAAGCACACCATCTTTATGCTTAGATAGTCTTTCATTTCATTAACATTATTTTCTCAAGCAGTTATGTGTTAAAGCCTTACAATGTGAAGTACAAGTTTACATTCAGTACAATTAAGCATACTTCATTTTCACAAAGGAACAGTTGCAATTAAGAAAAAATGTGACTGTTATAATGACTCATAATGCAGCAGGTTTCTAAATATTTACATATGATGTTCACACAATCAAATCATAATTATAAACTCATTACAAACTCATAAAACAAATGGGAAGTGTTTCAACATATCTTGAGCTCCCTTCCTTAGCACATTACTGGGCAATCAAAATTCATGAAACATACTACATTTCTGTAAGTCACACTTACGGACAAAGAGAAATAAATGTGGTAGGTTGAAACAGAATCTATAAACAGGATTTTTTTCCCCTATGCTGAATAATTAAAACATGCTGAAAACTGGTGTGGACGTAGAGCTAAGCTATAGTAATATGTCTCCATGGTGCTTTGCACCAATTAAGCTAATAACACCAAATCAATACACACTCAATACTATTTGGGTGAAGGGGAAAAGACTTGTGATGTGATGAGCAGCGATCCTTCCTGGACAGAATTGTAAGTGGTATTAAAACAGCTTTGGCAGCTTTAAATTGCTAATGCGTGATTTTAATTAACTAAACAGTTTATCATTCAATTTCTTTTTTTGACCCAAAGTGATAAGGTGAGCAGTTGATTAAAATTATGACATCAATTATGCCTAAAATGATATAAAAGTAATAAATTGATGAGAGGAAGAAAACTGCAACAATTACGTTCATTCAGGCAGGGGAAGAAGATTAAAATGGAAGGCGAATCCACCTTGCGAGCGTGCCATATTCCATAGGAGACAGAGAGAGCTGCCATTTATATCAATAAAACTCCCCTGTGTCTCCACTTCACTTCACCACTCAACCCATAAGGGAATAAATCTGATACAAATCAGAGTGAGATGGATAGAAATGGACAGAGATCAACAGAGCGTTGGGGGAAGATGAAGAAATATGGCAGAATGAAGGGATGAAAATGAAGACAACACAAGAAAGAGAAAGCAAGTGACACACACTCGTGACAGCAGGAAAATCAGCTGGCGAGAAGGTTTTATACAGTTTGATGGCAATCCGGTATAATACAATCAAGAGTGTATCCGAAATAATATTAGGCCACACAATCTTACTAAGAGGAGGAGATGAATGAATGGTGCTTTAAAACTGAAATGAATAAGAAAGGCTGTTATCACTCAACGAAAAAAGTATCATGGCATTACCATGTTTCGGATATGTACCATACTTATTTATTTACATACACAGAGTCACACACACTGTTTAAAGGTTTGGGTTCAACTTGTTTTTTATAATTTATTTATTATTATGGTAACACTTTACAATAAGATTCATTAGTTAACAACATTAGTTAACATGCACTAAGATTGAACAATACTTCTACAGCATTAATTAATCTTAGTTAATGCTAATTTCAGCATTTACTAATGCATTATGAAAAATAAAGTTGTTTGTTAACAATAGTTAATGCACTCTGAACTAACATGAGCAATAAACAACTGTTTTATTAACATTAACAAAGATTAATAAATACTGTAATAAATGTATAGTTCATTGTTCAATCATATTAGTTAATACATTAACTGATGTTAACAAAACACAAAAAGTGTTACCATCATAATATTAATTCTTTTTGTAAGTACTTAATTTATTCAGAAAAAAAAAAAAAAAAAAAAAAGAAGTCCACAAAAATACACTGAAAATAATTTAAAAAAAAAATGTTTCTTAATAACCAGATCTGATCATATTAGAATGATTTCTAAAGGATTGTGAAACTGATGATTGGAAAAAATTCAGTCATCTCGGGGAGTGACTGAAAAATTCAGCTTTGCCATTACAAGAATAAATGAAAATTAAAATATATTTAAACAGGAAACAGTTATTTAAAAATTGTAATAATATTTCACAATATTACTGCTTTTATTGTAGCGTTGATCTGATAAATTAAGATTTGCTAAGTAAAACATGCTTTAAAAAAAAAAAAATTAAAAGTATTGTATAATAAAAAAAGAGAAATAAATAAATATACATATATTGCAATTTAATTTTTGTATTGAAATTTTTATGCAAATAATGACAAAAAAAAGAAAGTTAAAAAGAACAAGTTTGTGAGAAGGCAAAATTTACAGTAGCACACTCAAATATTCATATTCTACCTAGACCCTAACTTAGAATGCTCTTAGAATAAAACTGAATATAAACAAATATATTTGTTAATTTATAATAAATTACAAATAATACAAAATTATAAATAAAAACATACCTGTGATACTTTTTTAGGACTTTTTAATAAATAAAAAGTTAAAAAGAACAGCATTTATTTAATATAGAAATCCTTTGTAACAATATTTACCAATGTTGTTTAAACTACCAACATTTAAACATTTGTGGTCTTTTTTGAAAGAAGTGAATAATTTTATTCAACAAGGATGTGATGTGTAAATTGCTTAAAAAAGTGATAGCAGAGAGTTATATTGTAAGAAAAGATTTCTATTTGAAATAATTACGGTTCTTTTGAACTTTTTATTCATCAAAAATCCTGAAAAAAGCAAGTTCCAAAAAATTAAAAATAAAATTATTAACCAGCAGAAATGTTTCCAACATTGATGATAAAAGTAATAAATCAGCATATTAGAATGATTTCTGAATGATGATGTGACACTAAAGACTGGAGTAATGGCCGATGTAAATTCAGCTTTGCATCACAGGAATAAATTATATTTTAAAATATAATATAATGATATATTAAAATATAAAACCATTATTCTAAACTGTAATAATATTTCACAATATTACTGTTTTTTCTGTATCTTTGATTAACTAAATGCAGCCTTGAAGAGCATAAGAGAATTCTTTAAAAAAAAAAAAAACATTAAAAATCTTTCTGATCCCACACTTTTGATTTTATAAAAAAGAAAAATAGAATAGAATTGCAGATAAAATAAAAATGCAGATAACTGCAAATAAGAAAAAAAAGTGGTATTACCATCTGATGCCATCATTGTACTATCGTACCACCTTGGTACTTTACATAAAAGACGCGACAGAAAAACAAAGAAAGATGCTGACAAAAAACCGGGTGGGCAGGGGTGCGTCCAGACAAATGAAATGCGTCAGATGCCACTAATAACTCCTTTGCTGTTAGCCGATGTGCTGATCCGGCACAAACGACAGTCTAAAACACATGTACATGCAAAACCACATTTACAGCTTCATTAGTCTGTGGTGAGACATTTAAAGACACACTTCTCCCCAAACACGTACCATATTGAAACCCGGGGATCTAAACCATGGAACAAAATAGATTTCAGACCAGGAGGGTTTAGGCTACTAACACACACCAGCCAGCGATCTAACAAAACAGCACGTTGTGATCGGCTACCCTAGTCTGTGTGCACACACAAGCACGCCCCTAAATTGATGTCTAGGGCAAACACATGACAGAAATCCTATAAGCTGTAAATCGATAGTCTCGGTCTTGCTTTAATTACACATTCTCTGGCTCTCAAGCGGGTCTCTACAGATTTGGCCCACTGGAGGTATAATCCTAACAATGAGGGGGGGAAATACAGTGGATTACTGCACTGGGGGGACGTTTCTGAACAAGCTGACATTTAAACGACACATTTAAAAGAAATTAGAAATCATAATGTCAGGGAAAAAACAAGGAGGAAAATTAGCAGAAGAAATAGCACAGTGCCCTATGGATGTATTCAATAATTCATGACTAAATATTGCTTCAAGAGGACAAAAAAAAACACAGCTTAATATATTCTTACATGCAAATAAAGATGATCTGAATACAAATCTCTGCGGTCTTCCAAAATAATGTTTTTCTTTCTGAATTCTCAAATTAGTTTTAAAACGCCACGAGAGCACAAAATCATATTAGAATCAACAATCAGCTTTTTATAATAAATGTCTGCTTGTTAAATGCGTTGTCCTTGTTTTTGACTTACAAACTGAAGAAGCTGTTTTTGATTGTGATGTAGCAGCACTTCAAGCCACATGCATGAGAAACAAGTCAACCCTTCCTCTGTTGCAATCACGCCTGCGTGCGATTCATACTACACTCCCATGAATCATTAATGTGGCAGACCAGTTTTGAAAGTCAAATGGCATCACTTCAAATGTTTGGCACTCAACTTGGGTTTATAAGCATTGGATGCTTCCCCAATATATAGGTTTGTAGGCAGTCTCTGGCTGTATGCTCGGGTAAAGCGATGTGGCTCGCTCTCTGATGGCCAGTGTGCATCAAAGCATTTTATGAATTGAGCCAGACGTAGATGATTCCCATCTATTGAAATCACACAAAATAAACCCCGCTGTCCTGTGCCAGAGGGCATGTAGATAGGATTCTACATTTGGGACATCTCTAGTGAATTCGGATTTGAAGAGTGCAGATGCAAGGATACAGCAGACAGTGGAGAATGTGATGAGCAAATCTCTGCTTTACCAAAGAATTAATTAGCAATCAACATTTGTTTTATTACAGAACCACAGCTGTAATGCTCTTCATGGACATTGCACACTAAAATAAAAGAGATAGAATTTGCACATTTAAAAAAATGACACTTCACTTTAAAGCACTCAGTTAATTATAAACTGAAAAAGTTTTGTGACTCACATGACAAGTGTACGGATGCAAGTACTTGCTGTTATAAAGCCACAAGTGTTGTTTTCTTAATTAAGGTAAATCTAAGCTTCCTTCCTGTCTTTTTTGAAACATTCAGTGGGTGACTCAATGACTCAACACTGAAGGCTGAATTAATGAATGCGGCTGTCTCTTTAAAGGTCCACTGAAGTGCCTTGAAACACACAGCGTTATTCTATGTGTTGACGTAATTTCAACTGAAACAGGAAAACAGACTCGGACATTATCAAGCAGCTGTGAACAAATGACTAATTTCAGCCATAGTTTCAGCATCTATTTAGAGTGTAGGGGGCGGGACACTTCAGATTCTACTGAGCATTTGATTGGACAGTAAGTTTGATTAGAAGCTGAAGGGCAGGGTGATGTCATCCATAATGGCAGAAGTTAGAGAATGAGATTTGAATGCTTACACAAAGGTTAACATTAATGCTTGTCCGATTGTCTGGGACAAGTGGATTTTGTGAAGTGGCATGTAAAAGAGAATTTTACTTGCCCAACCAGACAAGTAACCTGATTATAACATCAATAACAAACAATAACTTGGGCAGCACCAAAACTTTGGTGAAAATAATTCTGATTTTATTACTTCCTGTGTAAACGGTGACTGATAACAAACAGTATCAAGGTCGCAACAGTTGAGGCTCGTGCAGCTCTGACTCACGGAAAACTGACTTACATTTTAAACACATTATTGACGTTTTCGCTAACGAAAATAGTTCAGCAGAACAGTCGCACATCTCAGAGAAACACACAGCAGTGTTTCATTACTGAATGATTCAGCATTTTTGAATGAACCGGGTGAGTCAATGATTCAGTGAGCCATTCATAAAGACAGTTACTTGCTTTATTTATTGAATGAATTAGCCATTTGAACAAATTGGTTGAATCAGTGACTCACTCATCAAAGGAGAAGTCCACTTCCAGAACAACAATTCACAAATAATTTACTCACCCCCTTGTCATCCAAGATGTTCATGTCTTTCTGTTTTCAGTCGTGAAGAAATTATGATTTTTGAGGAAAGCATTTCAGGATTTTTCTCCATATAATGGACTTTATTGGTGCCCCGATTTTAAACTTCCAAAACGTAGTTTAAATGCAGCTTCAAAGGGCTCTAAACGATCCCAGCTGAGGAAGAAGCGTCTAATCTAGCGAAATGATTGGTCATTTTTTTCGGAAAATAATAATTTGTATACTTTTTAAGCACAAAAGCTCATGTAGCACAGGCTCTGGGATGCGCGTTCACGACGCTACGTACTATTGAATCACGTCGAAAGGTCACACGGAACAAAGGCGGAACTACAGACCCAATGTTTACAAAGCGAACGCACAAAGACTAAGAAAGTGCAAGTAAGTCAAACACTCGATTCTTCGGGTTTGAGTCGTTCGTTTATCACGTGACAGCCCCATAAGATGAACAAATGACTCGAAAAACCCAAAGACAGGTGAACTAATTCCAGTACAGAACCTAATAGGATGCTGTGATTGCGTGACTGAATGAATCACTCCCCGAGATGACTCGTTCTTCCCGAGTCACATTAAAGATTCATTCAAAATGATCGACTAATTCATAGCATCGTGGACGCGCATCCCAGAGCCTGTGCTACTCGAGCTTTTGTGCTTAAGGAAAGGAAAGGATAGGAAAGGAAAGGACGCGACATGTGGCCAAGTATGGTGACCCATACTCGGAATTTGTGCTAACCCATCCAAGTGCACACACACAGTAGTGAGTAGTGAACAAACATGCACACACATCTTGAACGATGTTGCTATCGCTGCGGCGGCCGGGGAGCAGCTGGGGGATCGGTGCCTTGCTCAAGGGACTCACCTCAGTCGTGGTATTGAAGGTGGAGAGAGTGCTGGTTATTCACTCCCCCCACCTTCAATCCCAACCTTCTGGTTACAAGCCCGACTCCCTAGCCATTAGGCCACGGCTGCCCGCCTTAATTTGTATACTTTTTTTTTTATTTTTCGAAAAAAATAACAGATCGTTTCGCTAGATAAGGCCCTTCTTCCTCAGGTGGGATCATTCAGAGCCCTTTGAAGCTGCATTTAAATTACATTTTGGAAGTTCAAAATTGGGGCACCAATGAAGTCCATTATATAGAGAAAAATCTTAAAGTGCTTTCCTCAAAAACCATAATTTCTTTACGACTGAAGACAGAAAGACATGAACATCTTGGATGACAAGGGGGGTGAGTAAATTGTTTGTAAACTGTTGTTCTGGAAGTGGAGTTCTCCTTTAAGACAGTAACTTGCCGTCACCTACTGGTGGTTTGGTTTCATATTTAAAAGTATTGCATTTTTCCAACATTTTAGAATTATATGTTAAAAAAAAAAGTTAAACAACATTATTTATGCATTTGCAATTTTACTGTGTAAATGCATTTATGGAACCTCTTATCTTCATTAAACAGTCTAAGTAAATGCATCTTAATAGCACTTTCGATGCAGCTTCAGTGTTTTCCAGAGTCTAATTATTCTAACTGAATGTATTGATAAAATTTTAGAATTTTACGTAAATGACGACACGTACATTTAGTAAGGTTAGAAAAATTTTGCCCTCATAAAGTTAGCCAAAAGTTCATAAAGTTAGTCAAAAACAGCGTTATAAATAAACAGCGTTACTATTTCAGTAACAAGTAATCAAACGAATTACTGTTTTCCCTGTTACAACGCCATTAACGTTACCGACAATAAAATGCGGCGTTCCTATAATTTATTATAATATTATTATAATTTTATTTTTCAGTTCATTTGAATGAATGCGCAACGAACCCGTTTTTGACGAACCGTAAACTCTAGTGTGAAGGCACACGACTAGCCGTCGCTTTGTCTCACACACATGCAAAGAAAGATACAGAGAGAGAGTGTCTTATATACCATGCAGAATTGACGCGCTACATGTAAACAATATTCTTGCTGTATATTCCTGTCAAAATAACAGAGTTCCTTTGGAACTATTCAGCTTTTAAGAACTGCCGATTTCTGCCGAGTTCTAAAACTTATAGAATGTTTTTATAGTACAATGACCTCTCATGTCAAAAGATCAAGGGAATTTTGATTTCTCATTTTGTGACCCCTTTAAAGAGTCAGATTATTCATCCAATCATTGTTGCAGACCATTTAGCAGTTTTTTAAAGTGAAATGTTTGCAGATATCAAGTTAGTGAGTATCATACTACACACTGACCTTTGTTTTTACACAGATTTAAAAAAAAATCCAGCCACATACATCAAACTGACACCACACCATAATGCTGATTCAATGGAAACCCTGTGCAAGACGGTCATTAAGACCTAAAGAGACCTGAAACGCTGGTCTGGCCCTAGGCTGAAGGCACTCATGGAGGATCAATAGGGAACTGGTGAGATCAAGGGTCACTAATTACGAGCAAAAATGAAATTGATGGAATCTCACAAAGGATGTTCAGAGAGCATTTTTAGTAAGGCGGATGTCTAAACCCAATCTTTTTCTGCAGATCGTGTCCAGTGGGGCACAATTAACCACGCTATCCATCCATCACATTGATCAATCTAGGAGTGATCGGTGCCGAGGCAAACACAGCAGATGTTTACTCTCTCGAGATTACAAGGGAAGTCGACAGCTTCCTGTTTTTTCTGACCTCTGTTGGCTTCTGTAAACTTGTAAAGGTGACATGTTTAATTATTTATGATCTTCTCCTACAAGAAGATGCATGCATACAAAGGACATTTTAACTCAATGCACACTCACAAACGCACTCATGCCTGTCAAACTGACCATGCAAGTAAGCACAGAGCCCTGAAGTCCATGTTTCCACGTCTTCTACCAATTAAATGTGACTGCAGGGAATAAAGCCTCTTGACCCAATCCAACCAGTCCTTTGAACAGCGTGAGCAGCCCACTTTAAAATCCCAGAGTGCTTCACAGCCAGTTAATGTCACTTTGACATGACCTGCTCTCATGAGATGCCTCAGCCTTTGATAGGTTTAGTTCAACACTAATTAGTCTGACAATCTGGGAAAACATAAACAAAAGCAATGCTGATTAGTTAATTATAAGATATAAGAGAGTTCGAAGTGCTATTCTAATATGTAATTGCGTCTTTGTTTTAGATAAAGTGGATTTCTAAATTGGTCGCTGAATTGGTTTATTCCTCTATACAACAAGCCCATACAAATTCGCACGTGCCCTGTCACATTTATAAGCCAAGTGGATTTTGAATACAGCTTCCCATAAAAAAGAAGGCAAAATTGAAAAAATAAATAAATAAAAATTGTTAAAATAAATATAGCTGGAAGCAGCAATTACTGGGGTTGAACCGCTTAAAGCCATGTAAGCACATAAGGGAAAAAAAACATTGCATATTATTTAGCAAGCCTGTAACCACCCAAATCAATGATTAAAAAAGCATTTTTGGCAAATCCAGGTAATTTACCATAGAAATATAACACTTTTTAAAGTTTACTGTATTCTAATGTCCCTAAAACTTTGCATGCTTGTTTAGAATAACATGTTGCATGTGTTCTCCAGGTTTCGTGAAGTTTTGAGTTTTCCTTTAGGGTTTTAAGATTTTGGGTAAATTTGGACAGGCCCCTTTTCTAAACGACCCTGTTATAGCTTCCCAAAGGGTAAAAAAGGCAACATTTTTTTTGATAATTATCCACCTAGAGAGTCCAGAGAATTGTACTGCTGTTTTTTTTTTTTCCAGATAGAGCGAAAAACCTAGGACTAGTTTTTTTACATTCTCTCAATCATTTAACAAACGATTTGATTGACAGGAGTGGTTCTAGAAGCAAAGTTGTCCAGAACGAGGAGTTCTAACATACGTTATGAATATTGCACGTATGTGTGAAAACCGTCCAATGTACAATCGTTTTACACCCTTGAAAAATGCGATATCACCACCCAGTGGCCGATTTCTTTCAAATTTCTCACAGACCTTTAGGATCGTGAGTCAAGTAGGCCCACAGAGTTTCGTTCCGACTGACCTCTGTTAACCTCGTCTAAAATTGGTGCTCAAAATTCATTGGCCAGTGGCGGCCATGGTTTTTTTGAGATACGCAAATGTCCTTATAGAAACCTGTGGCACTTTGGACCACGACCGTGCATAGCAATTTTCATGTCGATAGAACAAATGGTTGCGTAGTTATAGCCACATGTTTCTTTTTCCTCTTATAGTGCTCAAAGTTTGGCGAAGATATCTCACTCCGTTCAAGTGTTATAGGCATTTTACTAAAAGTGACCCTGCCCCTTTCGAATGCTTTGGCGTCGCTTTTGAGTCAAAAACTTTTTTTTAGAATTGTTGATATTCACCCTCCAGGGAATCTTTCTGGAACTGGTTTGGATCAGATCAGGAAAAAAAATCTAGGATTAGTTCGCAAAAGTAGGTTTTTAAAAAAAAAAATGCAAAATAACCGAATATTTCACCAGGCTCACGATCGAATCTGAGGCATGCGTTTTGAGCCAAGGATTCAGACGACATAAGACACTTGAGCTGGTGACAGACAATGTAGGAGTTATGAGCGATTTTGTACTTTTGAGTGCTTTAGCGCCCCCGTCAGGCCGATTGGGGCGAGACTTGGTGATGTTGCAGGCGGTGTGAGTACTACCATCCCTCCAATTTTCAAGTCTCTACAACTTACAACTTGGTCTGCACAATCATTTTTACGTGGAGATTGCTGACGCTTGACCATTTGAACAATTACAATAGGGTTTTAGCGCTACACACTTGAACGCCTAAATAAACCAAATATATAAAATAATTTGATCAAGTCTTATTATTTGACCTGCACATGTTCTCGAAAACACTGAGCTGCGTTCATAGGAGTTTGATTCTGGCCTGTGTCAATTCCTGATCCTGTAGTCTTCTCTTCTACCAACCGTTTTCAGTTTTTGCCATACTATCAATAACGTAGAGAAATAATTACAAAACAACTCGGCTCAACAGCTTTACCTTTTGTAGTCAGCAGTTGATTCTCGGTGCTTGAGCTCAGTCTGATAGTGAGAAAAATGAGCACTGATGGGCGCTAAATTAAAACGCCAGCACAAACCGCGTGACTAAGAAGCAATCAGGCTGTGCTGATGCCCCGCTCTGGCAGTCGGGAATGGAGCGCGTGGCCAGGAGACTGGGGCTTGCTCTTGGGCTGCAGCAGTGTTCCTGGAGTGCGGCCACATGGGAAATTACTTCAGGGAACCGCTGCCTGAAGCATGAAATTGAACCCATCCGGTGCATCTGACTGGATCCCGCCGTAATATTTAAAATAATTATGTAGCAAAACTCCTGTGCAAGGTTATAATAGGCCCAGGCCTTTGTCTCCTGGCTAAGCTTGTCACATATCAATAGAAAAGCAACAGCGATAGAGTCTTGCAAACGATAAAATGTCACAGTGATAATGCAAACTAAAAAAGCCCTGACACAAATAAAAAAAGAGAAACACAGTGAAGTATTTGTTGATGCACAAATTAGGCACGTTAAAACAACAACAAAAAAAGCCACTGTAATGTTTAAGGCCACAAAAGTTGCTCTAACAAACTACTTTATACTTCTAAGTCAAGTGACTTTAATAATGTAAATAAGTATCAATAATGTGCATTACATTTATTAAACAACTCTGAACAAGCAAAAAGCAAATGAACTTATGTCATGTTCAGCCAACAAGAACGAATAAAATCAGATCTTACGCTGTAAGATTTATATGAGGCAACCAATACTGAAAACAGCAAGTACTGCACAACAAGGGTAAAATTCACTTCAAAAGCCAATTTGCGGAAATTAATTATGCCGAAGCAAGAGATAAGTACATAATGCGTGTCTCCTAATATATGCCATTTAGTAGCTTGCATGTTAACAAAGCTTTTTGTAGTTTCTCTTACTAGCACAATGCATTTCAGTCTCAGTTTTTAATTTCAAAAGCATCTAATGCAACGTCTACCTCATTTGCTTAAAATCCAGCAGTACTGGGGGGAAAAACACCAACCAATTTCTAATGAATCCAATCAGAGTCATGATCTTGTTAACGTGAGATCAATCTTGGAGAATGACACATTTTAGAAAGCAACAGAACAATAAAGTGAAAATAAAGTTGTATTGTATCGTATCACATAGAAAATGTACATATTTGAGTGTAACTAAAGAGAAACAATGCCACACACTGATTGAGGAGATTGTTCTCAGAACCAGAGGTCTTGCAAGCATGTTGACTGTTTTCTATTCTTGCGCGTTTCTTGGAAAAAAGGTTTACAGACATATTTTTATTTGCTCAACTGGAAGCCAATTACAGTCCAATGTCAATGCCTAAGGCAGTCTGTCTTTGTTTGTCTGGATTCAATCAACACTGAAAAGTCTGCAGCACTCAGTTGCTAAGTTCCAGTACAGAATGTGAAGTGTAACTTGTTAGAATGTTCAACTGTTTTAAAGCATAGTAAAAAAAAAAAAAAACAGCTATATTTTCTCACTGAAATATGAATTATGAATTAACATGTTGCTATGTGGTTGCAAAGGGCGGAAAGGGCACTGTTAGGTGGTTGCTTGCTGTTTAAAATAAAATAACATTGCCTTTTTCAGAATTGCATGATACAAACTCTTTTTTCTCAGAATTGTGAGATTTAAACAATTATGAGTTCTAAAGTCAGAACTGCGATATAAACTCACAATTCTGACTTTTCTCAGAATTGTGAGATATAAACTTGCAGTTGCAAGTTATAAAGTCAGAACTGCGATATAAACTCACAATTCTAACTTTCCTCAGAACTGTGTGATATAAACTCACAGTTGCGAATTATGAAGTCAGAATTGCAATATAAACTCACAATTCTGACTTTCCTCAGAATTGTGAGATATAAACTTGCAGTTGCGAGTAAAAATGTCAGAATTCTGTGATATAAACTCGCAGTTGCAAGTTATAAAGTCAGAACTGCGATATAAACTCACAATTCTGACTTTTCTCAGAATTGTGTGATATAAACTCGCAGTTGTGAGTAATAAAGTCAGAACTGCGATATAAACTCACAATTCTAACTTTCCTCAGAACTGTGTGATATAAACTCACAGTCGCGAATTATGAAGTCAGAATTGCAATATAAACTGGCAATTCTGACTTTTCTCAGAATTGTGAGATATAAACTTGCAGTTGCGAGTAAAAATATCAGAATTGTGATATAAACTCACAATTCTGACTTTCCTCAGAATTGTGTGATATAAACTCAGTCGCGAATTGTGAAGTCAGAATTGTAATATAAACTCCCAATTCTGACTTTTCTCAGAATTGTGTCATATAAACTCACAGTCGCGAGTTGTGAAGTCAGAATTGTGATATAAACTCGCAATTCTGACTTTTCTCAGAATTGTGAGATATAAACTCGCAACTATGAGTTATAAGGTCAAATTTTAAGGGGTCTGATATGTTCTCAGAATTGCGAGTTTATACCTCACAATTCTGATTTAACTCATTTGCAACTCACAAATTCACAATTCTGAGAAAAAAAGTCACAATTCTGAGGGAAAAAGTCAGAATTGTGGTTCACATCTCGCAATTCTGAAAAAAAGGCAGATTTGTGAGCCACTAATTGAGCTCCTCACAGTCTATCATAATTCACAACAACAATATTTCTTTTCCAGGTCTGTATGAAGAAATAAAGGTTTAACAATACAAGGCAAACAGTTTGACCAAAGACCCTACAGTATATGCAAATCCATCCTGCAACAGCTGGAGGGGCCAAGAAATGACCCTTCATCCAACCCTAACTTTCACACACACAGCACTGTAAACGTGCCTTTCAAACACACAAGCACACACTTCATCAAGCTGATTAATTACCACCCAATCACGGCAAGGTACCCACCTCATTTTTCATAATCATGCCAGCATATGATCCCAGATTTGGTTTTGTACAAGCACCTGAGTCATGTCCGCATGCTCCTGTTTATTACTTTTTAATGCAATCATAATGACTGCCCCGCTGTTCCCATTGATCAAGATATCCCATACTGTGAAACCACAAAGCCTGGGCCGTTTTTCAATATTACTCACTTAATATTAGCAGGATGAGCACAACATGATAGTCTGCTGTAATGGCACGCCAGTACTTGTATTCTGCATTACCAGAGGGAGGCTAATGTTCGAGGACCTATTTGAGACACAAAAAGATGTTTGTGTGAAGAAGCCGTGAAGAACTATGATCCATGTGACTCCGTGTGACTTTGTTCAAAGGCCTCTACAGAGGTTCTCCTTCTATCAGAGCCAAGCGTAGAGCAATTTTGAAAAGCAATCTAACACAGGCAAAGGGATATTGGAAGAATGTGTCTGGATACCACTGCAAGCTTTGACCTTGGACTAATGGGAATACATGTATGTATGTGTGTGTACTGTATGTCTCAAAGCTATCCGAGTGCCTTTACCTCAAAGCATTTGATCAGCATTTAGACAAGCATGTGGGCTGATTTAGATGGACATCAAACGTTGCAAATCAAGCAAAAGTTTCTGCAACAAACAATCTGGTGCTGGAATCCACATCATACTTGAGATAAATGGCAGTAATACACAGAATTTCACACCTGTCCATCATATGGTGACGGTCTCAGTGGGTGGGAGCTCTGAAACTAGCACAGCCTGCACTCATTTATGACACAGTTGTCATTACCATTCTATTTCATTTTTAAAGACATGCAGAATAAGAACATGCTGAAGGAGAGAGGCAGCAGGAAGGATGGAGATCAAAATTAGAGAACAACCTGAAACTTCCTTAATTTCAAGGTCACTTACGACTATTTGAAGTTATTCTAACAGAAATAGAAGGGCAGTTTTTTAGCATTTTTCATAGATTAATTATATTCTGAAGCTGAAAAACTTAAATGACATTTTAAAAAAAAGAACTCTGATCAAAATTAGAGAACAGTTACAGTTACCTCCAAGTTATTGGTGTTAATCTGGTATCTGGTGCTAATTTCCTTAATTATTTGAAAAACCCTATTTAACTGGCAGCTTTTCTCCAATTTTCACTCAGATTGCAAGATGGCAGGCCTCTCTGAGGTGAACAAAACCCTGTGACAGGAGGTTGTCTGGATGAAGGCGAAAGGGATGACCCTTTCAACCATTTCAAGAGAAGTTGGTCATTCCAAATCTGTGATTTCTTGAATATAGCAGGTTTACGATGACACTAATTCATTTAAGTCCCCCAAAAAGACTGGTTGTCCACGTAAGACAAATCAGTGTTTCCCCTGCCATTATATTAGGGGGAGGGCCCCAACTGCAGCCCCCATCCCCCTTGAAGGTCAAGTAAACTTTATTTTCTATATAGCGCCATATCACAAGGACGTCATTTCCTATAGAACAGGTCCATACCTTGTTCTTTTATTAAACAAACAAAATAGCCTTATGTTATTTATCTTATTTACACAAAAACGTGTCTACAATTTCTCCTCCGCTAAAACGCGGACAGGATCGCCGAGTCCATTCATAAAAACGGATTTATTCTATAGCACGGGATGCCACAGAATTCGTCAATTTTTGGATTAATAAATCAAAAGTAGGTCTCTCACTTAATTCGAATCGCGATATGCACTAGTGTCTGTGAATATTAAACAGCAAAAAGACGGTTTAAATATGAATCCTCCATGTTCCGCTTGGCTCTGTATGAATGAACGGCGGAGACGTGGCTTTGTTTACTACGAAAATACTGAAGCACGGTTGTTTTCGGCCTCTACGTCTCATTATATGACGACATAAACGCATGAACTTAATCTCCAGAACTGCTGTGAGAGTCACTTCATGTAAATGTTACCATTTCATTTCAGAAAATTAGCATCATACCATAGTGTATACACACAAAAACTTACCGGCCACCTGTCAAAATAAAAATAATGTTTAACATGTAACAGAAATGTATTCTTGTATTACTTTTTTACAGTGTAATGTAGCTGTTTAAATATTCCTATTTCTGGCAAATTTAAATAAAGCAATTAAACGCAGAAATGATAATAATAACAGAAATCAAATTGTTTGGCAGCAAATAGAAGGGTTTAATTTACATTTCATTAAAAATAAATAAATGTTTAACGACTTTAGTTGATTATCAGAAAAATTAAAACAAGAATTTCTGAAAAAAAAAAAAAGTTAAAAATGTTGAAATCGAGATTTTTCGACTTATTTTTTCACTAAAATAAATAAATTTTATCACACAGAGAGTAAAGTAACGAAAAAAAGTTGGCTGTACACACGAAAACACGAGGTTGTCTTTTTCAGATTTATCCACTCTGGGACCCCGTTTAAAAAATAGCAGTTTCAGGCTCCCAAAACGGCGGATCCGTCTGGATGAAATGCAAATATGCTACAAAACTTTTATGTATACAGCTAAATGCGTCTCCATGTGAACGGGCCCTAAGAATCTGTCCCGACATGTTTAAAAGAAAAAAAACACATCAGGGTTATGCATCGCATTGTGGGATATAGTACTGCACACAATCTGTACTTTTGTATAATGACCATTTTGGCAATGTAGAAAGTCAATCAGATATTTTACACATATGGAAAATTTGCATACTGTTCAAAACGAGCACCTTATATAGCATGGTAGTATATATTTCCAAGCATAGCTAGGTCTCCCTCATCCATTCCTGGCCATTATGTTGCAGAAAGAGGAAAAAACACAGGCAATTCAAGTCCACTTTCAAGTAGTAAAAGAAAGTGAGATAGAACTGCCCCCACTCAGAAATCAAGTAACAGCTGAATCAGAGCACAAGGAATATGTGTAAAAATGTGATTTGCATGTGATCTGAGTGGACAATATCAATTACTAGTACACAAGAGAGTGAGTATGCCAGGGGGCGTGAGCATTACTCCTGCCAATTAGCAGCTGGAGCCTAATTCAGCCAACGGCAAAATCACATCACATGGCCAGTGAGAAAGGCTTAGTCCATAGCTTAAAATGACAATTACTGAGCCAAACAGCCACAGGCAATCCTTCGGAGAAAAACAAACTAAAAAGAACTGAATGCATGCGCATAAAAGTCAAAACTCCACTAACATTATCTCAGTTTATGTGCATGACGAATAGGTTTACTACAACAGAGAAGACCGTTTAAATATATGGTGTATTTACACAGCCTTTGAAAGTAGAAACCTATAGGATGAATTCGAAAATAATCCAATTTAAAAATGAATAATAATAGATCCAGAAGCATTATCTGCCAACAAACACATTTTAAATGTTACAAATATGAACGTTCCTGCTACTTTATCAACATTCTGGTTTAAAACAAAGTGTCAAAATATCAGATCTGTTCACTGGGCTTTGCAGTACAAATGCATCCTAATAGACTCTCTGCTGACTATTATGCTGTTGAAATTAATCAAACAACAATATTAAGAAGAAACAAAAGCAACTCGCTGGTCTTAATTTATTTATTTGTTTTTAAATATCGCCTGTTTACTTGAATGAATACTTGGAAAACCTTGATGCAATGCTTGATAAATGAAGAAACACTTCAAGGCTACACAACACTGCTGTAATTTAATTAGTTAACATTTATATCTACATTACCATTCAAATGTTTTTTTTTTATAGTCTTTTATGCTCACCAAAGCTATTTATTTAATTAAATATTCAGTAAAAAAGTAATATTGTGAAATGCTATTACAATTTTAAATAACCGTTTTTATTTTTGTTTTTAATTTTATTTTTTTTTAAATGTTACATTTTAATATATTTAAAAAATATATTAAAAATCACATAAATATGTAGAATTGGTGATTTTTATTATCAATGTTGAAAACTTCTATACTGTTTTTTTTAATGAAATATATAATATTTATTTGTTAATTAAAAGAAAGCTCAAAAGAATAGCATTTACTGAAATCTTGTGCAACATTATAAATGTCCTTACTGTAAATTTTGATAAATTTAATGCATCCTTGCTAAACAAAACTGGGAGGAAAAACTGACCCCAAAAAATAAAATAAAATAAAATAAAATAAAATAAAATAAAATTTCCCATGGCACTGAAATGTGGAATTTTTTTTTAGGACAAAAATGATCAAAATCAGTCAGCAGAATATAACACGTGCACAAACTCTCATCCACTCAGGTTACTCACTGCAGGTGGAGTCTGCTTCATCCGAACCATCTGGACACTCCGGTTCTCCATCACACCTCCATCGGGCCGGGACGCACTGCCCATTCTTACATGCAAAGTCAGTTGTGGCACACGTCTTTTTTGCTGTTAAAGAAAAGAGAGAAAGGTAAGTATTAAAGTATATACATTAAGGCTGTTTACTAAGAGGTCAAAGGTCAGTTCGGCTGTGCCTGCTTTTTCACGTCAATCTTAAGTAGAAGGTGGATTGACTTTTTTCCAACAACAGTGAAACAAACCGCACTACTAAATCTAGTCTGCAGGAGATGCCATGCCAAAATTAGATCACTTGAGAAACAATAGTATACTTGCACTTGATAACAACTGTTCCGCTGCAGAAATAAAGAAGAATGTGAGCAGTAAAAGCCTCACGCTTCAGATTCAAATAACAAACGGCAAGCGATATGAGGCTAAGTGCACCGTGTGTCTCTGTCGTTTCTTCTTGTTGCGTTTATAGTTTAATTGGGAAGAGAGTTTGAATGAATTGAACGCACAGCTCCAGCGGGAGCAATTACAAAGGCCCAGGTACACATCACTGTGAATTTATGAACCCATACTTTTGTTTGTCTATGTGTGTGGACAAAGACTGCTTTGCTTTAAGTCCAGTAAATTTGCAGCAGGGGTAAAAGAGCCTGAAGGGAGAGCGATTGATGATATTGTCAGCTCTCTGGGAGGGAGACCAATAAGAGCTTTATCAGTCAGAGAGGACACAGTGATTTAACACTGTTCACACGTTCGGATTTTATCGTGTGCATCAACTGAACACATGCAGTGCCTGGTCTGTGTGGGTGTGCTATTCGCGAAAGCCAAATATGAATTCTGCTTTCTTTTCCCGCCTATAGTAAATCATTTGGCTGAAAATACATACTTCATTTTTTATTAGGTAACATGAAACATTCGGAATCAATTTTATTTCCATAGTCTCATAAAACAACATCCAGACCAGACAGCATGTTATTTGCAAACTTATGTTCAGCTGTTCTTTTTAATAGTTAACTTTTAACTGTTTTTGAATTTTTCGAATCATCAGTCATCAAAGCTCTGTAAATACTGGCCACAGAGATTTACTTTAAACTTCATCAAGCTGATTACGCACCAAAAACTCCCATTTTAAATCTTATTTTGACGTAACAAAATAGTTATATCCAAGTATGCAAATTGTTTCCTTACTTCTTAAAATTAATGTTCTAATTAACGCCATTATCTTGTTTATTCAGACTGATTCGGAAATGCAGAATGCGCACAAACACAGGAGGCGGGATTTATTGCATGAACCAATCATGGCTGAGCATAACCAGTCATATCCAATCATATCAGGATCGAGGCATTGGCTCCTTTCACGTGACTTCCCCCATTCATTCTCTATTACCACCCTCAAACTCAAGGCATTGCTTTAGGGAGTCTCTTAAAACTCAGTGGGCTCAGGGGAGGTGAGAGAGATGCGGACCCCCGCTGTAACTTTACCTGTTGGTTTCGCTGTTGTAAAATGTTTCCTTAAAAAAAACGAATGATCTATACACTTTTGTAATATTGGCATTGTTTTATTTTTGGGGTACAATTTTTTTTTTCTTATCCAAAAAAAAAGGTTTTGCTGCCTCCCATGCCTCCTCGGAGGAAACACCCGTGACAACACACAGTAAAACTATATAAACATTGATTTACTGACATAAAATATAGGCTTTAAAAACCTTTAAGGAAAAAATGTCAAACAGATAAGAGGTGAAAATCATGGAAACCAACCAAAAGACAGCAGAAAATTGTCAAACAGTCACTGAGTAGCAACAGACCAGACCAAAAGAGATATTCTGTGAAATTCTTCTTTGGAACGATGAGCAAATCCCAGGCCCTTGCCTCCCATCAGAACAAGAGGATTTTATTTAAGTCTCCCCTATCTCCCCAGCCAAGCTACCTTACACTGAAACAAGCCTAGAGATTTAGCAACTCGCACATCATAGGGGCCATGTCCCCCTGCCCCTTATCTTCCTCTGGAACCAGAGGCAGTATGTTATGGGTTGAGCACCTCCAAAGACTACAGAGAGAGGTGGTTAGTGAGCTCTGAGCAGTGCTTAATTACCCAAGATCCTTCGCCAGCCTTATCTCAAGGACAAAGCTTGACCTTGTCACACCCTTCATTCCTTTCAAGCTGAACATATTATTAATTTTCTTCAAGGTGAAGTGTGTAATTTTGCTTAATGTTACAGTAAGCCATCTGTAGGTTGATTCCACAAAATATCAAAAACCACAAATTACATAGTGCTTGTTTACTGCTGTGATTTTGAAATAAATCAGTAATTGCTTGTGATTAACTGAACCTAACAGTAAAATTGTTAAATAAATATATTTGTCATAAATATATATTTTCACACTGAAACTCTTGTAGATTTATGAAGAAACAACAAAGACAGTATATGTTACATTTTTTAACGCCATCTTGTTTAATGACAAGCATCACAGATACCAGTAATGTAACTATGAGTGTGATGAGTAATCATACTCATTCAACACTGTAATACATTTTGTAGAATCACTTTCTAACATAATATGCCTTAAATGTTATAGAAGATTAATTACCTTTCATTTAAAAAAACAACCTTTACATAAACCCATTATAATATCACATTTGTGACCCTGGACTACAAAACCAGTCATAAGTCGCAGAGGTATTATTTATTTATTTGTTTTTAGCAATAGCCAACAATACATTGTATGGGTTAAAATTATCGATTTTTCTTTTATGCCAAAAATTAATAGGATATTAAGATCATGTTCCATGAAGATATTTTGTAAATTTCCTACTGTAAATATATAAAATTGTATTATTTAAAATCAAAATTTAAGAAAATTACTAGTTAAATATATTTTCATGTAAGGATCGATCCTCGATACAACATTAGTATTGCACGTATTTACACATTATTTTTGACAGCCCTAAAATACATATTATATTATTCTGTTCACTGAAGAAAACATTCCTTTTTATCTTTCAGTCAAAACAAAATGTAGGCCTACTATGATCCATTAATAATTGCCTATATCCAACTTTCTATGAAAGTTAAATGGAAAATATATCCCACACAAATATAACTAAGAATATTTCGTATTTCTTATATATATTTTTTAATATTTTGCATAAAAAAAAAATAACACATCATTTTCCTGAACAACCATTTCCGCCACTGAATAAAAAATTTTTTATCTCACAATTCTGACTTTTTTTCTGAAAACTGCGTGATACAAACTCATAATTCTGACTTTTTTTTTTCTCAGAATTGTGTCACTTACAAATCTGACATTTTTCTCAGAATTGAGATATAAACTCGTAATTACAAATTATAAAGTCAGAATCACGGGATATAAACTCACAAATCTGACTTTTTTCCTCAGAATTGTGATATGAACTCAAATCGAATTTTTTCTTCTCTAAATATTGAGAGATATATACTTGCAAGTGTGAGTTATAAAGTCAGAATTGCGATATATAACCTCACAAATCTTTTTTCCTCAAAATTGTGATATAAACTCACAAATCTGACTTTTTTCTCAGAACTGAGATATAAACTGACAAATCTGATTTTTTTACCAGAATTGTGAGATATAAACTCGCAATTGCGAGTTATGTCAGAATTGTGTGATATAAACTCACAAATCAGATTTTTTTCTCAAAATTGCAAGACATAAACTCACAAATCTAACTTTTTTTCTCTGAATTGTGAGGTATAAACTTGCCATTGTGAGTTATAATCATATAATCTCACAAATCTTTTTTCCCAGAATTGTGAGATATAAACTAACAAATCTGACTTTCTCCTCAGAACTGAGACATATAGTAGACTCACAATTGCGAGTTGTGAAGTCAGAATTGCGATATATGAACTCACAAATCTGACGTTTCTCTCTGAATTGTGAGACATAAACTAACAAATCTGACGTTTTTCTCTGAATTGCGAGATACAAACTCGGAATTGCCAGCTATAAAGTCAGAATTGCGAGATATGAACTCAAATCTGACTTTTCTTCTCAGAATTGCGTAATATAACCTTACAATTGTGAAAAATAAAGTCAGAATTGTGAGATAAAGCGATTCTGAGAATTGCGAGAAAAAAAAAAGTCGCAATTACCTTTTTTATTTTTTATTCAGTGGCAGTTTCGTTTGATGCCTCTAGATGCACAGAACTACCAAGGCAGTGCCTTTCAGTAAATATATTGGCTCACTGTAACATGCTTAAAATTAACCACAGAAGCAAAAATCATTGCTTGAAGTATTGCCAGATGTTGCTGACTTAGAGAGTGGAAGAGAACTGATGTGTAAACTGGGGGGTTACGTTGCGTTGGTTTGAGAAAACGGGCAAGCTCAAGTGTTGGTTTTACTAATTTTCCTGTAGGACTGCCAATGGAGGCAGGCAGCTTCAAGCACCCACTCATGGGATGTGCTGATTAAAAGATGGTATGTATTACAAGCAGCAAATACTTCATTATGCACATACTCACACTAGGCACACACACACATAATCAAAGATTGCATATACAGTGCCATGATTTGTGAGCCATACAAAAATTATAAATCCCGCACAAGGCTGCGCAAACAGTAAGCGCACACACACGTGTCATATATAAACATTAGGCTTGTCTCTGTGCAAATGTTATTTTTTCTATTTCCCTGGGACTTCCAGGAATTGAGTGTGTGTTAGTGTGTAGAAACAAAGCCAGAGATGTACGTATGTGTGTGTGTGAGTTTTCCACACAAGTAGGCAAAGCCATGACATTCCCAAGGTCCCATGCTCGAGAGACCACACTGATTACTGACGGACTGCTGATCTGTGATGGTTAGCGGTAGGTGACCTCTTTGTGTCCGCTGCCAGCGTTCCACAGAATGGCCAGTCTGCACAGGACACAACCGCAGCTCAAGGTCAGCATCCTTCAATTTTCACAAACCATTTCCTCCAAGGCTTCACAGACAACCAGGACTACAGTCTAAACACACTTGACACCTTCAGCTTCCTGAAAACTGCCAAATTACCAAAGCAATTTTAAAAAGCAATGGAGCAGATGGGAAACTGTCATTCCATCTACTTCAGCATGGTCTAAAGAGCTACTTAAACACAATGAGCTATGCACATTATGGCTTTATTTGCTTACTTTGTGCTAACAAACTAATGGCTGAAGGTGGTTAAAACTTGAAGAGCTTTTTGAAGCCATACTCATGTATAAGGTTCTAAGAATTCAACGCTGGTCTAATGCTTGTTAAGTTTGATGTAAAATTCAATAGTGTAAGCAGCTGGAAGAAATAAATCAGGAATACCAGATCAGAGGTCTATAGCGTGCTGTTTGGGGAGGCGCTGTGATTGACTGGCTGTGGTTTATGTGGTTCTGAGAACTTGTTTGAGATAAGGGAGCCCACCTATTATAGGATAAGGCAATCGCAGAGCCATCTTGAGCAGGGCTATAAACATGGACAGGTCATAATCGTAAATGGAGTCTGTGAGAGAGGTGCCTCAGCGGGTCACCTTTTTCTGCTGGGATCCCTTTCTTTCTTCACTTGTCTGTTTCAGTCTCACTGTCTTTTTAGATGAAATCGTATAACAGTTCAAGCACAATGCTGACATGAAGAATGAGCAACTGGACTATTTTAACAGTGTTCTCCCTACCTTTCTGGGCCTTGAACTTGTCAATTTAGGGCTCTATGCTTAATTTTCTTTTTTAGGAGCACTTAAAAAATTTAGGAGCGCAGTAAAAATTTTAGGAGCACCTTCTAATCAATCAAAAAATCTGATCAAAAATTAGCCATTAATGATTTACTGGGGAATTTTGTTTTTACCTTTGTAATGGCATTTTTCTATGCTTTATTAAAAGTATGTCATCTTTTATGTCAATTTTTTTTTTAATTATATTTTTTAAGCTTTTTAAAAATTCTAATTAAAACAACAGATTAAGAATAAGAATAAGTCTCTAAATCAAATTAAATCAGTATTAACAAAATTAATTTGTACTACAGAGGTGGCACAGAAGAACACAAAAGTGGCTTGTAGGTGTATTTTCATGCTTTATAAGGCTCAGATGTGGCATAACTGCAATCAAATTCATAAATTCATTTAGAGAATTTGTTTTAAATATAACATTTTGAATACAGAAATATTAAATAATTTAAATAACTGAAAGATACTTTAAAATAAAACTAAATCTGCCAGTAGGTGGCAGCAAGTCACTGATTTAATTACTGAATCATATCATTAATTTGATTCATTCGAACGTCTGATTCATTCAGGAATAAATTAAAGGGAAATTAAATCATTGACTCACTAGATTTGTATAAAAACACTTGCTCATTCATAAACGAAACAACGCTGTGTTTGAATGGAGATGCGCAGCGGCTCAATTGTGACTTGTTTCAGACTATTTTTGATGACGAAATAGACAAAATCAGGCAATAGTATTATAGTCAGACAAAGTAAGTCATTTAATATTAGAGGGGTCATCGGATGCTATGTTCACTTTTACATGCTGTTTGAACATTAATGTTCAAATGTGTTGGTAGTGTATGTACAAATCTACCCTATAATGATAAAAATCCATGCAGTGGTTTTTAATTAATCTGTAAAAATAATATCCCCTGTTTCAAATCCAGCCATTCTCAGATGCCTGTCGGTGTGCTGTCACACAGACAGAGGCCGCTCCAATGACAGTTGATTGACATGAGCGTTTTACCTCAGATCAGCTGTAAGAGTCCGCCCTCTTTGTTTCGATGCCAGAGCAGGGATGTAAGTTAGACAAGAATATCTCCGATTGAGTGATTGTGGTGTTGTGTTGCTGGATGTAATAATGAACATAGTGGTCGTCATTTACTCCCGACATCTGAGCCGCTGAAGATGCAGTGGATTAGGTTTGTTTGTGAAGGGAATGCGCCTCCCGATCTACATATATCCGTCTATGTTCGTGCAAATCATTCATGATCCAGCTTCACTTACAGCAGAAGTGAGTATAAGTTTTTTTTTTTATGAATCTTTGCAATCGCCTTTCCTAATAATGTGCTAGTTAGCAAGTTTAGCGGCTAAAGTAAACAGGCTCGTCATTCCACAGAGAGAAGAGAGGGGCGGGGCGAGCAGAGCTCATTTGCATTTAAAGCAGCCTCGACCAGAATGAAATGATTTTTGCAGAGCTGATTTTGGCAAGATAAAAAGGGTGTTGTTTTACAAAACCATTGAGAATTTTTAACCAAAGTATATTATAGACTTTCCATTAAGTCCCTAAAGAATCATATCAACTTGTGGAAAATGGGCATCCGATGACCCCTTTAACGTACTGTTTATTTAACTGTTGTATTAAATCAATATCGAATTTACAAACTGCCTTAAAAATCATTAAAAGCTGTCACTCGTCTTAATTCAACGCGATCTCACAAAGTTCCATTATAATCAACGAAGCTCTCTACAATGCACAATGAATCTCTTATTTACACTCTCTCTACACTTTATGAAAGGATTCGTGAGATATGTCTGTGATACATTACTCAACGTTGCAAAAACGCGTAAAAACCTTCGAAGCTCCCCTTAGCGCAAACAAAAATATGCTATTCGGTTCGGGTCGCACATGGTGCTCCTAAATATTTTTTCATAGCCGCAGTTGCGTTGCTGTCTTTGCAGGGTCAGAAAGCTCCCAAATTTCATCAAAAATATCTTAATTTGTGTTCTGAAGATGAACAAAGGTCTTACAGGTTTGGAACGACATGAGGGTGAGTAATTAAGGACAAAATGTTCATTTTTGGATGAACTATCCCTTTAAGGCAGGAAAAAATAATTAACAAATCAGCTTTTTAGAAATTAAAGAATAAAAGGTTTCTGTACTGTGATGTAAGGCCATCAATTCTTGATTTACACACAGAAAGACAAGCATAAACAGAACCATGTACAATTTATACGCTAGTAATTTTCCTCCCACTACAGCCTAGTTCTCTAGGGATTTACTATCTGTATTGTCACAGTACTGTGTTTCTGAGACTCCACTTGTTTAGTAACCTATACTTATGTAGCACACACAAACTGTGAAAGGTGAAAAGCATTGTGAAGGTCTCCGTGCATGCTGAGACCTATGTGTGAGCATGTGTAAGAAATAAAGTGAGGAGGATAAGGCATGTCAGGGGAATTGAAACAGTACAGTGACAGAAAAATATGGGTAAGGTGAGAAAAAAACACCACCTCATAAGTAACTATGTAAAAACGCCTGGGTTGCATGTACTATGTGAAAGTGTCTGTGCATTGACTGACCAGTTCACCCACTGCCAATGAACTACAAAGAGTGCAGATGTGAGGAGACCTACACAAGAAAGTCTGACACCCTAAAGAGAAAAAAGCTTTTGAACACACACACAGAATAAAACATCAAATGCCAACCAACATGTCTAGAAAACACCAAGGAATGGCCATAGAATTAATTCATGAAACAGTATAGACCTAGCAACACAATACGAATAGATCTGTCAGTTTTGCATATTAATCGCCCTGATTTTACATTCCAATTTAAGTTTAAACTTATGAAAGGTTGGTGCAACCCTACCTAGACTTTTGCCACAAGCGACCCAATGTCACAGTACATTTCATCTTCTTGCATACTGTAAGTGGTGGTCAATCTCTTTTTCTTATAGATATTAAATGTGAAAAATGCAACTACAATTATCGATTCTTACCGTTCGAATATTAACACAGTGTCATGAAGTAAAACACTGCAATATTTTGAAATACTACACCTCCAGTGTTTGTACCTAGAATCTCTGGTATCTACAACTCTGGGAGTGCACATATGAAAAAAAAAGCTGGAATAAAATTAGAAATAATAAGCAAACAGCCTGCAAAGGTAACAACAAGATTAAGCCTGAAACCCAGGTGGATTTCAAAGAGCACAATTGAACTCCTTTGAGGAAGTGAGGAGATAAAGCCCTGTGAGCACAGCTTTACACTGACGCTTCACAGCTCAATACCACACACTAATCTGCTTCCACTGCTTCTGTATGCAGATTGTGTGAAAGCACCTTCATCAGACACCTCTCTCGCCTTTTTATTTAACACTTCAAGGAATTTGAGTATCTCTGTGAAAGAGGTAAGACGGAGGGAGGCAGTTTTGACGGCGCACGCGAACTCAAACACTCCCGAGTCAATAAACTCTCACACGTGAAAAGCTTAAATCGAGCATTTTGTCTGGTTGGAGTTTGTTCTGGAATCACATAATGCCTTCTTAAACAGGAAAAAAGATAAATGCGGTGTGAAACTAGGTCCATTTGAAAGACCAAGTGGCACAGGGGCGTCCCACTGAATGGAGCATTAGGGAGCTGGAGGTAAGATGTAGTGCTACTGCTGCTGTCAGCAACTTGGCTGGAAATAAAAGTTTTCCTGAAGTGCTGATCCAGGACCAACTTCTTACAACTAAATGCAGCTAATCCATGCAGAAATATGCAAACCTGGACTTAGGTCCTTACAGCAGCACTTCAGAATGTCAGCAACAAGCTCAGCGGCATTATATATGAGTGGAGTAAATTTTTAGGGTTTTTAAAGTTTTTGAAAGAAGGCTCTTATGTAGGGGCTGTCACGATTCCTCGATTCAATTCAAGTACTCGGTTTTAAAAAAATCCTGAATTGCATTTTGCCCGAGTTGAGTAACTGGCAAAATATTGGAAATTATTATTGCCTCATTGTTACTATACATGCATTTTAAGTAATTTTAAAGGCTATTGTTCACATAGGTCTATTTTTATTGCTACAAACAAATTTAATTATAATTATCAGATTACTCAATTAATCGTCAGAATAATCGATCGATTACTCAATTACCATAATAAAATTTTTGAAAGAAGGCCCTTAGGTAAGGGCTGTCATGATTCCTCGATTCAATTTGAGTACTCAATTTAAAAAAATCCTTGATTGCATTTTGGCAGTGTTGAGTAACCAGTAAAATAATGGAAACTGTTATTCCCTCATTGTTATTATACATGCATTTTAAGTAATTTTAAAGGCTATTGTTCACTTAGGTCTGTTTTTATTTTTTATTGCTACAAAAAATGCATTAGAATTATCCGATTACTTGATTAATCGTCAGAATAATCGACTGATTTAAAATACCAAAAAAATGGTATATTAAACCAATTTAAAAATCATAAGCATAATGCTACTGTGAATTCACAAATGCTACGATTCAATGAAATAGATACATGCGATGCAGGTTTAATATATATGCGCTTTAATTATTTACATGCGTGTAGGTTATGTACATGCGTCCCAGAGCGGCACCGTTCACAGTAAATGCTGCTCCAAACAAACAGTTATCATTTACATGTGTGGAGCGTCTCAAACTCTATTTTTCACTTATTGTTGTGAGTCTGGGTTTATTATAACGTTCATCTGGGAACGCAATTCATCAGATTTGTAGGGTAAATAATTTATATACCTAGCAAACACAGGAGAATACATCAATATCTTCCTCAATATGCTAACTGTTCATCACAATTTCAAAATAGAAGTTTAAACCCTCGCTCTGAGTGTACACGTTACACGTGTCTACATATTCAAGAAATTACAGTGGCTGTAGCATTTCTGTTGCAAAGTAATGGGCAAATATTAATGATTAAGTGGACATTTGCATTAAATGTTTAGTCAATATTAAACAAGATGCAGATGATGCAGTAAAGTGTTGCTGCCCTCTGCAGGCATTTGTTATAATGCGTAACGTACGTTTGTGTATAATACATTACGTATTTTTTACAGTTTTGCTCAATAAAACCATATGATTACTTGCCTTTGATACTTCATTTTAACTAATTATTGCCTCATTGCTATTATATATGTACAATAGGTAATATTTAAGTAATTTTAAAGGCTATTGTTCACTTTTTTTTGTATTACTACAAAAAAAATGAATAACGCTCTGATTATTCGATTAATCATCAGAATAATCGACAGATTACTCGATTACTAAAATGATCATTAGTGACAGCCCTACTCTTATAGGCTGAATTTATTTAATTAAAAATAAAGCTAAAGGTTCTCCAAATATTTCTTTTTGAAAAATACTAAAAGAATAATTTGAAAAAACAGAACCAATAACCAAATCATTAAATTCCTCAAGATTCTCATTCCTAGAGCAGATTCTCAAGGGATGGAGTGTAACTGATATGACCTGAGAGAACAGAGAGAGACCTATTGATGGGAAATACAAAGGGAAGAAGGGGTGAAGGAGAAAGCTGTTCCTATTAGCCTGTTTTATGTTTGTCTATTCCTCTCTGGCTGTCCTTCTCTCATGCTCTATTTATCTCCATTGATTTCTGAACTGTTGATGTTTCTCCTCAAACAAACAGGAGCACATCAAGCATAATCACACAGTACCTATTAGTACATAAACATTTACACTGGCCAACGAATTGGTCCCTTTACTCTGAATATCAATTCATGATTTTCACTTACTCTCAACCTCTCATTTCCCTCGGTCATCACGTCATATTTCATATCTAATATCAAAACACAGGAATTGAGTGAAGATAGATTACGTTGTTGTCACCAAAACCATCTTCAGCGTCATTCTTGGTTTCTTTGGAGTCCAGTGCCTGAAGGCACATGGTTGATGCAAACACAGAGCAGTTGTTGTTTTCATTGTCGCCATTGAGGCAAGATGAATATACAGTAATCAAACAGATCATGTCAGGGTCTGTCAAAGCAAAAGGACATTATAGTTGAGGGCTCTCAGTAATTAGATGGCAAATACAGATGCTTTTTTTGTGAAAATGCATGTGAGGGAACAGTGCGGGCAGCATGAGAGTGAAATTACAGAGCAAAGTGAAAAAAGACTGACACAGAAGAGAAGAAATTATTGAATAAAGTCCTTATTTTTGTTTTCTTAGTGCACAAAAAGTATTCTCGTAGCTTCATAACATACGGTTGAACCACTGATGTCACATGGACTATTTTAACGATGTCCTTACTACCTTCCTGGACCTTGAACGTGGCAGTTGCTGCCTACGCAGGGTCAGAACGCTCTTGGATTTCATCAAACATCTTAATTTGAGTTCCGAAGATTTTACGGGTTTGGAACGACAGGAGTGAGAGTAATTAATGACAGAATTTTCATTTTTGGGTAAACTATCCCTTTAAGCTTAAACGCCATACGTTTACTGCCTAATCACTAGGAACCACCAGATAATAAAGAGCCTTTTAAAGCATTTAATGCCTAATTAGTTTTAAAGGACGGTCACTTTTTATCGACATAACGCAGTCATGTTTTAGCATTGAAAGCCTGGTGATGCAGTTCAAGTCTGTTTAACATGTGATCAAACTGCCATGCAGGTGTTTAAGCACGTAATGGAGCAGGTGTGTGAGAACGTTATTTGAGTAGATGAAAAACAATTAGAGGCCATACATTGTATGCCAAACACCCCTGTTGGAGACTACACATACACATAGAGCTGAGGGACATCCCAGAGCATTGTCCTCACTCCCTTTCCTCATATTTGTAATGTCTTTCCTCACACACACACATAAACACATTTGCTACCCACCTGCAGAGTCTCAGTCTCCTTGATAGGTCAATGTTCTAATCACATCCATCAACTTCTCTGGCTCCTTCTGCCTCTCGTTTGTTTTCTCCATTGAAATGACTAGCCCTCCAGCAGTCTGTCAGTCAAAACAAGTTACCCTTCTATTTTTCCTCAACCTGTCTTTCTGTCCCGCTGTCTCTCTCACTTTGCCACTCTCGCCTTCACAGTCTGTCTACCTTGGTGTCTTCAATATCTCAATTGTTTCTGACAGAAATTGGATCAATAATAATTTCAGCATGAATTTAAACATATCTCATCAACAACTTCTAAGACCATTTTGTCTGAACTATGATATCAATATTAATTTTACAGCTCTATACACTTGTCAATAAGTTTCTTTTATTAATGAGAAGTCTTGAGAAATACTATGACATAAAGGGATAGTTTACCCAAAAATGAAAATTCTGTCATTAATTACTCACCCTCGTCACTGTCGTTCGAAACCCGTAATACCTAATCTTCAGAAACACAAATGAAGATATTTTTGATGAAATCCAAAAGCTTTCTGACCCTTCATAGACAGCAATGCATCTGACATGTTCAAGGCCCAGAAAGGTAGTAAGGGCATTGTTAAAATAGTCCATGTGACATCAGTGGTTCAACCGTAATGTTATGAAGCTACGGGAATATTTTTGTGTGCAAAGAAAACAAGAATAACGACTTAATTCAACAATTTCTTTTATGAAAGACACCACGTGTGCGTGTGGTGCTGTTGACGCAGGAGCCGGCGTTCTGACGGCATTCCGACTCCGTTTTCATCATAAATATCTTAATTTGTGTTTTGATGAACAAAGGTTTTATGGGTTTGGAACGACATGAGGGCGAGTAATTAATGACAAATTTTTCATTTTTGGGCGAACTCTCTCTTTAAAAACTAGGGCCATATGAAACCATTTTATTATTTTCCCAAAATCTGTTTTATTTTTTCCTAAATTCTGTGTTTTGCGTTAACTTTTGCTTTAATGGTTTATTGAAATTTTAAATCAATGATAAAAGATATGTAAGCTATTAAATTCACAGAACTTTAAATTTTTTTCCCCTCACACTTCTGTTTTAATTTGATACATTTTGTAATTTAGGATTAAATACAAATATCATCAATTTATCATCAAAAACCGTAATAAAATGAAAAAATAAAACTTGTAATCAAATGAATATAAAACAATTCCTTCAGTTTTATCATCACAGATACAAGTCCATGGCACAATTTGAATATGACTAATTTTACATCTCAACTTTTTGTTTATTAATCCAAAATTTGGTAGATTTTGTTACATTCTGTGATACAGAATCCATGACTGAATTATGTGACTCTGTCACAGGGCCTGTGACATAGTGTTTAAAAACAGAGCAGGACTAATAGAAAAAGAGTTTGAAGAAGAGGCAAGGTAATACAATTTTACTGTCTTTGTAGACAGGTAAAGTGGCAATTAACGTGTCCAGCTAAGATGCTCGTTGACAGGAAGAGTATTTTGGTGTCAGTGCTGGATCTATCTACTTTTCGTCTACTCCACAGTCATGCATTACTGTAAAGAGAAGCTTAAGACAGTCATATCAGACATATACAGTACACAGTAGCTTGTTTCTTTTTAAAACGATTAACAATAATTCATAATAAAACAAAATAATTGGTTACAGAAGGTTCAAACACGCATTGATGCTCCAGAAGAAGAAAAAAAACAATGCATTACGAGCCGGGGGTTGAAAACTTTTGAACAGAATTGAGATGTGTACATTTTTCTTATTTTGCTTAAATATCATATTTTTTTTCCATTTAGTACTGCCCTTCAGAGGCTACAGAAGATAGTTACATGTTTCCCAGAAGACAAAATAAAATAAGACAAAAATATTTACCCATTTCTTCAAATTCACCCAAAAGTTTTCACCCCCTGGCTCTTAATGCATCGTTTTTCCTTCTGGAGCATCAGTGAGCGTTTGAACCTTCTGTAATAGTTGCATATGAGTCCCTCAGCTGTCCTCAGTGTGAAAAGATGGATCTCAAATTGATACAGCCATTATTGGAAAGAGTTCAAATACACAAAAATGCTGAAAAACCAAAGAATTTGTGGGACCAGAAGGATTTTCTAAAGAACAGCAGGCAGTTTAACTAGGGGTTGTAAACTTTTGAATGGGTCATTTTTAGAAGTTCAACAATTATTTTCTCTTGTGGACTATATGTAAACATCTTTTATGTGAAATATCTTATTCAGGTCAGTAATAAATAAACAATAACATGCATTTTGTATGATCCCTCTTATTTTGGTAAAATAATTAACATTTTGCAGTTTATGAAAGGGTGATGTAAACTTTTGACCACAGCTGTATTTTAACCTGTAAAAACTGATTCTATGAACAACAAAACATTTTAAAGAACTATTTATTTAAAATCAAAATATTTTGTCTAACCATGTAAAAGTCACTTTTGGCCAACTTAATGAATACTTCCTAAATAAAAGTAGTAATTCCTTCAAAAATAATCATACTGACCCAAAATGTTCACTTTTAGGAGTACGCTAGCTTCAAAGATAGTTTCAAAGCTAAGATACAGACTGAAAGTCACAAAACTTCAATTCTGATTTCATGGAGCTTTCAACAAATAGAGCCCTGGAGGTGAGAAGTGTTTTACGATCACGGTCATTTCTGTTTACTACTGTTATTATGTGGATGAAAGTAAACAAAGCGTGCTGCACAACTTGTCAACAAACCTCTTCTCAACTAACACAGTTTACAATAGCAAGGACTGTTACGTATCAAATAGCGGGAACAAAAACCCTTTTATACACTTGCTTAATGAAAAGGGTGTAAACGTTAAATTACTGTGTTTCCGTAACTGCAAAAAACATGAAAAAATCTGTGGAAAAAAAAAAAAAAAAAAAAAAAGAATAACAACGTGCCAGAGATGATTATAAACTTGTTGTGATTGATGCACTCGACGGGGGTTTACAAGGCAGCAATAATACAATACTTGAGACGACATGCTGATAAACTACATCCGATCTCAGTGTGAAACCCGCGTGCGTTTGTTCTCGCGTGTGTGTGCGAGTTCTGCGCTGCTTCATCTGGTTCAGTGCCCAGTCATATCCTATCATCACAGTGTGTGCTCAACCAATGAACACACTGCCTTTTGCTTTATTAATACAAATGTATGTACGTAAATCTGGTTGCCTTTGGAGGACCGAGGGGGGAGCCTTGACAAAGCAGCGAGCCCCGAGACAAAAGATGTGGGCAAATCTGCCCCGCTGACATGGAAGAATTCATTTCAATTACAAATGTCCTCCACAGCTCGGCAAAGACGAAGCGCAACAGCCCTCCACCAAATGGAGTGTTGGAAAGGAAGGAGGGTGCAGTACATAGAGCGAATGAAGACACAAAAACAGCAACCTGCTGCTTTGATTTGCTTGGAGCTTGTGCTAATGATGCGGTGACATTATTTCCTTCGTGACAGAGGATTTTCCATCCCGACGGTTCGCTCACAGAACATGATGCAATGAAAATCCAACCTTTGTTCCTCCAAGACACACTTCTACTTCTTTTTTTCTTTAACATTCTACTTGGGAATGCACGATTTCGAAAAAAAATAATATTTTACTTTATATTAAAATGCCTCTTAGTGATTTTAATTGATATATTTTACATTAAAATATTTGAAAAAATATATATATATATTTATACACTAAACACAACAAAATTGGACCCAACTCACTTTCACAGTATGAAGAAAAAATAAATATATATTTTTATTATTTTGGGTTTGGTCTTTAAAATTTAGATGTGCTTTTTCTTTCTCTGCATCACTAGTAGGCAAATCAAACAAGATTAAGACATTCGGTCTGATATGGTCAGTGTCTGGGGGATCTGGTGTCAAAATTTCTTACGATTTAATTTTCTTCATGCTACTTGCATGCATCCTCTCTCTCCCTCCTCCTCTGTTGCTTATTCCTTTGTCTGAGTGTGTTCGTCTCAGCCATGCTTTTCTGCAGCGATGGCAATATTGTGGGAGCCCCACCATCACTCATTGCCGGCCAGTGTGTGTGTGTTTGTGTGTGTGTGTTGGTGTTTGTTTTGGGGGAGAGCTGCTCCCTCCTGTGAATTTGTGATTGTGGATGATTTTCATTTATGATATTCACCAGATAACACCCATATATACTATTAATTAAATAATAATTTCATGGATTAATCGGATTGACTGTCCATTAAATCAACCTCAGTGCAAATGCCTCCACACAATACAGAAAAACACAGTTTTCTAGCATCAATTTTAGCATGAGCTGTATCTTGCGCTTCACATCACATCCGTGACACTGATATGCATCCATGTGTACCATAAATATGATGTGCCCCTAAAAGCATGAAGCAGGCTCAGTGTAATCACGTGTGGCACCATTGGAATGCGATCATGAGCATGCACCAAAAATACCATAATAGTTGGTTACAATACAACATGACAACAAGCACTATAATCATCTACCCGACAGGGTCTGATGCATCACATCACCAGGAGAACATGTAGATGTGCTGACCTTAAGTATCACTGTGATTGTATGTAAGTGTAGCAGTATGTTACACACCTTACTCGCAACGCAAGCTATAGTGCGTTGATTTTGTAAGTGGTTTATGGTTCTGATTCTTGCAACATCTCCACAGGTCAAACAAAAAAAAGTTACATGTAAAATGTACTATTAAAAATAATAACTACTAATACTATGGTTATTTTACGATGGAAATTGTGTTTTGCTTTAAGTTTAATACTTCTGGAGCCCCACACATGACATGCAGGAAAAATTCATTATACGTAAATTGTGTACTTAATATAATTCATTCCCTCATGTTAAGTAAATCGTGCACACAAAATAATTCATTCTGCTTCCTGTTCACATTCTCACAAACCAACAGTTAAAATAATTCCATGCAACGCTGCAAGGATTTTGAGAATGTGTATAACTTAATCCCAAACCAAAATTATAGTGTCTTTGTCCACAACATAGCATAATAGCAGCAACAGGTTTATGAGAATGCAGACAGGAAGTATAACAAATTATTTTGTGCACACAATTTACTTAAACAATGGAACGATTTATATCAAGCGCAAAATCTACTTAAAACAAGGGAATGAATTATATCGAGCGACCAATTTACTTAAAACAAGAGAAATTTTATCGTGCAAAATTTACTTAAAACGAGGGGACAGATTATATTGAGTGCACAATTTACGTAAAACGAGGGAACGAATTATATTGAGCTCACAATTTACTTGACGAGGGAATTGATTATATTGAGCGCACGATTTTTGTAAAACAAGGGAACTAATTATATTGAGCGTGGAATTTACATAAAATGAGGGAACAAATTATATCTAACACAATTTACTTAAAACAAGGCAACAATCTATATCGAGTGCACAATTTACGTAAAACAAGGGAACAAAGTATATTGAGAGCACAATTTATGTAAAACGAGGGAACGAATTATAACTAACACACAATTTACTTAAAACAAGGGAACAAATTATACTGGGTGCACAATTAACTTAAAACGAGGGAACAAATTATATCGAGTGCACAATTTACGTAAAACGAGGGAACAGATTATATCAAATGCACAATTTACTAAAAACAAAAGAACAAATTATATAGAGTGCACAATTTCGTAAAACAAGGGAACACATTATACTGAGAGCACAATTTACGTAAAACAAGGGAATGAATCATCAAATGCACAATTTTCTAAAAACAAGGGAACAAATTAAATAGAGCGCACAATTTCGTAAAACGAATCAACGAATTATATCAAGTGCACAATTTACGTAAAACGAGGGAACAAATTAAAAAGAGTGCACAATTTACATAAAACAAGGGAATGAATCATCAAATGCACAATTTACTAAAAACAACGGAACAAATTAAATAGAGCGCACAATTTCGTAAAACGAGGGAACGAATTATAATCGAGTGCACAATTTACATAAAACGAGGGAACAAATTATATTGAGAGCACAATATATGTAAAACGCGGGAACAAATTATAACTAACACAACTTACTTGAAACAAGGTAACAAATTATACTGAGTGCACAATTAAATTAAAACGAGGGAAGGAATTATATCGAGTGCACAATTTACATAAAATGAGGGAACGAATTACATCGACCACACAACTTCGTAAAACAAGGGAACGAATTAGATTGAGTGCACAATTTACGTAAAACGAGGAAACAAATTATATCAAGCGCACAATTTTCTGTAAAATGAGGGAACGAATTTTATTGAGTGCATAATTTACGTAAAACGAGGGAACAAATTATATTGAGTGCATAATTTACATAAAACAAGGGAACGAATTATAATCGAGAGCACAATTTACGTAAAACAAGGGAACAAATGATATTGAGTGCACAATTTACTTGAAATGAGGGAACTAATTATATCGACCACACAATTTACCTAAAATGGGCACAAATTATTATTTTGTCCACACAATTTACTTAAAATGAGGGAACAATTTAGTTGTAGTAACTGTGCGCATGATTCACTTTTTTTTTCCTGCATGTCATGCACAGGGCTCCATAAGTACTGCATATTTTGCAAGAATGATGTCCAATACATCATAAGTAAAATGTTGGTGTTCACAAAAAACACACAAAATCAACTTTTAACTTTAAGAAGAAGAATACATATTGTTTTACTTATTTTAATTTTAAAGCTTAATGCAGCAATAATTTTCATTACATCACAGAAAATTAAAGTTCACAAAGTTTACAAAAAACGTACAAAATGAGCTTTAATTATATTATAATTATCATCATCATCATCATCATTTTTATTAATTAAATAGTAAGTAATAGTAAGGTTTTTAATATTAAATTTTATATTAATGTTTACTGCAGCATAATTTGCCACACTGATTTTCATTACATCACAGAAAATAAAATAACAATTCACAACAAGCCCATGTAGTCCAAGTGCATGCAGTATTTAGATTACTGCACAAGCATTTTGCAATTTTAACATTGCGCTCCTCAGTCATTTAAACTCACGTATTGATTATAGACATTCCTGAAAAAAGGACATCCCTAAAATATACAGTCCACAGTTATCTCATTCATAAAACCCCATAATCAAGCACAGCCTAGGTCAATGTTATTCTGTTCATTGTTCTAAACAATACAGAGAGTGGGACTCAAATCTGACAAGTGCAAGTAAAAAAAAAAAAAAAAAAAAAAAAAGTGCAGCCATTATACCTAACAATCATCTCCTCACTAGCGCTCCAGACTGACATTTAGTGTCTCACATTAGAGCTGTAATTAGCAGCATATGGCTCCAGCATCATAGCAAAGGGGGTTAATGGACTGGGCTTTAACGAAGCGCACCGGCGTACGTACAGTAAGTGCTCCAATCAAACGCTCCTCAAATTCTGCCTCTATCTTCACTCGTTAGTATTCACAGCGCATAAGATGCACATGATCAGCACCTTTACTAGCAGATTGAGAGTTTACACGTATGGATTTTCACACATTTTCTGTAGAGCTCTTCTCAGATGTTTCGAATGTCACGATAATCATGTCTCTTTAGCTAATCTCTCTCATGCTCAGATGAAAATCATTACGGCGTGTGGGAGGGACATGCACAATGACTAAGCTCCACATCGGCTTGATTGGTTGGGAACCCAGAAAGCGAGGTTGACATGGCTTTTTGTTGACGCTTCAAAGAATCGGTGTGATGCATCATCTGAAGGCGAAAAATAACAGGCACGTCTCACATTGACAGGTCTTTAAAAGCACTGTACAAACAACGTTCAATCACCACGCAACATTTTACCACTGAACTAATGACTTTATAAACAGGACTTCATCAGCCTACATTGAGCACCTTCAAAACAAGATTTTGACAAACGGTGCCTGCACATAAAACATCTGCAGACACAATGCTGAATTGTTGTGGGTTGTAGCCAGAGAATTATTATGCGGTTGCTAAGATGTTTTGTGTGGCTATTAGCATGTTGCTATGCGGTTGCTGAGATGTTCTTGGTTTCTAGGTAGTTGATTTGGCCTAAATCCAAAAAAGCCACCCCCTTTTTTACTATGATGTTCTGGCACAAGATGGATTGGGTCCCTCTTCAAAGGCTGTGAAATATTTTAGCATGTTTTATCCAGAGGAATTGTGTATGGCAGCCGCCACACCTTCAACGTCAGATAAAAGTGAATTAACAGACTTCAAATTTTACAGATTTAATTAAGCAAAATCACAAAAATAATAAAAAGCACAACTGTTTTCAACTACACTGAAATAAAATGGATATAGAAACAATTTTCACTCACAAATTGTAAAACTCACAAAACTGTCAATTTCACAAACTACAAAAAAACAGCAAGTAGTAGAAACACTGAAGTAGTATTTTCTTGTAACATGTTCCCGATAATCTGTTTTATTTACTTGTAACGTATTCCCAATAACATGTATTCCCGATAATCTGTTTTATTTACAACGTTGAAAGACTTTTTAGGGCTGTCAAATTGATTAATCGCAATTAATTGCTATTAATCACATCCAAATATGTGTACTGTGTATATTCGTATGTATATATACATGCATACATACATACATACATACATACATACATACATACATGTATATTAGATATGCAAAATGATTAGTCGCGATTAATCGATTCAGAATAAAGGTTTATTTACATACTATGTGTGTGTGTACCGTGTATATTTATTATGTATATATAAACACACTCACGTATATATTTAAAAAATATGTGTATGTATTTGATGTAAACATTTGTATATAATTTATATTATATATAAATATTTACATACAAATGTATATCCGTGTGTGTGTGTGTGTGTGTGTGTGTGTATGTATGTGTGTGTATATATATATATATATATATATATATATATATATATATATATATATATATATATATATATATATATATACATATATATATATATATATATATTATGCACACATAATTAATATACACAGTACACACACAGTCTGTAAACAAACTTTTATTTTAAAATTGATTAATCACGACTAATCGTTTTGCAGCTCTAATATATATTTAAGAAATATTTACAAATATATACATATTTTCATATTTAGATGTTATATATAAACATAAATAAATATTACATATGTTTCGTAAAAAATATACATGTAGGTGTGTATTTATATATACATACACACAGTACCCACAAATATATTAGGCAAACAAAATGTAATTTTGGATGTGATTCATCACAATTAATCGATTTGACAACAAATAAAAAAAAATAATAAAATAAAATAAATAAATAAATAAATAAAGAGCTCCAAAACGGTATTTATTGCATGAATTTCCTAATGAAATAGACAGAATTTGAAATCTGAGACTTTGTTTTATATCAAAAGTAACACCAAGCCTAGCCTATTGCTATTTTTTGGAAGGAAGACGCACCGTGTACTGTTTATTCATCAACTGAAAACAGCAGAGACCAAAAGATCGATTGTGATTTAAGAATCGTTTTTCGTTCATTAAAATGAGAATCTATTAAAATCTAGAAATCTTTTTTGCTTGTTGTTTGTTTACCCAGCCCTAGCGTATTTTGTTGTTTTTAAACACTGCACTGTCATCTGATAGGTTCATGATTAAAAATGAAAATGTGAACAAAAATAAAAGCAATTAAATGTTTTATTCTAATTAAAATATAATAGATAATGACAGAACGACCCTGCCCGTCAAAATGAGGGACAACGTTAAAGTCTAGCGCAACCTCTGATATATATATATATATATACACACACACACACACACACACACATATATATATACACACATACATACATTATATATATATATATACACACATACATACATATATATATATATATATATATATATATATATATATATATATATAAACACAGTTCACACGTTCACAGCAGTTTATTAATTCATAGTTCATACTCTGAATTAAAGTATGAACAACTACTTACAGCAATATGAACATTACATTGCTACAGATATTACACTATAATGTTTGTAGCAATGTAATATAAACAATGTAAACAATAGACTTTAGTAAAATATTCATTATTATATAATATTGTATAATGTATGTATTTACATAATGCTGACCGAAATTTTATCAGTTTTCAGCACAGATCATATTTTTAGATACACAGTTTAATAATGTCACTTCAAACCTACCAGGAATGTTTTTAATAGAGTTCTAATAAAATTCTACTAAATACTATTAATCTCATATTGTACTACACTAATTTTGTAAAATATTGATAAGCTTTAACACCAGAATATGTAAATATAATGTTAAACTATTCAAAAGGTCTTTAATCTTTATCAATTATTAAAGAAGAAACCGGCACTCTGCGGGAAAACAGCAATAGTCAGGAATTACGATCTGGTGAACCTCACGTTTCAATTTAATACTCTATTATTTTCAGCAGAGTAATCCCATCAGCCCCTGTTTGATGTGTCATGAATAACCAACAGCTCTGATCTATTACATACATGCTAGAGGACTGGATATATCGGCATATGTGAGGTCTGGAGTGTTTCCTGTTGTCGCAAGTCTCACACAGAGCACATTATCGCTTTCCATTGAGCCTGTGAGCAAATTCATTCCAGTCTACAAAGCAAAGACTTAGAAAGTCCATGGGAAATATACATGTTTGCTTTCTGAAAAGTCCAGCCCCTTTTTTTTTTTTTTCTGTCCGCGGGGATAACCGAGAGTTACCTTCAATTGTGAGAGCGATTTCAATCCGCCGAGTTATACAAGCGCACCCACCGAATCCAAGTCCGCTCACTTCCTCTCGTTGAATGTTTTCCAGTCACCTAAGCGTATCCAGGGCTACCCCCCCATTAGAATATAAATGAATCCCTGCCCAGCCGCCGCGGTTGTCACAATGTCACCCACCTCCCTATACCCACTGACTTCTCCTTCATTTGGTTTCACGGCGACTGACATGGGGGTAAACATGGTGCTGGTCTGCAGCGCTGTGAGAGAACTCCTGATGGGCCCAAGTTCTAAAGACCCATGTGTGCGGTTTTCTGAGGGAACAGAGGGAGACGTGTTCTGCCCTGTTTTATTCTGTAGGGAGCTATGAAAGCGTGAGCTGCGGGAAACCCTTTTGACATGACGGGAGCAGGGAGCAGGACGCAGCCCAGCGGTGGGGTGAGGGTGGAGGCCGGGAACAAAAGACATCTCTTCATAGACTTCGGAATGGTGCGAGGAGTTTTCACGGCTCAACGCCAGTGAATGAGGGCAAAATAAGTTTGCTTAGTGAGCTCACACTTTCTCAGAGCTAAAAACACAATAACTTCAAAGTAATCCAAAGGGCACTGACATTGCGAATGCGCACACGTATAACGTAAAAACCTTATTAATGCGCGTCCACAAATCCACGGGCTTTTGATCTTCTGGCGGCGAGTGTGAGAGTGTTTTGATGTTGTGGACCAGCATGAGTCCTGCCCAATTGGACTGAGGATCTATCAAAGGTGTCCAGCAATGGGAGGGAACCTCTCTGATCAATGGCTGCCCCTGGCTGGTGAGCCATCTTTAATATTTCAACTGTCTAGGCCTCACAACTCAGTTGAGACGGCTTAACAGAGGCCAGACGTTGCCGCAATCCAATAACCCAGTGTATGCATGCAAGTCTATCGCAGTTAAGGCTAACAGACTACCTGCAGGCTACAGATAGAAATGGTCTAATTAGATCAAATACCTAAAAAGTTATATTTTTAAGCTTTTATCTAAAACAAAGTTTTCGATTTCCCACCTACACATCTTGACGCAACCAATACAGGTACATGACCATTCAAAGGTCAGGTTTTTATAAAAAATTTTTAAAAAGAAATTCATACTTTTATTCAGCAACCAAAAGTGATACTAATGGCACTTATGTTATAAATGATTTCAAGTGCTGTTTTTTGAACTTACTATTCAAAGAATCCTGGAAAAAAATATTATGGTTTCCAAAATATATTAAGAAGCATAACTGTTTCAACAATGAAAATAAGAAATGTTTTCTGAGCACCAAATCAGCCTATTAGAATGATTTCTGATGTGTCAGATGAAACTGAACTGAAAATGCAAAAAAAATCTGTTCCAAAAAAAAATAAAAAAAATAAAAAAATATAAAATAATAATAATAATAATAATAATAATAATAATAATAATAATAATAATATATAATAATAATAATATATATATATATATATATATATATATATATATATATATATATATATATATAAAATAAATAAAGTAAAATAATTCTTATCAACCCAAACGTTTGAACAGTAGTGTGTGTGTGTTTGTGTTTTATACTTGCATATAAAAAAAAGTCACAAAAAAATTAATGTCAGCATTTTCATGATCAATTTTGTCAATATCAATAAACAGATAATAAATTATAGGTCATAAACATAATAAATTAGAGTCTGACTGATTATCAGTCTAACAGATTATCGGCACAGATATTAAGCATTTTTTTGGTTATTGGTATCGGTCATTTTCAAAACCGATAAAATCATTTTAAAGCATTTAAAGAAAGTTTTTGTCAAAGCCCTTGTTATTCTAAATTTTGATACTAATGTTTATCTTAGACATATATATATATACACATATAGGTTTAAAATATCGGTTATCGGTCAACTTGTTCTACAATAATCTGTATCGGCATCGGACGTAAAAAACACATATCGGTTGACCCCTATAATAAATCAAATGTAAGATCATGTTCTATTATCAAAATTATAAACTGTTTAATTAAAACATGACTGAGAAAACAGCATCTGAAAAAAAAAAGTTCTTGCTTTGGTTATTTATTTGAATCAAATAAAACAGTTTCAGTCAAAACATGACTGTCAATATTTAGTTCACATAAATGCACTCAATATTGGGCCATTAATTATATTTAAGTTTGAAGCAAGAAATATTTAACATCCTTCTTGAACACTGTAAGGTGAGCACTTAGGGCAGGGCGATATGGCCAAAAAATGTATCACAATTTTTTTCAAATCAGTCGATATTGATAATTATCACAATAAATGTTAGATTTTAATTTCCTTCAAGTTTAAAGGCAGATTTTTGCTCCAGTGTGAACATTGTAAAAAGCAGACGGTCAATTGAGGTTTTAAACTATTCTTTATGGTCAGAACATGACAAACACTTCATGTTTTTCTTTTTTTTAATTCTTTACACTCTTCTAGTCATTTTTCCTTAACAAAATAAATATCTTAATAGAAAAAAAATATTCTTGGTTCTGCATGTTCTAATAAGTAATACTGTTTCAAATCAAGAAACAGGTTTGTGTTGCCTGATAACATTAATAATATAACATTTTTTGAAATAGGATGCAGATAAAGATTTATCAGATGTTTATTATAAAAACCAGTAATATCTGTAAAAACTGTAGCAACCTCATTTTTATATGGTAAAATTTAATTATTCTGATTGTTGAGGGTTTTTTATTTAAATTAACCATAGGTCTTCCATAGTAGCATACATTTAGATCATGATAATCACAGTTAAAACCACAAATATAAAAAATATAATACTGTAAAAATACTCTACTTATATTCCATTACTGCTTCAATACATTTAATAAATGTCTACATTAATAATATAAATTCTTAAAGCATATATTGGCATCATTAGTATTCCTTTGAGCTAATGTCGTTTCCCCTCTGAGGGCCCTGCAGAGCAAGGTTAGAGCAGAAGCGGCGAGACATTCAGAAGAGCAAAAACAAAACCTGCCACTTGTGATATGAATGCACCACTGCTTTATAAAATCAGTGCTTAGCATAGCATTTTGTCTTTAAAACATTAAGATCTTTAGAGGTACGCTTTGGAAGCTAATTCCTTTATATTTGATCAGAGTGAAAATAATGTTCTATGCAAAAAGATGTGCCTAAATCTCCTTAAACCTCATTTTTGGAGGTAAATACTCAGAGCGGTTACTGCTGTCCCACTGAGTGATAACAACAGGTACCACAAAGGGAAATTAAGAGGAACAGAGAAGCTCCATGGAAGAAAGGAGAAAATTAAAGGGAAGAGGAGAGAAAATTAGACAGCAGAGACGAACAGACCCCTCTTGAACAATGCTGTCAGTCTGGGCCTCGGTCCCAGCCGCTACATGGGAACACAGTGTGTCTGTGCTTGGCTCCAACACTGTGCGCAAGAGCAAGGATTGTGGAGCAAAATTTGCTAAATGTTCACCCGTCGCATCGCAAATTTGTGAAAACTCTTGAAATGACTGATACTATAAGAAGCATAGCAAATGCACAAGAACACACAAAGGAATGTGAATAATAAATGTGGTCTGAAAGTGGTATCTTAAGAACCTAGTTTGCTCTATTGTTTTATTTCAGTTTTATTTCACAAAAAAAAAAAAAAGTCCTCAAAACCAGGAGGCTTTCCATCATTAATGAACAGAGCATTTATGAATGCTCTTTATGATGACAGGGTTTTCTATTTTAATATGGCTTTTGATATAGCCTAATTTTAATCTATGAATGTTGTACATGGCCAAATAAACTACTAACTAAACTTAAAAACTGTAACTTAAAAACTAAATATTATTATAATTACCCAACTCTGAGGAAAGCTAATCTGTTAGAGAAATCAAAAGCATTCTGAAGTAGTGAGGGAAAGAAAAGACAAGAGCAATTATGTATTAGGCAAGAAATATAGACATCATTAAAGTGGAAATAAAAGTGTTATATGAATGATAGAAGGAAATGAGTACATGGAGCCATTATTTTTCAGATGAACATTAGAGAGAAAAAGAGAGAGTGAGATGAAGACATTTCCATAACAAACAAGTTCACTGATTCTAAATTATACAGAAAGCAAATTTAAAATGTGACAGAAGACTAGCGAAATCAATCCAGGAGAGCTGTTGCAAATAATGAGTGTTATACATTTGTAACACTCATTTGTTATCTTATGGCAAATAAATAAATGAGACCAAATTCTCCTTGATTTTCGAGGAAAACTTTAAGACTTGTTTTCAGAGAATTTTTTTGATTTTTTTAATAACCCAAACGCAAATATTTTCTTGCTTTAAAGGAGAAGTCCACTTCCAGAACAACAGTTTACAAATAATGTACTCACCCCCTTGTCATCCAAGATGTTCATGTCTTTCTTTCTTCAGTCGTAAAGAAATGTTTCTTGAGGAAAACATTTCAGCACTTTTCTCCATATAATGGACTGATATGGTGCCCCGATTTTGAACTTCCAAAATGCAGTTTAAATGTGGCTTCAAACGATCCCAAATGCAGTTGTAAACCATCCCAGCTGAGAAAAGCGATCAGTTATTTTAATAAAAATAATACAATTTATATACTTTTTAATACCAAACGCTCGTCTTGTTTTACTTTGCCTGGACTGTTTTTGTTCCGGTTCATGACAGTTAGAGTATGTCGAAAAACTCCCATCTCATGTTCTCCCTCAACTTCAAAATCGTCCAATATCGCTGTTTTACCTTTTTTGTTAAGAGTGTTTGATCTTCTTTGCTTGTTCACTTTGCAAAGACTGTGTCGGTACTTCTGCAGCGATGTAGGATGATTTCAAAATGATTTCTGAAGTTGAGGGAGAAAATATGATTGGAGTTTTTCAACATACCCTAACTGTCTTGAGTCAGAATACAAAGAGTTTAGGGAGAGCAAGGCAAGACGAGCATTTCAGATTAAAATGTATTTAAATTGCATTTTTTTAATGAAAATAACCAATCGTTTCGCTAGATAAGACCCTTCTTCCTCAGCTGGGATCATTTACAACTGCATTTGGGATCGTTTGAAGCCGCATTTAAACTGCATTTTGGAAGTTCAAAATTGGGGCACCATATCAGTCCATTATATGGAGAAAAATGCTGAAATATTTTCCTCAAAAAACAATTTCTTTACAACTGAAGAAAGAAAGACATGAACATCTTGGATGACAAGAAGGTTGAGTACATTATATGTGAATCTTTGTTTTGGACTTCTCCTTTAAGCATAAACCTCACAAAACGTTGATATTTAGTACTCATTCTCTGAAAACAAGACTAAATCTTATGCAATATTAATGTGAACTTTTGCTTCTCAAATTGGATTTTTTGCAGTGATATGGTCCTCAAGACTATCATTACCGAGGATGGATGGTTTTTAGAAAGTTAAACAATATGCAAAATATCAAAAACAGAATTATATGGCTGTTATATTTACACTAAACATGAAATGTTTTCTTTTAAGATTTTCAAATGGTTTGACAAACTCTCATACAATTCAAATTTATTTTTTATTGGAGAAACCAGTCAGTCTAGACTCTTCAGTCAGAGTAGTCTAATATTAAAACTATTATGATTCATTACTCGTTTTCTCAGTGGAAATAGAAACAGCCAGGGCATGTTTTGGCTGACCTTAAAATGAGCTATAATGCAAAAGAGGCAGGTGCTTTGTGGGCCTTCACATTTCTGTTTTTGTCTTTCTCTCTCCATCTCATGAACAGAGCTTCACAGAGCCTAATTTATTTTCAATTACACAAACCTCTGCTGTCTAATAGCTCAAATGTGTGCTGTGTTCTTTGAGCTCCTGTATGCGCTTGTCTCATGCTGCTATCACAGTCGGGGGAGCTCATTGTGACGGATATCAACAAGGCCTGCCTTTCTAACAAACAACAACCGAATTCACTAATATCCAGTTGGCTCCCAAGGAACGAATATTAAGATTCAGTTAAAGAAACCACGCACTGCAGTTAAACACTCAGCCTATCGCCGTAATAACAGGTGGCGGCCTTAAGTGGCCACTCTCTTCCTTTCCAACTGCACCCAGGCATAAAGAGCTAACTGGAGGACGGCGAGGGGTCTAGCGCATTGACATTCCCCCAATGTCCAATTTGGAACAAAGAGCAGACGGCTTTGCCTCCCTTAGGGAGGTGAGGAACAATTCCTTCCTTTCTAGCCCCTTATTTGGGGCTGAAACTTATGGATCTTAATTGTATTACTCTGATCCGTATGGAGGGAGCGTAGAGGAGGGGTGAGAAAGCAGAATAGAAATGGAATTTTGATTTAATGAAAGACTGTAATCCCAAAGCTCTCTGGAGATAATTCGCTTTAAGAGTGAACATTATGCCAGTGCGTGGCTAAGAGGATCACGCCTGTTACGCAGAGAGGAGAGAGGGAAAGGGTCAGTTATGAAGGAGAGGGGAAAAAGGGGAGAAATAGAAGATGAAAAGGAAAAGGATGAAAGGACACAATAATCAAGCGCAGTTTACGCCTAGGATTATCACCTCAGAAAAAGAGAGGAAAAACACTAATATATAATATTATAAATTAATGAATAATAATAATTAAAAAGTAAAATAAGTGTGAAAATTAAAACAGATACACTTTAATTAATTTTTTTAAATAATTAAAAAAAAATAAGAGGCAAATATGTTTTACTATGAAGCAATAGAACCAGTTTAAATAAACGAGTTACATTGAATTCTGTGGCTAGTCTAGATCAATGTCATGAAGTTGTTGCAGTTTCTACTAATTAGTGGTGACCAAAGGTAAATATGTGGGGAAAAAAATCTTTGCGCTGGACACTAAATGATGTTGCAGTTCTCTATTTTTTTTTTTTTTTTTTTTGTAAAGAATTTCTATGTTTAGAGAATTTAACCTTGATCTGTTAAACCTGTAAACCTTGAAGGATAAAACAAAAGTGCTTGCAAACCTCAGATGAAAGGTACTGCTGAGTATCTGCAGATAGAAATATCTGGTATTTCCAAGTTATAAATCTGTGAATGATAACCTAAAGATTTAAGAAAAGCAGACTACAGACTGCAACTTCTACAAAGTCACAGGGAAAAAAATATCATTAAATTGTGTAAAATTGCTGTTTGAATTTAACTGAATTGTTCTGAGCTGATTCTTAAAACTGGAGTATCATATAAATCATATTTTCCCCATCACAGGAATAAACTGTATTTTAAAATGTATAAAAATATCATCTTTTAGTATATGATGTCATCTTAACATGCTGTCTGAAATGAACAAATGATTCTTTTGAGCTTGTTCTTTGAATTATTCAAAAGACTCTAGTACTCACAAGTTTTCAGTTTGAATCAGTCTGAGAAATCCTTCAATGAATGAATTCACAGTCAGTTATTGAATGAACTTGCAACTCTTTGTGATTCATAAACTATTTTCAGTCATATCCAACTCACATGAAGGAAGAATTACAAGCACTTAATGAAATTTTTACTATGTTAAAGAAACACTACATTAAATATTAAATTTAAGTAGAAATATCAGTAAAGAAACTTTACTGCTCATCTGCTAAAGTTATGAAAATGGAGTAATGGCTGCTGAAAATTCAAAGTCACTTATTGAATGAACTGTACTTGCAACTCTGTGATTTGTAAACTACTTTGAGTTGTATCCAAATGAAGCAAGAATTAAATGTACTTAATGAAATTTAATTTATTAAAAACAAAACAAAACAAAAAAACACTTCATGAAATATTAAATCTAAGTACAAAATATCAGTAAAGTTTAGGAAAACGTGAGCAGAAGAGCAGTAAAGTAAAAATATTTTAAAATGTATTAAAAACCATATTGTATGTGAACTTACTGTCTGAACTGAACAAATGATTCTTTTGAGCTTGTTCTTTGACTTATTAAAAGACTCAAGAACTCACAAGTTTTTGGTTTGAATCAGTCTGAAAAATCCTTCAATGAACGAACACAAAATCACTTATTGAATGAACTGTACTTGCAACTCTATGATTTGTAAACTACATTTAGTCATACCCAGCTCAAATGAAGCAAAAATTAAATGTACTTCATGAAATTTTCATTAATATTAATAAAAAACACTACATTAAATATTACATTTAAGTAGAAATATCGGTAAAAAAGTTGGGAAAAAATTGATCAGAAAAACAGTAAAGTATGAAAATTGAGTAATGTCTGCTGAAAATTCATATTTTGCCATGACAGGAATGAAATGTATTTTAAAATCTATTAAAAATCATATTTAATGTGAACTTGCTATCTGAAATGAACAAGTGATTCTTTTGAGCTGGTTCTTTGAATTATTCAAAAGACTCAAGAACTCACAAGTTTTCAGTTTAAATCCGTCTGAGAAATCCTTCAATGAATGAACACAAAGTCACTTAATGAATGAACTGTACTTGCAACTTGTGATTTGTAAACTACATTTAGTCACATCCAACTCAAATGAAGCAAGAATTACATGCACTTAATGAAATTTTAATTCTATTAAAAAAAACACTGCATTAAAGTAGAAATATCAGCAAAAAAGTTGGGAAAAACTTGAGCAGAAGAACAGAAAAGTAAGAAAATGAAGTAATGGCTGCTGAAAATTCATATTTTGCCATTACAGGAATAAACTGTATTTTAAAATGTATTAAAAATCATTTTATGTGAACTTGCTGTCTGAACTGAACAGACAGAATGAACCGTACTTGCAACTCTATGATTTGTAAGTTACATTTAGTCATATCCAACTCAAATAAAGCAAGAATTGAATGTACTTAATGAAATTTCAACTATATTAAATATTAAATCTAAGTAGATATATCAGTTAAAGGTTGAAAAAAACTTGAGCAGAAGTAGAAAATAGAAGCCAGATACACAAAAGATGGCAAAGAGGAGAAAGTAAACAGGCATTATAAATGAACTGCAACACTTGAACAGGAATTTAGCGTGTTGGATAAAAGTAAACCCTTCCATTAACTAACCATGGCTCAATTCTGAACTTGCTCACCCCATTGAAACACTGTCACATTGTGCAAGGGGCCATTGTCTAAGACTCCTTTGGCCCCTTTAGGGAAAGAGGTGACAACTATAGGCTCGAAAACTAAGATTAATGCTTCCCAGTGTCTAAATACCAAACCCACACTCCATAAAGACCTCCCCTTCACTTAACTAACAGCCTTTCCTCCCTCTCTTGTTTTTGGCATGGCATTCACTGTGCCCGTCGCATCATTACTCAGGCTACGGGTAATTCCACCGATGTGCTAAAGGCAATAACCCTATTCAGCGCTCAGAGTCTGCTCACAGTGTCTGTGGTGATGAGTACACAGGCAAAGCCAAAGCAGAGTAGCGGAGCATGTACCACAGTACACTGTATATGCCATTATTTTACCTGTGAGTTCCTATCTAAAAATGAAAATTCTATCATTAATTTTTCACCCTCACGTCGTTCCAAATCCGTAAGACCTTCGTTCATCTTCGGAACACAAATTAAAATATTTTTGATGAAACCCGAGACTGACTCTGCATAGACAGCAACGCAACTGACACATTCAAGTTCAAGACTGGTAAGGAAAAAATAGTCCATGTGACATCAGTGGTTTAACCGTAATGTTATGAAGCTACGAGAAAACAAAAATAACGACTTTATTCAACAATTTCTTGTCTTCAGAGTCAGATTTCGACACATTTGTGTCGAAGAGTCACAGGAAAGAGAAAAAAATTCAGAGCACAACATACAAACTAATATTTCCACAGAGTTTAGACACTGATGGTGGGTAGTTTTGCACTTTGGAAAGGTATTAATGACAACGCAGTCCTCACTTATAGATAAGGTGTAAAGGCCAGTAAAAAAAAAGGTTTCCCTTGTACCACAAGACAGATTGTCTCATTATCTCTCAATAAGCCTGTGAAATGTATCTTATATGCAACAAATGTGTCTCCCCTGAGGGGAAACCATGCAGTGATTGGCTTCCAATTCCGTAAGGGAACTCTCCTTTCCTTGTAGATTATTATCACCGAAACATCTCAATGCAATTATCCTGAATGTAAAGCTCATTATAACAATGCTACGCGAGTTTCGAGATGACAGCAAACTGAGACTTGCTTCTAGCAAATTCACTTGGAGGTTATTGTAGACGCAGATTGCAGGGGCCAGATGGGGGTGGCTGGGTTTGGGGAAGGCATTTTATCTCAGGGAATACCAGTGGAGCTCCAATGACCTGAGGGACGAAGAAGCAGACTGCCGGTCGCCCAAGGATACAATATTTCCTTTGCCGAGCAACATTGACTTTCATCGCTTTCACCCCAAATTCACCCAATAGATATCAAAGTCACAGAATCTCCGCAAGCTACAGAAAGGCTTCTTCCCAAAGTCATTGTCAATATCACATCAAGAGCTTGGACGAGTGTGTTGAGCTGAACTTTCTACAAAAACTTGACTATTTACATATTGCAACCTTCAAATTCTGATCTAAACGTCTTTGCTTTAACAATTACAGCTTGAAACGGCTGAAAACAAGAGTTCTTTGAACTTTAGCTATTGTTTAAAGCAAACATGGACCAAAGAATATACCTTCACCCTCAAAGCATCTCCCGTATGAAAGAGACAATAGCCCAAGGGGGATGCGTTTGAAGATGTTATTCTTGGAAAAAAAAAAAAAAACTATTGTATAATTCATGCCAGTCCGGTTTTGGTCTTTGGAGTGAGTGTTTGATGATGCGCACAGCTTGTTCACAGTGGTATTAATATTTATTGACGGTTTGCCAATCTTTTCTCTCATTAGCGAGATCTCCGTCAGGCTAGGATGGGTTCCTCTATGGACTGATCCATATGGACTAATTCACACTTGCCAGGTATGAGGAGAACTAACTTTCAAAGAGAATAAATTGAGAAATGATCTCGGAATCAAGGAACCGTAACAGCAAATGCATTTTGATGTTAAATGCGTTAACTGATTTTACAAGTTCAATTTGCTTTAAATTCAAAGAAATGCTTCAGCCAAAAAAAAAAAAAAAAAAAAAAAAAAAAAACTTGTTTTACTCATGTCTTTCTGAAACAGTTAGACTTTTTTCTGTTTAACACAAAAGTGCAGTTCTACTCTATACATAAGCTGTTTATAGTGACCATGTGAGAAAATTAAGCATCATAAAAAAATATTATGAAACAGGCAATTTTACTTACGCTCTCATTGTAGTCTTCTAAATCCATTCCATAGTTTTGTAAGAGAACTAGGGGTCGATCGATATATGTTTTTTATGGATCGATGGATAGATATGTTTTTATTTTTCCCAGGGCTGATGCCGATACCAATTACTACAGATTGATAACCGTAGACCGATAACCGATACTTTGAACCAATATATATGTCTGGTGCAAAAATAAAAATTTGTGCCAAAATTAAGAATGACGAAGGCTCTAACAAAAACTTTAAGTGCTTTTAAATTATTTTAATCGGCAAGCTGGTTTTGAAAATGACCAATACAGATAACCATAAAAATGCTTAATATCTGCGCCGATTATCGGTCGACCCCTAGAGTGAACCAGACATAATAAACATATTATATTATACATATGACATATTACGTTATTTAAAAAATAGGGATGTAACGATATCAAAATCTCACAATACGATTATATTGCAATATGAAGTCCACAGTACAATATTTATTGCGATATTTAAGAGACAAATGAAGAATTGGGGAAAAAAAAATTTTCTGCACATTTTAAAGGTAAATTATTATAAAATAAAATAAATAAATAAATAAATTACAATACTTCTTTCCTAATTTAAACTGCTAGCTGTCAGCAATTCATACTGCACTTCTGAGGCGCCGAAAACAACGGATCACAAGCTGATTGCCTGAACGAAGAGCATGCTTTGCTTTGAAATGTGCTGCGAAAACAGACCTGATGAAGGGATAAAACCATATTGTGCTTTCGGTTTTAGTTTGTTGGACAGATACTGTGTCAAAGCATAATGGCCCAAAATACAACTTTAAAGACCTTTTATGTTAGAATAAGAAGTTCAAGTATATTTAAAGAACTACACTTTTTGCCCAGAAGACCTATTGTTTCATATCGTCATGTGACCATGATAATATCAAGACAGTTTTGCTACCGCAATATCACGATATTGATAATGTCGTTACATCACTATTAAAAAATATTTCCCTACCGTGAATTATTAACTTTAAATACACTGTGCCTGGAATATTGACCCAGCGAAATCTGAATCAGTCCAATCTGGGCACAAATGGTTATTTTAAGACTTACATTTCAAATTCTCTCGCAAAGAAATCAAGTTTCAAAAGACCTTGATATATTATTCTGATTTCATAAACAATTCGTATGTAATGATTTCACATACATTTTTGTATGTTTAGATATACATGCTGAAATATGAAAGAGACGACCGCATCTACCGTAAAAAGTCAAAGTATGTACAATATGTCCACACAGCTTTAGAAACTATCTTTATACGAGTACTTTATATTATACATATTATACAATTTTGTAAATAATCACTTTTGGATATAGACTCACTCTGAATTGCTGTTACGTGAAAAGAATCTATGAGAAGACTCTAAAAGTTCTCTTTTTGCATTCTGATGAACCAAACAACAGAAAACCAAATGAGGATTTGGAAAGTAAATGACAGAATTTTTATTTCTGAATAAACTATCGCCTTAATAAAGGTACAAAAATGAATCAATTTTACCCCTGGACACAAGTGCAAAAATTTACAGCATGAAAAGCAAATTTAATATGGGTCAGTAGACCGCCTGAAAAAGCAGCTACGTGTCAAGCATATTTAAACATGCAGATTATCCACAACATGTTGCTCTTCTGCGTTAATGGCAGTTTAGCCGCAACCCTTTAAAACATAAATATGCAAGAACATAATTTTGCCAGAATCTGGGTGTGATTATGCGGCGTTATCTCCATGAGTCTCATTATCATCGTTCTGGGGATGAGAGCAGTGAAGGGGCAGCTGGGTGAGACAAACAGCAGGGTGGCAGATCCGGCAACCTGGATCTAAGCCCCACAAAAACAGCGGGACACTGCTCTCTCACTGGTGCCCTCTAAATACATGATACTGATTTACTGTGGCAGCAAGGCAAGGACAAACAGTGGGGAAGGAAAGAGCTACATTGCTGAACCAAGACCTGAAGTACTGAAATGTCCTATGGGAAATACAGGTTGTAAACACACAAATCTTTTCTAACGGACAACGAAACATGAGTCCAATCCAAAGGTAAACACGTGGTATCCTGTGCTGTCTGACAATTACACTGACAAAAAAACCTGAATAACAACAATTGCTTGACTAAATGTATTTGTTGACTGATCACATGTTTTTGGGGCTTTCTAAGTCTTTCCTGATGAAATATGGTGCTTTGATCAAGAGCACTCAAATCTACGCTTCCAGTCACATATCAGCAGGACTTTTCAAAAGAGGCAGCTGGGTCTTTGAAGTCAAACTTGGCCTATGGCGAAGCCCAGCTATGTATCATATCATTCAAATGTTAAAAAAAAAAAAATAAAAGTAAGAAAGAAAAAAAAAAAAAAAAAAAAAAAAAAAAACACATTCTCTTCATCGTTTGCTGGGAAGATTTTTCAAAGGATTTCAGTCACGTCTCAAATCAAACAGCATGGTCATTTGGTCATCACAATTTTAGTCACAAACTAACTTTTTGTGCTTTATTACATAATTTATGAATGTAGACGAAGAATGCCTTTGATATACACTACCAGTCAAAAGTTTTTAAACAGTAAGTTCTTTTTATGTTTTTTTTTTAAAGAAGTCTCTTCTGCTCACCAAGCCTGCACTTATTTGATTCAAAGTACAGCAAAAATAGTACAATTTTTAATTATTTTTACTATTCAAAATAACCGTTTTCTAATTAAACATATTTAAAAATGTAATTTACTCCTGTGATTTCAAAGCTGAATTTTTAGCATCATTACTCCAGTCACAAGATCCTTTAGAAATCATTCTAATATTCTGATTTGCTGCTCAAAAAGCATTTATTATTATTATTATTATTATTATTATTATTATTATTATGTTCAAAACACCTGATCAAAATTTTTTTCAGGTTTTTTTTATGAATATAGAATCTGAAATAGAAATATTTTGTAACATTATAAATGTCTTTATCATCACTTTTGAGCAATTTAAAGCATCCTTGTTAAATAAAAGTGTTAATTTCTTCTAATTTAGAATTATACTGACTCCAAGCTTTTGAATGGTATAGTGCATGATGTCACAAAAGCTTTTTTTTTTTTTTTCTCAAATAAACGCTGATCTTTGGATCTTTCTATACATCAAAAAAATCCTTAAAAAAAGTACTTAATTGTTTTAAATATTGATAATAATAATAAATGTTTCTTGAACAGCAAATCAGCATAGAATGATTTCTGAAGGATAATGTGACACTGGAGTGATGATGCTAAAAAATTAGCTTTGATCACACAAATAAATTACATTTGAAGATATGTACGTTTGAGCTGTATTTTCGATCAAATAAATGCAGGCTTGGTGGGCAGAAGAGGCTTATTTAAAAAAAAATAAATAAAAAATTCATACCGTTCAAAAACTTTTGACTGGTAGTTCACAGCTCCAGTTACGAAGCTGAATGTTTGAATATGCAGGTTCAAATTGCTTCTAAACAACTTACTCATTGTAATAAAGAAACCTAAAACTCACAAAGGAATCAATTCTAGACCTATTAAAGCACCGTCCTTTATATTCGGTTTACAAAGGCATAATCAGTGCTAAAATACTAAAAACGACTCTGGTATCTCAGATAAAGATTCGTCTGCACTGTCAAATCAAAGGAAGTTCAATTGACCCAGACCACCCCGAGAGCGATTCCACAGGGTATAAATTAATTCATTCTTATGGGTTGTTCTACTTCAGAGTGCTTTACAGATCAAAGGCTTCGCTGCAAACGTATGTAAACACAGTTTAGCTGAGCTAATCGCGCTTTGCGTCACTTAGTTAAATCATGGCCCGTTTCGTCCCTTCAGAGGCGCGTTTTAATTGCATCATTTCTCCTGTATCGGTGCTTTACGACACTCCCGGCTCTACCTCATTGATCTGTCCCTCTGATTGTTAGAAACGGTGAGCGAAGACACTGGGGAAAGAGGCCGTTTTTTAGGCCGAGCAGTCAGACAGTGATAGTGCTGAAATCTCATTTCACGACTCACTGCCGTGTTTGCAAAGCCTGAGGCAATGATGCATCCCGGGGAGCGGTTCGGCTTTTGAGACGCATGCAGGTTGTCCAGGTGGACGTCAAAAGGCGGGGAGATAAGAACGTTAACAAATGACACCGGGGGCTAAGGTCACACTACACTGGGCTCAAGCTTCCCAGGTCTGCTCATTTGGGTGCTAATGGCTTATTGATCTGAAGCGTTTCTCCCGAAGTAAGGCCGCATAAACCCCGGCGCTCAGCGGAGATCAGGCGAGCTGGACTTCTGCAGACACAGTTGTTCCTTCCAGTCCATTTTGTAAGATGTCGATCAATATGGCTCCTTAAACTGCTTTAAAACGCTCATACATCTTATTTTGGGATTACTTTGAGAGCCTTTAAGGAACCAGACAAAAACGGCACTCTCCTTAATGTGTGGTTTTTCAAAGCTAGTTTTTTTTTAGCTAAGGCATTGTCAGAGGTTTCAAAAGAGACTTAAACCAAAAGCAAATGGGTTATTCTGTCCATTTGTGCTGCAACGCTATTGCTTCCTCCTAAAATATATAGAAATACATCAAGGATGATTCCTAACAACATCAGTAAAACTTATAGCACAAATATAAACTCTAGTAGCAACAGCAGCGGCGAGGAGATTAATGGGTCTCAACTTTTCAGTCCCGTAGTGCCGCTAATACAAAACTGCGTCGCTAAATTAGATGGAGGAACAACTGGCACTATTACTCAAAGATAATTGCTCATTACATCATCAGAACTGTATCACCCGCCAGGCAAAAATCATATTGACAGAAAGCCATTTGTGGTGCTGTGTTGATTTACCAAGTCTCTTGTCAGTGGATTTCATTTTAACACTGCTCATTCATATTATTAATGGCCATGAAATGGTCTTTGTAATTGCGCCTTCGATGTCTTTGTTTTACTTTCTCCTGTGAGCTCACTAGGGTTGTCATGCTTTGTGTAATATCTCACACCTAGCACTCTTGTATTGTCAGTTTTCTCCATGCTCTATGGATCAGTGGCAGAATTAATTTTTTATTAAAGGAGAAGTCCATTTCTAGAACAAAAAATTACAGATGATTTACTCACCCCCTTGTCATCCAAAATGTTCATGTCTTTCTTCTTCAGTCATTAAGAAATTATGTTTTTTTCTCCATATAGTGGACTTTAACGGTGCCCCCGAGTTTGAACTTCCAAAATGCAGTTTAAATGCGGCTTCAAACGATCCCAAATGCGGCTGTAAACAATCCCAGCCGAGGAAGTAGGGTCTTATCTAGCAAAACGATCAGTTATTTTCATAAAAGTAATACAATTTATATACTTTTTAATGTCAAACGCTTTTCTTGTCTTACTCTGCCTGGACTGTTTTTTTCCAGTTCATGACAGTTAGGGTATGTCGAAAAACTTACATCTCATGTTCTCCCTCAACTTCAAAATAGTCCTATATTGCTGTTTTACCTTTTTTGTTAAGAGTGTTCGATCTTCTTTGCATGTTCACTTTGCAAAGACTGGGTTGGTACTTCTGCAGCAATGTAGGATGATTTTGAAATGATTTTTGAAGTTGAGGGAGAAAATATGATAGAGTTTTTCGACATACCTGTCTTGAGAATACAGAGTTCAGGGAGAGCAAGACAAGATGAGCGTTTGTGATTAAAAAGTATTTAAATTGTATTTTTTTTAAATGAAAATAACCAATCGTTTTGCCAGATAAGATCCTTCTTCCTCGGCTTGGATCGTTTACAACCACATCTGGGATCGTTTGAAGCCACATTTAAACTGCATTTTGGAAGTTCAAAATCGGGGCACCATATCAGTCCATTATATGGAGAAAAATCCTGAAATGTTTTCCTCAAAAAACTATTTCTTTACAACTGAAGAAAGAAAGACATGAACATCTTGGATGACAAGGGGGTGACTTTTTAAACAACCATTACACCAGTCTTCAGGGTTCTTTGATTAATAGAATTTATTTGAAATATATATTTTTTGTAACATTATAAATGTCTTTACTATCATGTTTGACCAACTTAATGCATCCATGCTGAATAGATTTACTTAAAAAAAAAAAAAAATCCACGAATTTTGAATGTAGTATATCACGGTTTTCATAAATACATGCTTAAAATATTAAGCAACAAAAACTGGTTTTCAATATTGATAATGAATTAAATAAATAAATGTGTTTGAGCACCAATTCATCATATTAGAATGATTTCTGGCTGCTGAAAATTTACCTTTGCCATTGCAAGAATACAGTAAAAATAATCAAATAGAAAAAGAGTTATTTTAAATTGTAATAATATTTGACAATATTACATTTTTCACTGTATTTTTACTGTATCAAATAAATGCAGGCTTGGTAAGCATAAAACAAACAAACAAACAAACAAACAACAAAAAAACACACACACACACACACACACACACAGTGTCAACCTATTCTAAAATTCTTCAATCTGAACAATAACGCTACCAAAAATCAAAAACAAAAATAGCTGACAATAATTGTATGCCCCTATATTTCAAATACCTGTGGTATTTTCAACACTGAAATGCATTTTGAAGAAGAAAATGATGGGTATGTGCAGCCATTTAATCACCTCATTAAGACGCATAGCAAAAGCACTCTAAAGTAATTAATTTCTCTTTTTTTTTGTAATGAGGATATTATGCATACTGCCTTGCTGAACAAAAACTGTGGCACTCATCTTCAGAAAGTTCTTATGAATTTTTAGCCTTTGACAATAGTGCCTCAACAAAAATTTACATTTCATTTAGCAGATGAGCATCGCATGCATGATAACACCCGGAGTTATTCGGTGAATGTAAAAAGCACACAATAAGTGCCATATTGCAGCTATGGGAGGCAGGAGGAAATGAACAGGCAAGATGTTATCGAGTGTCTCCATCCAATAACAAATTGCTTGTGCACACATTTTATTTCTCTCTCCATATTTGTGGCAAAGGTGGGCGAGGCTTGCCCCACAAGAGTGGGCATCCTGGTGTCTACCATTTGCTCACTGATTACATTGGTGGGGGAGGGTTGGTGGAGAACAACAATCTGTGCATGAATATCGGCACTGCCAAACAACGAGACACCGGTGGAATGAAGTCTATTCACGTGCCCATCCGTCTCCTTTCATCTCCCATGGTACTCAGCAGGTGGACATCTCTGGCAACAACGCAGAGAGACTAATGTCATAAATGGGGCACTGCGTGTTCTAAATTAAAGATGAAGCATTACATACACCTTGTTGCACTTGAAAGGTAGACAGATTGCAATTAACTAACATATATTAACAAAAAAATTCATTGGAGAAAACAACAGGAAAAAAGGATATGTAGAACAACAAAAGACAGAACAGAAAAATGATAAAAAAGATGATAGAATACACAGAACAAAAAAATTATTTATTTAATTATATATAGATATAAAAATGTGATGATATATAAAACAATAGATAGAATTATACTGTACATAAAAAGACAGATATTCGACACCATACAAAGAAATAGATATTCTAGATACCACACAGACAGATCAACAGATGCACAAATAGACAGAAGGATAGACAGAACGCTATAGATATCCTAGATATATTGTAGACAGACAGAAAGATACAGATATTCTAGATTTCGCACACAGACAGAATGACATTCTAGATATCATAGATGGACAGAACAATACAGATATTCTAGATTTTGCAGACAGAATGACATTCTGGATATCGTAGACAAACAGAATGACAGATATTCTAGATTCCGTAGACAGAATGATAGATATTCTAGATAGCGTAGACAGATAGAAAAATATAGCTATTATAGATATTGTATACAAACAGAACAATATAGATATTCTAGATATCGTAGACAGACATAATGTAGATATTCTAGACATCACAGAGAGAAAGATGTAGATATTCTAACTTTCATAGACAGACAGAATGACATTGTAGATTTTGCAGACAGACAGAACAACATAGATATTCTACACTGTAAAAAATAAAAAAACACAACTTGTTGAGTCAGCTTAAAATAATTTGTCACCCTGCTGCCTTAAAATTTTAAGTTCAGTCAACTAATATAAGTTTAGTCAACTTGAAATGTTAAGTTCTACTAAGTAACAACTTAGATATTTGTGTTTGCTAAACTTAACAGATGGGTAAGTAACCCAGCTGCCTTCAAATTTTAAGTTGATTCAACTCTATCAAATATCTAAGTTCTCACTTAGTATAATTTAACATTTCAAGCTGAAAAAACTTTTTTTGAGTTGACCAGGTTACAAATTATTTTAAGTTGACTCAACAAATTGTTTTTTACAGTGTAGATATCAAAGAGACAAAACAACATAGATATTCTACATATTCTACATATTGTAGACAAAAAGAGATAGATATTCCAGATTTTGTAGACAGACAGAACGATATAGATATTTAAGGTATCGTAGGCAGAATGTTAAAGATATTCTAGATATCGTAGACAAACAGAGATAGATATTCCAGATTTCGCAGACAGACAGAACGATATAAATATTCTAGATATCGAAGACAGAAAAAATAATATAGATATCCTAGATATCGCAGACAGACAAAACGATATAGATATTCTAGGTATTGTAGACAGAATGTTATAGATATTCTAGATATCGTAGACAAAATAATATAGATATTCCAGGTATCGTAGACAGACAGAATGATATAGATATTCCAGGTATCGTAGACAGACAGAAAGATATAGATATTCTAGGTAGCGTAAACAGAATGTTATAGATATTCTAGATATCGTAGACAGACAAAACGATATAGATATTCCAGATTTCGCAGACAGACAGAACGATATAGATATTCTAGATTTCGAAGACAGACAAAATAATTTAGATATTCTAGATATCTTAGACAGACAAAACGATATAGATATTCTAGGTATTGTAGACAGAATGTTATAGATATTCTAGATATCGTAGACAAAATAATATAGATATTCCAGGTATCGCAGACAGACAGAACGATATAGATATTCTAGATATCGAAGACAGAAAAAATAATATAGATATTCTAGATATCGTAGACAGACAAAACGATATAGATATTCTAGGTATTGTAGACAGAATGTTATAGATATTCTAGATATCGTAGACAAAATAATATAGATATTCCAGGTATCGTAGACAGACAGAATGATATAGATATTCCAGGTATCATAGACAGACAGAACGATATAGATATTCTAGATATCGTAGACAGACAGAAAGATATAGATATTCTAGGTAGCATAAACAGAATGTTATAGATATTCTAGATATCGTAGACAAAAAGAGATAGATATTCCAGATTTCGCAGACAGACAGAACGATATAGATATTCTAGGTATTGTAGACAGAATGTTATAGATATTCTAGATATCGTAGACAAAATAATATAGATATTCCAGGTATCGTAGACAGACAGAATGATATAGATATTCCAGGTATCATAGACAGACAGAACGATATAGATATTCTAGATATCGTAGACAGACAGAAAGATATAGATATTCTAGGTAGCGTAAACAGAATGTTATAGATATTCTAGATATCGTAGACAGACAAAACGATATAGATATTCCAGATTTCGCAGACAGACAGAACGATATAGATATTCTAGATTTCGAAGACAGACAAAATAATTTAGATATTCTAGATATCGTAGACAGACAAAACGATATAGATATTCTAGGTATTGTAGACAGAATGTTATAGATATTCTAGATATCGTAGACAAAATAATATAGATATTCCAGGTATCGTAGACAGACAGAACGATATAGATATTCTAGATATCGTAGACAGACAGAACGATATAGATATTCCAGGTATCGTAGACAGACAAAACGATATAGATATTCTAGGTAGCGTAAACAGAATGTTATAGATATTCTAGATATCGTAGACAAAAAGAGATAGATATTCTAGATTTCGAAGACAGACAAAATAATATAGATATTCTAGATATCACTGACAGAAAGACATAGATATTCTAGATATCATAGAGAAAATGCTAGATATTCTAGATATCATAGACAGACAGAACAAAATAGATATTGTAGACAGACCTACCAACATAGATACTCAAGATATCGTAGACAGACAGAATGAAACAGACAGACCAAAATAGATATTCCAGATAATGTAGACAGACAGAACAATATAGATATTGTAGATATTGTAGACAGACATAACAATACAGCTATTCTAGACATCGTAAACAGACAGAAGGATAGATATTCTAGATATTGTAGACAGACAGACAGAATGAAAGATTTTTTAGATATTGTAGACACGTTTTAAATTAAAAGATATTTTCCATTTGGGTTCAGGCTAACATTAATCTGCACACATGAGCCTCTCTGATTGTCCATATTTGAGGATTGCTATGCCCCACTTAGCTCCTGTATTCCAGTGGGGTGTTAATCCCCCCGCCTCTGATGTATGAATAGTGGGTAATTTATTTAAACCAGGCTGAATCCAGTAGTTAAGCCAAAGTAACTAAGCAACAATGACTGAGCTGCTCTTTGAGGACACAGACTTCGGGAGCACATGGTTGGTGGTCTGGTGGAAACTAATGGGACCCTTTAAATGCAGTCAGAGTCATGTGGTGCTGACTGAAAGTAGCAGGAAAGATGGCAAGGATTTGATAAAGGATAAAGCCACAGCACATGACACAAATGACAAGGATGGGGAAAAAAAATTCCACCCATTATCCTACTGCAACACGTGGGAAATTCTGCAACTGTCTTCAATGTCATAATACTTTATTGTGTTTATTCCAATACGCACAAGAAGCACTGTGCACTTTAGTGTACAATTTAGCAATGCTTTGGCTGTGCAGATTTGATTTCTTAGGCTTGTTGAGACTTACTTGCGTCACAGCTTCACAGCTCCCCACAAGCCTGGCACTTGCACTGGCTGGCCTCCTCACACTCCTGGCTAGCAGCATGTCTCCTGCCTGGCCACATGTGCCATGTCAGGACCGCAAACACAATTGCAGGGTGCCGAGCGGCGCAGCCAGGCTGTTCAGCCCAGACTGATCTTTGTACTGTGCAAGCCCTGGGGCCTTCTGGCAAAGGACAGTCGTCTTGTTTATCCAAGTCTGACAGCACAGAAAAGCCCGTCAGTCCAAGGAGGTCTGACAGCACAGAAAGTCACAAAGGTCAAAATTTCCTGGTTAATCCCAGCTCCAGCTCCTACGTTTCCACAGAAACTGATTCAGATGGTCTCTTAAAGCAACAGTTTACACTAAATTGAAACATTTTCTAATAATGTACTCCCCCTCAGGCCATTCAAGACAAGTAGATGAGTTTGTTTCTTCATCAGATAAGGAGAAATTTAAAATAACATCACTTGCTCACCAATGGATCCTCTACAGTGGATGGGTACCATCAAAGCAGCTTTTCACAAAACATTAATTGATGGAGTCATATAAATTACTTAAGGATTATTGTAATGCTTTTATCAGCTGTTTGAACTCCCTGACGGCACCCATTCGCTGCAGAGGATCCATTGCTGAGCAAGTGATGTAATGCTAAATTTCTCCAAATCTCTTCTGATGAAGAAACAAAGTCATCTACATCTTTGATGAGAGAAAAAAACGTGCAACTGACTGAAGCACAGAGGGAAAAGTGTGAAAATAGAATTGGTAACTAGTCATATTTTTCTTTCTGACAGACATAAAATAGAAGCATATAATCTGCCAATGATCCATTGAAGCTTTCCCAGCTTTTTAAAGTTATACAGAGAAAAGTGCAGAGGCAAGAAAGTGTCTGTCGGAAAGAAAGAGTGATCAGGTGGCGCTTTTATATTCATTTCATTGCAAGTTTAGAATTTGTATCCTTAGGCCTGCAGCTCCTCAGCTAGTAATAACTGTGATATTAATTATGGAACTCTCCAGACAACGTTACTCTTGAAATATATGCAGTATCCCTTTTGGCACTTAGACTTGCAAAATAAAGCCAGTCTTCACTTTCTATTCTGCATAATACAAAAACGCATTTATGTTGCTTGCTAAAAAGCAATTTCACAATAAAATAAGGAATTATATAATATAATATGAGGGAAACTGATCTTCCGATATACTAGGCGCAGATTCTGGAATTGCTACCGTGCTAGACATAATCATTTCCTCATTACACCTTCCACGTCGGACTGCACTTCTGTCAGGAATAATACACGTCAATAAAGTTTTAAACAGTCAGAGTTTTGAGTTTATTTGAGTACTGCTTCTGTATAATATGTATAACACGTACCACTTGATGATGTAGACTGACTTTTTGCTTTTTGTTTTTTTACACATTTTTTATATACATTTTCTCTGTTGCAAAATTACCCCAAAAAATACATCTTGATGATAGAATTCCCACAATTATGTAACAGTTCAAAGATTAAAAATTGTGCATCAAAGTCACAATTGATTTTTCCAGTGACCCATCTCCATTTGATTATTTGTCATATATAAACGTATCATTGTTCCAGTTGGCAAGCCCAGTTTCCTGAGTGTCACAGAAAGCTATCTGATCCTGCTTTTATTAAAGAAAGACATAAAAGCCATACTAAGCCACAGTAGCAGTAGTGGATTTCATTTATTTGAGGCCCTAAGGATCTCATGCTTTGACGGAAGGATTAGAGTGCATCCATAGAACTGCTAGGTATATCATATGTATGCTATACATGTGTATATATGTTATGTACACTGCTTCGGATCTCAGCTGTCTTAAAATTTGAGGAAAAAAAAAAAAAAAAAAAAAAAAATCACACACAATCTTAGGAGCAAGTTGGCAAATAGACCTCAAAATACAACTGGAGATCTTCACTACCAATTACATACAGTTATATTTATGTTATCTATAAATAAAATATGTACAATATTAATGTAATACATAATTATCAAACATAATAAAATAAAAATATAAATATTAGTTGTAATAAAAAGTAAAATGAAAAGCCATCAATATAAGACATGATTTTATAAGCAATTACTGTTATTAATTGTGACCATGGACCACTAAACCAGTCATAAGGGTCAATTATTTGAAATTGAGATTTAGGGTGTTTTCACACATGTCTCATTTAGTTCGGTTGAATCGCACTAGAGTTCGTTTCCCTCTTGGTGCGGTTTGTTTGGGCAGGTGTGAATGTAGCAAATCGCACTCGAGTGCACACCAAAAGCGGACCAAAAAGCGTACCGAGACCACCTCTTCAAGGAGGTCTCGGTACGCTTTTTTGGTCCGCTTTTGGTGTGCACTTTCAAACGAACACTGGTTCGTTTGTGGTGAAAACATGATCCGAACTCGTACAGACCTAACTGCAAAAAGTACATCTTTTTGGACTAATCCAGCTGCCGTAATCAGCTGCGCTGTGCATTATGCGATGAAGACAAGTATTTGTTGACAGTTAGTGCTTTAGCAACATAGCCCCATGGCAGCTGGCGGACAAACTTGGAGTTGTGAAAAGGTGCGGAGCCTCATAGAAATTACAATCATAGAAATAACAGGGATACAATCAGCCAGCACAGTCATCCCTCCATACTAAAAAGCAGTGTGCTGTCTGCCGGCTTTTTCTCCTCTCTTTGTTTACTTCCGGGAGTTCCATTGGAATTTTCCTGCACGTTAATTCTGACCAATCGAAAAGCAGTTTAGGAAATACGTTCAATGACACATCTGGCCAACGAGTGATGTGGATGTTGTCACATGACTGCATTTTGGTTCGTTTCAACTGGTTCGGACAAGAGCAATCAGTGTGGTGTGAAAAGGACCCAAAACGGGAGAAAAATGCTACAATGTATCATTTGTTGCCCTTGGTCCGGATCACATGAACCGAACCACAGATGTAAAAGCACCCTTATACATCATCTGAAAGCTGAATAAATAAGCTTTCCATTGATGTACGGGATGTATAGGACAATATTTGTCTAAGATCTGAAAATCTGGAATCTGAGGGTGCAAACAAAAAAAATTGAGAAAATCACCTTTAAAGTTGTCCAAATGAAGTTCTTAGCAACGCATATTACTAATCAAAAATTAAGTTTTGATATATTTATGGTAGGAAATTTACAAAATATCTTCATGGAACATGACCTTTACTTAATATCCTTATGATTTTTGCCATAAAAGAAAAATCTATCATTTTGACCCATACAATGTATTTTTTTGATATTGCTCCAGATATACCTGTGCTGCTTAAGACTGGTTTTGTGGTTCAGGGTCACAACTGATAAGTATCTAGATACTATAAGAATATAATATATCTAGGACCCTATGATTTCCGTGATACAGAAAATGTGGACAGAATCATGGAATCCAGTAATAAAAATGTCTTCTGTCTTCTGATTTCTGTATATCACAGAATGTCACAGAATTTGCAGAATTTTGGATGAATAAATCAAAACTAGGTCAGTATACTTATATTAAAATGCAATATAGATTAGCATCTGTGAATATTAAGCCACAAGAATACTATTTAAATATAAATCCTGCATGTTCTGAGTGTTTGTGTGAATGAATGATGCAGATGTGCAGTTTCATTTACTACACACACATGCACACACAGACACACTCAGAAGCGTGTGTGGCGCTTGCAGTGTTTTCAGGTTTTGCCGCCTCAATATAAGAGTGCATGAACACAAAACAATTTCAAGAACTGCTCTGAGAATCACTTATTGAGCATTTTACCATGTATTTTGAGAAAAACTATCCTCATATCATACACAAACAGAAACTTAAAAGGTCTTCACAGCAGCTTGTCAAAATAAAACTTTGGTTTTGAAGAAACTGTGACAGAAATATATGACTTAATGTAATTATAATACTACCACTACTACTAATAATAAAACTATTATTAAAACATTATTTTTAAGGAATATTTAGCAAAAAAATGTAAAAAGACATTTTTGGGAAAAAAAAATCCTCTAAAATTCTTTATAAAATCAATTAATCAGACATGCTTTTGATTATTAAAATTGAATGAAACTATTAAAATGAAATCCAGAAAATGAATGGAAAACAAAGAATTTGGTGAAAATAAAACTAAATTTGAGAAAAAAAAATAAAGCATATTTCTTTGGGCCGTAAAAATGTATTATTTGTTAAACTATTAATAAAATGCTGGTAAATTGTGTAAGTTGTATGATTTCACTTAATTACACATGCTATTTGATTAATGTTTTTTAATTTAACCATTAACACATATTCTAGAAAAGTGAAAATGGAAAAAAAGAAATTTTGGATACCAAAAATGGAATTTGGGGAAAAAAAAAAAATAAAACTTCACAGGGCTCTACATATGTATAAATCCATCCATCCAACTCTCATTCTTTTTCGTTCTTATTGAGTAACCCTCTTACACATATAACACACACACACACACACACACACACACACACACACAGAGAGAGAGAGCAGCCAACTTAAAAGCAAACTTTCATCGCTGTAGTCTGGAAACCTTGGAGACAGCAAACATCGGATAGGGGGAGGCTCAGAGGAAGCGCAATGCTGTCTGTGAACCCCATTTGACAGAACTTCACAGAGCCAGCCTCATACTCACCACTCCAACTCCAAAAAAACCATCTCCAAACAGAATACACAAACCACTCCTCAACCTCTGTAGGCCGTTTACCGAAAATAAAACCCTTCACACTGACAAACAAAAGCACTTGCTAGCAAAGCGAAAACCAGAGTGTCATCAGAGTATTAGAGAACAACAGTGATTCTGCAATCAGCAGGCTTACGCAGCATTACATCTCTACAAGCAAATATTAATAGATTATGCAACTTTAATTAAAAATCTAGCAGATTTCTTGAGTTCACAGACGGCCACTGTCCCCAGCCATCTCAAAAACCAGATGTGAAAGTGCAGGACGGTTTAGAGGGGCCGCTTAGTTTGTGCTGCCGCTACAGACACTCACAAATGACAGAGACAGCCCTTCACGCATAACTACAGATTGACATAAGACATTCAAAACAGATTCAAATCATTCCAGAGATACTGCCTATTTTCCTTTAGAAACAGTTGCTCCTGAGAAACAAAAGAATAAAACGGTATTCTGCAACTTCACATGACGCATTGCTGTTGACAGGCTCCTCACAGGATTCAATCTACCTTGAGACTGACAGCAAAGACTACCCACTGAGTCGCGCTGGTCGCTCACAGTTATGTCACCTGCAGTTGTTATTTGGCTTAGGGAAGTTATGAAGATACAGCCACTATATTGTTATGGACTTTTATGGTCTCTCTTTATTTGTCAAGGTTAGAGAAATATTCTGGGTTCAGGACACTACCAGTCAAAAGTTTTTGAACAGTACGTTTTTAATGTTTTTTTAAAGAAGCCTCTTCCGCTCACCAAGCCTGCATTTCTTTGATCCAAAGTACAGCAAAAACAGTACAAATTAATACTTTTATTTAGCAAGGATGCTTTAACTTGTGATGTGACTTGTGATGAAGACATTTATAATGTTACAAAAGATTTCTATTTCAGATAAATGCTGTTCTTCTGAACTTTCTAACTTTCTATTCATCAAAGAAACCTGAAAAATGTTTTCAACATAATGATAAATGTCTTTGAGCAGCAAATCAGAATATCAGACTGATTTCTGAAGGATCAAATACAGTTGAGAAATCACAGGAATAAATTACATTTTAAAATGTATTCAAACAGAAAGCAGTTATTTCAAATATTAAAAATATTTCAAAATTGTAAAAAAAAAAAAAAAAAAAAAATGTTTTTGCTGTACTTTGGATCAAATAAATGCAGGCTTGGTGAGCAGAAGAGACTTCTTTTAAAAAAAAAAAAAAAAAAAAAAAAAAAACACATTAAAAATCTTATGGTTAAAAAAAAAAAAAACAAACTTTTGACTGGTAGTGTATATAGATACATACATGTAAATAAATATGAGTGAGGAAAAGAAATTCCTGTATATGAATTTTCTCTATAAATGTTACAACTTTTTCACAATAAAACACCATAAACACTAAAGCAACTGAAAGCATTATTAGAAAAATCTTTACAACTCAAATAATACACAAGTTTTAATAATGAAATAGAGCTATCAAATTCTAAGTTCCTCAAAATTTGTGGAACAAAGCTTGCACAAAAAGGAGAAGAGGGCTGTTTTTTTTTTTTTTTACCATTCAATTTCTTTTTCGGAATGAAATCATGACAAAGAAGTGAAGAGATAATAAGGTGTCCACTTAGTATAAACTTTAGTATCCCATTAAAATAACTAAAGTTACTGTTTGCTTGAATTATTAGGTAAAAGTTACAGTATATGATGCTACAAAAAGCAGCACAAATTAAATAAACTACATGTCTCTTGCATAATGTGTACCCCAGAAACTGGAACTGTACAAAATGAAATCTTTTTTGTGATTACATCACGTTGGTAAGCAGATCAAGCTCACCTAACTTTGTAACCTAATCCTTCAATAAAACGGAGAGATAGAAATGTCATGTTCTACAGTCGCCTCATTCAACGTGAGGCGGAGATTACAACAGTGCAGGCATGTTTGTCACTGACTCTTTGATTATTTCACTTCATTTTTCCAATTCTCTTCTCTCAATAGGAAAGATACACACAAATGGCTCCATTTTCTGTCCCCTAGGATGATTTAAAAGAAAAAGCTTTAAGACATATTACAATAGCTTGTGCCTCTTTAATTACTTTTGTTCTATTGTGACAATTTCACTACACCAATCTTGTCCCCTGGTATAAGATGGGTATAAGTTAGTTTTTTTTATTTATTTATTAGTTATATTTGTTAGTCAGTTTTTTTATTTATTAATTTTTTTGTTTTATTTAAGATTAAAGTCTCTTATGCTCACCAAGGCTGCATTCATTTGGTGATAAAATAACATTAACAGTGTGAAATATTACAATTTAAAATAACATTTATATTTTAAAATGTAATTTATTTTTGAAAAGCTGAATTTTTAGCAGCAATTACTCCAGTCTTCAGTGTCACATGATTTTTAAGAATTCATTCTAATAGGCTGATTCGGTAAAACATGTAAATTATTAGTTTCGAAAGCAGCTGTGCTGTTTAATATTTTTTTGTGGAAACCATGACCATTTTTAGGACTCTTTGACAAATTGAAAGTTCTTTTTACACTTCTCACAAAAATACTGGATAATTTTACATTTGTGACCCTGGACCACAAAACCAGTCATAAGTGTCAATTTTTCGAAATTGAGATTTATATTATATAGCTTTTCATTGATCTCTGGTTTGTTAGGATAGCACAATATTTGGCCAAGATACAACTATTTGAAAATCTGGAATCAAAAAAATAATAATAAAATAAAATAAAAATATAAAATATATAAATAAATATAATATATATATATATATATAATTTTTTTTTTTTGAGAAAATCGCCTTTAAAGTTGTCCAAATGAAGTTCTTGGCAATGCATACTGTTAATCAAAAATTACGTTTCGATATATTTACATATACATAGAACTTTACAAAATATCTTCATGGAACATGATCTTTACTTAATATTTAAAAAAAAATTTGGCATAAAATAAAAAAAAAAAAATCAATCATTTTGACCCATACAAGGTATTTTTGGCTATTGCTACAAATATACCTGTGCTATTTAAGGTTTTGTAGTCCAGGGTCACATTTAGCAAACAATAATAATTTAATTTAGTTAAATGCAATGTCTGTTTTTCTTTTAAAAACTACTGATTTTAATTTGTAGTGTTTTATTTTTCGTTTATTTAGACAAAACAATCTTTATCATTTATCAGTTATGTTGAATCAAACAAAAACAAACAAAACAAAAAACAAAACAAGACAAAATACAAAACAAAAAAGCAAAGCAAAGCAAAAACAAAGGATAAAACAATCAGTCATTTATCAGTTATCAGCAACAGAGCAAAAACAAAACAAAAGTAAACTAAAAACCAAGCCAAATTAAACAAAACAAGACAAAACACAAAATAAAATAAAACAAACCGTAAAAAGCAAATCAAAAACAAAGGATAAAACAATTAGCCATTTATCTGTTCTCAGCAAAAATAACTAACTAACCAAATAAATAAATAGAAAGTTCTTTTCAAAGATTTTCAAAATTTCTGTAATTGCTTTTTGGAAAATGTTTTTAATACAGAAGGCTGCATTAAACTGTCTATACAATAGCTTAAGCCAAACCATAAGTAGCTAATAATAAGACACATATAAAAACAATAAATATCACTTCTCTGACACTTCTCGTTCAATCGATTCTACTAATATGAGCAATCAGTCAAACTAAAACTCAAGTGCACAGATGCCTCAATAATGGATGATCCTCTTGATCTCAAATATTCCCAAACCCCCATTTACTCACTCCATGGTGGTCAAGCATTAAGGTAAAATGCCAGTCTCTACACGACTAATCTTGTATCTCTAAAGATAAAGCTCACCCCTTGATTAATTATCCCTCATCTAATTATGATAAACCCAAAGAGCTGCTCAGCCCATATGTCCCTGATGAAGTAGAGGAGATCATTAAACATGACGACGAGTGACCTCAAGGACAGACGAAAAGGAGAACTCTAAAATAAACATCTACTGTAACTCCTTACAAAAACTTACATTTCAAATAAAGAGCAATGTGTGGTGTTTTGCAGATAATTCTATGGCTGTGGAATCTGGCTCAGGTTGTCTGCTTCCAACAACATTCAGATCAACAATAATTAAGGATGCATGCCACGGATCGAAAAGCCTGTTTAACATGTGCCTGAGCACGGATCAGAAGGCCAAAGCTGGCGTATTGGGCTCAGCTGAGACAGCTAAGGAGATCACATCTTGAAGATGGGCTCCAAGACCTGTGGGCCAAGGAAAAGTAAGGTAAACAGGATTGGCCAATGCAGCCAGGCAGTAAGCAATCGGATCAGATCAGGGAAACCAGCATTATCTGCGCAAGCTGTCTGGTGAACTGGAGCGATAGACAAACATCTGTCATGTGTCGACATTTTGCCTTTTCTTTTGGTATGTGGTCCACTTGAGATATCTAACAGAAAGCAAATATGACAGAGCAGAGGGGGGTCTCAACAACACTTTTCATTCACACTTCACCACCTCAACCCTCCCCCACCTTCACTTTTCCCCTCATTTCATAGGCGATAACTCATTACGGCAGGCCGTGCTTCTATAATTGGAGCGGAAAGAGAAGGAATAGGGGTTTGACACTTAATTTAACCTGCTTTGTATTTCCCTCATATCTTCAGGATCGGCATAGCTTTCATTATGGATCTATTCAGAGCTTGTAGACGAGATCATTACAGATCCTGAGTTGCCAGTTAAGGTGACCAACACAGAGAAGGCTGCTGTACATATCATCTCCTTTGGAGCGTGTTCACTCACTAGCTGGATGTCCAGTTATTTCTGGGCTTCATGGATGTATTTTTAAGCTGAAACTCACAGTGCTGGCTCTACCAAACCAGCTCTGTCAAGACCCCTCACCTATGTGAGATTTTACCAGCCATAGGGTCACTGAGTCGCCACTAGTGATGGAACACATTATAACAGTGAATTACAACAAAGGAAGTGATCACAAAAACAGATAAACACATAGTTAATTCTTAATTTGATTCATTAAACACATATAAAGAAAAATACAATGAAAAAATCTGGAATGTACAACACATTTGTATTAGATTAATTATTGTTTTTTTTTTTGGGAGGGGGTATTATTTCTAGGCATAGCATATTGGATATATTTCAGAACACTGGATATTTTACATGTAGCAAACAATAATCATTTAAATGTTAAATGTAATGTCTGTTTTTCTTTTAACAACTACTGATTTTAGTTTGTAGTGTTTTTATTTAGATAAAACAATCAGCCATTTATCAGTTATCGGTGATAAAGCAAAAACAAATCAAAAGCGAAATAAAAACAAGGCCAAATCAAAAACAAAACAAGACAAGACAAAACAAAAAACAAAACAAAACAAAACAAAACAAAAACAAAAACAAAACCAAAGGATTAAACAATTAGCAATTTATCAGTTATCGGCAACAAAGCAAAAACAAAAAAGCAAACTAAAAACCATGCTAAATAAAATAAAACAAGACAGATCAAGAGATAACAAAACAAAACAAAATAAAACAAAACCTAAAAAGCAAAGCAAAAACAAAGGATAAAACAATCAGTCATTTATCGGCAACAAAGCAAAAGCGAACTAAAAACCAAGCTAAATAAATAAATAAAAAAAAAGACAAAGCAAGACCAAACAAAACAAAAAGCAAAGCAAAACAAAACAAAGAATAAAACAATCACTTAGTTACTGGCAACAAAGCAGAAAGCAAAAGTGAACTAAAAACCAAGCCAAGTCAAAAACAAAACAAGACAAAGCAAGACAAAACACAAATAAAATAGAACAAAACATAAAAAGCTAAGCAAAAACAAAGGAGAAAACAATCAGTCAGTTTTCAGCAACAGAGCAAAAACAAAAAAAGCTAACTAAAAACCATGCCAAATCAAACAAAACAAGACAAAGCAAGACAAAACACAAAACAAAACAAAACATAAAAAGCAAAGCAAAAACAAAGGACAAAACAACCAGCCATTTATCAGTTATCGGCAACAAAGCAAAAACAAAACAAAAGCGAACTAAAAGCAAGCAAGACAAAACACAAAACAAACTAAAATAAAACAAAGCAAAGCAAAAAAAAAAAAAAATAAATCAGCAATTTATCAGTCATCACCGACAAAGCAAAAACAAAAAAACAAACTAAAAACCATGCCAAATAAAACAAAACGAGACAAAAGCAAGACAAAACACAAAACAAAATAAAACAAAAAATAAAAAGCAAAGCAAAAACAAAGGATAAACAATCAGCCATTTATTAGTTATCGGCAATTAAGCAAAAATAAGACAAAAGTGAACTAAAAACAAAATTAAAAACAAAACAGGACAAAACACAAAATGAAACAAAACATAAAATCAAAGCAAAGCAAAAACAAAGGATAAAACAATTGGCCGTTAATTAGTTAGTTATCTGCGACAAAGCGAAAAACAAAAGCGAACTAAAAACCAAGCCAAATTAAAAACAATCACTTAGTTATTGGCAACAAAGCAAAGCAAAAACAAAACACATAAAAACCCACCAAAAAAAAAAAAAAGAAAAGAAAGAAATCTGAGCAAAATGAAGACGAAAAGAGAGAAATGGAGGACGAAGCTAGTGTCTTTTCTACTGGCAGTGCCAGTGACTGTTGTATGCCAGCTGCAGTTGGCTGTCAGTTGGTTGGGGGGTCTAACAGTGAGACAGCTGGTGAAGTCCCATGTAATGACATTTCCACAGCGAGACAAATGTCACTCCAGCCTGTTCCTGTGAGCCCCACAAGCCGTAATGGCTGTCTACTCATCCCACAAAACCCTTCACTGTCTCCATCCACCTCGAAACACCTCCACATATCTCATACAATCTTGACAGAAATGAGCGAAGCAATGGAAAGGGAGACGCTGAGGTCACAACGAAGCTTGGGAGGCACATAGGAAGCTGACAGACTGCCAACCTTATCCACATGCAACAAGCTGCTCAGCACACAATATGACCCCAGGGAGAATATTGCCAACCTAATCCAAGACACATAGCTCTACTATATTCTCTTTACACCAGACTGCACTACCACATTATAGCCAGAACAAGATTTACATTTTGACTAAGACATTTGAAATGTTGTTTATAATTTACAAACTGCAGTGGGACAGAAAGATTTGCCAAGCACAAATATTGTAAATCAAATCACCAGGGATAGTTCAACTAAAAAATGTAATTTATTTATCCTCATGTCATTCCAAATATGTAAGATTTTCTATCTTCTGTGGAACACTAAAAGAATATATTTTGAAAAACGTTTTTTGGTCTGTACAATTAAAGCCAATTGTATACAATAATGTTTAGAACCAAATGAGAGTCAGACAGGTTTAGAACAACAAAGAATTGTTATTATACATGGGTTTAAAAGACAATTAATATTCCATAATATTAGTGATTAAAGCGCACTGAAACTGACAAATAAGAACAAAATTTGAACTAAATTAAGCTTGATAATAGAGCTGCATGATTATGGATAAACTGAGAATCATGTTTTTTTTTTTTTTTCCAAATAGAGATCACAGTTCTCCCACAATTCTGAACTAAGCAAAATAGCATGTAATTTACTAGAGGCTATGACAAAATATTAATTGTTCCATTACTGAATGAATCAGCGTTTTTGAACAAATCACTTGAATGAATGATCCAATGACTCAAATACTTTACTTGTTCCATTTTGAACAAATCTCTTGGTTTAATGATTCAATGACTCACTCATAAATACTTCACTTGTTCCATCACTGAATGAATCAGCATTTTTAAACAAATCTCTTGAACAAATGATTTAATAACTAACTCATAAGTAGTTTATTTGTTCCATTACTGAATGAATCAGCATGTTTGAACAAATCTTCTGAATAAATCAATGGCCCATTCATAATTACTTTACTTGTTCCATTACTGAACCAATCAGCATTTTTGAACAAATCTCTTGAATGCATGGTTCAAAGACTCACTCATAAATACTTCACATGTTCCATTACTGAATGAATCAGTGTTTTTGAACAAATCTCTTGAACAAATGATTCAATAACCAACTCATAAGTAGTTAATTTGTTCCATTACTGAATTAATCAGCATTTTTGAACAAATCTTCTGAATAAATAAATCTCTCATTCATAATTACTTCACTTCTTCCATTACTGAATGAATCAGTGTTTTTGAACAAATCTCTTGAATGCATGATTCAATGACTCATTCATAAATACTTCTCTTGTTCCATTACTGAATGAATCAGTGTTTAGAACAAATCTCTTGAACGAATGAACAATGACTCAAAAGTACTTATTCCATTACTGAATAAATCAGCGTTTTTGAACAAATCTCTTGAATGAATGATTCAATGACTCACTCACAAGTACTTGTTCCATTACTGAATGAATCAGCGTTTTTGTCGCCACCTAGTGGCAAAACAATCAACATTGTAATCAACAAATGTTATTTGAGGTGCTACTTTTAAAGCAAAAATTACTTTCAAAACATGATCAGCTCCATTTTGATCGCTACCATAGACATTGTTTATATCCGAACTATAAACTTTTATCCCAGTACTTATGTGATAATATAAATGACTGTACATGAAAAATAATAAAGACTGTTTGTAAAGCTGTTTCATACCTAACTGAATTAAATCAACTCCAAAATGATTCAAACTGATTAAATGACACGTTCTAAAGAGACATTTATAGCTGAACTAAACTTGTTTCATAACATTTAACTTTGCAACACTGACAGGCTTTTAACTGAACTGAAATAATGTTGAACTAAACTGAACTAAATAATGGCATTTTCTTATGTATAGCTGCTTTAAGTTGATTTAAATTAATTTACGGTTTAATAATACTGTTTATTAAAACAATCTGTATTGTATAAAGTGCTATATAAATAAATGTGACAAATTGAGAATCATCATTTTCATTTTTTGATGAACTACCCCTTTAGCTGGACCAGCCTGAAAAAGATATTTTAGCAAAATTATAAGAGAAAGAAACTAAATTTATAATACCATTTTGTTGCGGATTTAAAATGTTTTTTGAGATTGAGGTTTTTGACATTAAAGCACATTGAAACTGTACTTACATATGTACTGAAAGTAGCTGCCAGAGGCATTACCAAGATGGCCACCAAGCAAACTTGCTTGCCTTTGATGGACTTAGTTGGTCCATAGAATGACTTCAATATGAAACAGTAATGAAATGTATTGTTTACCGCAAAATTCAGCAAGAGGCGATTAGGTTTAATCAAACTACCTCAAAAAGGCACCACATATTTTCCAGGATTACGGTACGAATCCCAGAGAACTTTGGCCAAATGTGTATAAAGGCCTCCACTTGACCGTGTGTACACTGGCATGTAAATTAGCAACAAAGGTAAGAGGCTTTAGAGCTGGTCTTTCTTTGCTGTAGCTTCTTTGTACTAGGCCTTCATAAAGAGAAACGCTAAACCTTTAATGAAGAAACTTCTATAAACATGATCCAGACTTAATTAAAAGATCCACCGCTCTAAGTCTCCTGGTCAGTTTATAACCGCAGTTATTTTCTTGTCATTCTTCTTCCTCCGGCATTTGAGAATACACTCCCCATACAGACCGAAGTGCTCACTGAAATAACACTGTCTCTCCTTTGCAACTCATTTATCATGGATTCTAATAATTTGCTGTCCTGTGGCCCACGACTAATAAGACCTAATGGTGTTGTGTGTATACGTGTGTGTGTGTGTGTGTGTGTGTATTAAAATGCAGGAGGAACTGCACCGCTACGGTCTTTGAATAATCACCCTCTGTGGAGCAACAAAAGGCTGTAGCTCTTCTGGAAAAACAAATAGGCCTCATCAAAAACCACACAGAAGGCTTCTAAGGCATTGGGGCAATGTGAATAGATAAACTGTTAAAGGATAAGGAAAGAATATGCAGCGCTTCACAAAGCCAGCTTAGCTGAAGTCATTGACAGGTATTTATCTGAGACTCAGAAATCTGTTCATGTTGGTCACAAGCACTTCAAATAGAAAATGCTTTTTTAAGAAGAAAATAAAGGTTTTTTTTGGGCCTCCAAAAGAGCTTAAGCACACAAAGCCTGCTAATTTATAAGACACTTGCAGTTTCACATAAGAGTTGAACTGGCTCAAACGATTGTGACCTTTTTCCACAAGCACCCAAAGCTACAGATATCAGTTATCTATAATGAGAAAGCCTGGCCATAAATCTAGGGTTTCACAGGCGAAATTGGAGTGCAGTGGTGCAACAATGGAAACCCAGTGGGCGATACACAGATAGAGAACCAAGCATATTGCACATCAGGGCCCCCCCCCCATTAAAGTGATCCACACTGGACATGAATTGAACTCAACTCAACTCATGCAGGCAACGGGGGGTAGGTTTCTCAGTAATTGCTTCCTTTGATTAGAAGGGGGATATTACATTGTAAAAAGCTAATCTCGCTATAATCCATATTGATATCATTATGAATGTTCTATGAATATAGATATACCAATAAACGTTATGCTATGATGGCTTATAATGAGTCAATGTGCTAATTTGTCAGTTTGTGAATCTTTTTGAATGACTCGACTGAAAAGAATCAACTCAAAGAGTCAACTGTTCATGAACAGTGTTGCCAGATCAGGTGGACAATTTCCCAAACCCAACCAATCCAACAACAAAATAATAATAATAATAATAATAATAATAATAATAATAATAATAATAATAATAATAATAATAATAATAATAATAATGTGATTGAATTTTATTGCCATGTCAATCAAGGTTGATAAGGACCATTTTAACTCCTTAAAACAAAATGTGACCCTGGACCATAAAACGTCTTAAGTAGCATGGGTATGTTTGTAGCAACAGCCAAAATTCACTGTATGGGTCAAAATGATCTATTTTTCTTTTATGCCAAAATCATTAGGATATTAAGTAAAGAAGATCATGCTCCATTAAGATATTTTGTAAATTTCCTTCCATAAATATATCAAAACTGAATTTTTGATTAGTAATATGCATTGCTAAGAACTTTATTTTGACACCTTTAAATGCGATTTTCTCAATATTAGATTTTTTGCACCCTCAGAATCCAGATTTTCAAATAGTTGCATCTCGGCCAAATACAGTCGTATCCTAACAAATCATACATCAGTGGAAAGCTTATTTATTCAGAAGATGTATAAATCTCAATTTCAAAAAACTGACCCTTATGACTGTTTTTGTGATCCAGGGTCACAAATACAGATGACAAAAAAATCTAACAAAACGATACATTTCCCAGGTAAACAGAGCAAATCAAATTCAAAATCGCCCAATCTGGCAACGCTGCTTGTGAATCTAACTACACAGAATTGCTTTAAAAATATGTCAGAAAGAAAGTAAGAATATTATGTTAATCCTGTTTTTGATTCATTAACTAGAATCAGCTCACAACAGTCATTTGCTCATAATTTGGACTACATTCATCCCACTTTTTTATTCCAGCTTTTGCTGGTTATTTAAATGAGTTTAAATGAGAAAAACAAAAAGCTAGCCATCTTAGTTGTACTCTGGCAACCTGTTTCATATTTTAAAGACTGACATAAAGAACAGGGTTCATAAAGATACTGTAAAATGAAGTGCCAGGACTTTCAAAGAATATTTAAGCGCTACTTTTTTGATTTTTCAAGGAGTTCAATCAGAGATCTCACTTATTAAACAACATCTTTTCTTTCAAATTCTTAAAAAAAAAAAAAAAAAAGAGAAATAGTTAAATAAAAATATACTAATAAAAAAATGGCAAAAATAAAGTGAAGCACATGCGAAGTATCACTACTAAAGTATTACAAATTATACTACACTTGTACTAAAGTAAAACCATGGTTAATTTTCCTAAGGGATTTGTATTTGTGTATACTTTCTTTTTTTGGTTTATAATATCATTTCACAACTATTCACATAGTAACAAAAGTATTGCCCACACCACTGCAGAATACAATAAAAAAATGAAATACAAAATATGATAGCCCCTACAGATTCACTGCTCTGCAAATAAGGGCATTTCAGTTAGACATCCTAAGTGAAATAATGTTAGGAAAATTATTCCTCACCCTCAAGTCATCCTCTGGTCTATCATTAGTTTTTTTTTTTTCATTATCATTATCCTTTCTCTGCTTAGTCATGCAAAATAAATATGGCAGAGTAGCTATCCTTTATTAATGTGCCATAACTGAACATGAAATTGAAAGTCGCTGCCCTCGGGAGTAAATGGCGAGGGCTAAACGGTGCTAAAAAGCTGCTCTATCGCAACTGGCATCAAACTGTGCTTTGCTAACCGTGCTAACATTTTTCTGATCTAGCCGAAGGCATGGACTTTATTAATGTCTGTTAATGATCTGCGACAAACTTTCAGCCAGAGGCTTGAACCTCGGTGGCACCAGTCAGCGCGGAGAGTCACTGAGTATCCATTATGAATGAGGACGTCCTGACTTTGGGAATTTGGGGGGCTGTACAGTAGAGGTCTCATGGGACAGGTTTGCTAGGAAGTGCACTGGAGGGAGAACACAGTATCACCTTCTGTTCTCAGTGACAAAAACACATTCAAGCTGATTTCACTATGATTTTCACTACAAGCAATGCTGAGTTAATTATTCTAGCCCCCTTCAACCGAGGCTTCACTATGCACATGCATAAACAGAAACTCTAACACAGCTACTGTATGCAGCTATGACAACACAACTATGACTGACAGACAGATATATGGAAAGACAGGTAGACAGAAGAACAGACCAAACAAATGAAAGGCAGAGAGACAGATCAAGCCAAACAAAGAGTAGACAAACAGACAGAACAAACAAACATTAGACAGTCACAGAGAACCAACATACAAAAGTCAGTCTGACAGACAGAACAAACAAACAACCAACACAGACAGAGAGACAAAACAAAAGGCAAACAGGATAACTAAACAACAGACAGAACAGCAGACAAACAGAACAAACAACAGTCAAGAGACAAAAAAAGTTAAGAAATAGTAGTAGGGCCCTATGATTTCCGAGATGCAAAAAATGCAGATTCTGAATGACGCAGACGTGCCGTTTCATCCACTACCCACATACTGAAGTACACGTGACGCAGTGTTTTTAGCCTCTGCCGCCTCAATATATCAGTACATGAACACATGAACATGATCTCTAGAACTGCTCTGAGAGTCGCTTCAAAAGCATTTTACCCTTTCTTGTGAGAAAAACCAAAACTACCATCATATTTACAAACAGAAACTTAAAGATCTTCACAGTAACCCATTTTGAAGAAACTGTGACAGAAATATATTACCCAATATAATGATAGCACTACCAATAATAATAAAAATACATCTTAAAACATTATTTTTAAGGAATATTTACCTGAAAAAAACATTTACCAGAAAAATGTAAATACACAAAACAGTATTTCTGAAAAAAAGAAATAAAATAATAATAAATTAGTTTTATAAAATTAATTATTTAGAGATGCTTTTGATTATTAAAAATTAATGATATCATTTAAATGGAATTCAGAAAATGGAAAACAGAATTTGAGGGAGGAAAAACATTTCATGTAATTTTTGTTAAACTTTTAATAAATTGCCATTAAATTGTTCAAGTTTTGTGATTTCAATTAATCAGTCATGCTTTATGATTAATAAAATAGAATTTAACCTAATCACTAATGATTATTTTGGTAATAGAGTAATCTGTTGATTATTCTGAGGATTAATCAAAAAATCAGATAATTATAATTGTTTTTTTTTTGTTTTTTTTTTGGAAGTAATAAAAATAGACCTAAGTGAACAATAGCTATTAAAATGACTTAAAATACATACATAATAGCAATGAGCCAATAATAATTAGTTCAAATAAAGTATCAAAAGCAATTATATGGTTTTATTCAACAAAACTGTTCAAATACACAATATGTATTATAAACAATAGAGCTAATGTACAGTACGCATTATAACAGCCTGGCGATTATTTTTAGACTTTACTGCGCAATCTAATCCATGCTTAATATTGACTCAACAACATTTAATTTAAATGTTCACTTAATCTTTAATATTTAGCCATTTCTTTATGATAGAAAAGCTACTGCCACTGTAATTTCTTGAATATGTGGACATCCAAAATGTGTAAACCATAGACTGTAAAAAAGGTGTAAACTCAAAGTGAGAGATTAAACTTTTATTTTGAAATCGTGATGAACAGTTCGCATATTGAGAAAGATGATGTATTTTCCTGTGTTTGCGTAAGTTTATAAATGATTTACCTTACAAATCTGATGAAATAGCACATAACAGACAGACAGAACAAACGTCAGACAATGACAGATAGATAGATAGATAGATAGATAAAAACAATGGAGAGACAGAACAAACAAAAAGATAAAAGGCAGATTGATTCAATGAATGACAGACAGAAAAAAAGACAAAATAAAAGAGAGAACAATCAAAATATAGAATGAGAGTTAACAACCGGTCAAACAAACAACAGACAAACCACAAATGAACAAGTGAAAGCCAGACAGACTGAATAAATGACAGACAGAATGACAAATCTACAGGTAGACAGAACAACAGACAGATGGAAATGACAATGAACAACTGGTTGAGCAAACAGCAGACAGAACAAGCGAAACACCAAACAACAGACAGACAGGTAGCAAACAAATGACTTTGGCAATCGAAAACTAAACTCAAACCTTCAATGTCACACTGATCACATGCAGACGCACAGCATAAATAAATTAACCTTAAAGACTAGGGACGTTCATTAACTCAGGATTCATTCAGCTGATGACATGGGGGCTGAGGAGACATAATAAGGCCGTTCGTGACGCATCGATCCAGCACAATGAGGCAAGGATGGCACAAAGGAGCCTCTGCGAGATTACGACGTAATGAGTGAGTGATCAAACTGAGAGAGACAAAGAGGGAAGGAAAGTCAGAGCAGGGAGGATAACAGGCGAGGTGGTTCGGGAGGTTGGCTGTTTGTCTTGTCTGGTTATGGTGACATGCATGGATGAGTCAAACACAATCTTCTAAGCGAGGAAACCACAGGTTCAGCCTCCGCTTTGTCTGGCAGTGTTCACACCTACATCTGCCAAGCGCTGGAATGAGAGGGTGAGAGAGCCAATGAGGAGTGATTAGAGAGAGAGAGACAGTACGAGTCTGAATGCAAACTGGACCACAGAGACCCCCTTGGAACTGATCCGTCAATAAGACTGACATTTATAGAGTTGGCAATGTGGGGAAAAACTTTTAGTGAGGAAAATTAAAGCAAGACCCCGGTGAGCATAGGAGACCCATGCAAATGCGGTTACCACACCTTCTATAGTCCAGCACAAACATACAATTTAAAAATGTCAAACAGCTCTACAAATGACTGTGATTTTAAAGTTTTCAAAACACGAACAAAGGGACGTAACCTTAAAATAAAATAAAATAATGAATGGATGGATATAATAGATTATATATAAATAAAATATACATAAAATATAATTTTAATAAACAGTGATAGAGTTTTGTTACATTATATTACATGGATATGATATAATATGCTATGATATATGATACGATATGATATGATAAGATATGAAATGATATATATGATCCGATATGATATACGATACGATACGATACGATACGATACGATACGATACGATACAATACAATACAATACAATACAATATATGATATGATAAAAAAAATACATTTGGAGAATGAATGAATGGATATAATAAACTATATATAAAACAAATATAAATAAATATAATATTAATAAACAGCAACAGAGTTTTGTTAAAATATAATGTTATAACAATAAAAATAAAATAAATTTGGAGAATGAATGGATAGATATAATAAACTATATAAAAATAAAATATACATAAAATATAACATTAATAAACAGTGACAGTTTTAGCAAAATAAAATGAAATAAAATTTGAAATTTTGAAAATGGATAGATAAACATACATATTATATATTGTGACGAGTCGGCTGCCTCCCCCCTAACTATCAGCTTCACCCCGTCGGTAATCGCCGCCCTTCACCAGGCTCCCGACGGGAGTGGGCGTGTGGGAGGAGGAGGGGCGCTGAAACATCCAGGTCTGGCGGCGTGTGATGAGGCACACCTGATGTGAATGAAGCCTCATCACCGCCGCTGTTGAAATGCCGAGCGCGCCTCTCCTCAGGAGACCGGTCTCTTCCCCGTGCATGCACGCTGGTGTCCTCGTGGGTCCAGGAAGGGGTGAAGAGGGAACCAGCGCCGCCGTAGGACGAGCTGCCGGACTCCGCGGGTCCGGATGAGGATCGCACCCGTGACGGCTCACGGGCCAGGCCGGGCCGTTTCATCCCCCAGAAGTGCCGCAGAGGTGCAGGAGGACGATGCCGCTAGAGAAGCCGCCGCCCCTCGCACCCCGGACCTGAGCGGGGAGCGCGTGCGGCCGCCGGACTCCGCCCCTTACCTGGAACCTTCCCTTCGGAACACTACCCCTCCTTCACGGAACCCCGTCACGTCGAGGACACCAGATCCCCCTGTTTATTTTGGACACTTTTTCCCCCTTTTTTGGACACTTTCTTTTATTGTTTAATAAAAGCCTCTCCGAGGCCTGACGTCACGCCCACTGTGTCTGTCGTTTGCTCCGCACCCGTGACAATATATATAAATACAATATAATATACATTGATTTGGAGAATTTAATGACTTAATAAACAGTGACACAGTTTGTTATAAATAAATTAAAATAAAATATATATATATATATATATATATATATATATATATATATATATATATATAAACTCTAATATAATTAATATAATATAATATAATATACAAACAATATAATATTAATAAACAGTGAGAGTTTGTTATAAATAAATTAAAATAAAATAAAAACAAAACAAATAAAAAAAAATACGATTAAGAATGGATGGATATAATAAACTATACATAAATAAAACATACATACAATATAATATTAATAAACACTCAAAGTTTTGTTATAATGTAATGTAATGTAATTTAATGTAATATAAAAGAAAAGTTTTTCCATTATAATTACACCAGGATAGTTGTATCATTGTAAGTATGGATTGCACTGTTATTGTATTTTTTTTTTTTTTTTATTAATGTATACAGACAGTACAAAATAATAAGAGTCAACTCATTGACCCATCAGTGTCAGTGGATGCCTGTTATATTGGAATGAAGCCTAATCATTTGCATTCTCCTCTTTTATGAATAATTAAACCCTGGGCACCTACCCAGAGTCTTGTCCTCTACCTAATCTACAGACTCCACCCAGAGCAGAAACAGCAGCCAAATGATCGGCTAAAGCTCTCAATCCTCCAAGAGAGACAAGACATAGAGTATAAATGGGTAATTGGCCACTAATCACTATGGAACCGGGATTACTGGGCATTACATGTTGGACACAAGCCTTTGCTTAGTATGTGTATGTGTGTGTGTGTGTGTGTGTGTGTGCGTCACTGTCTATACAGAACTATTGTTAAATAACTTGTTTTTCCAACTTTCCTGAAGCATACAACCCTCGCTTGTATAGGTAAAACCAATAGTGTGAGTCTGAACAGTAATTGTATGCTACATTTCTCCGCTGTGGTCGGCAGTGCAGCACCTCTCAACTGAAAGCAGCAGGACATCAGGCCCGAGATGTATGAGTGCAACTCTACGCTTTCCAATCGCGCAGGATGCCACACGCACAATCGCACTCGCACACGAACACACAAGTCTCTTGAGGTGGGGAAATAGCTGATTAAACCAACTGTGTGCTGAATCTAAATGTTTCTGTCTCTTCTTCACAGTATGACAGATGGGAAAGCGAGGAAAGAAGGAAGAAGAGATGGTGTGGGCAGCGCGTGAGAAAAAGTCTCAATACCGCTTGCCAGAAACACACTATGTCAGCCAATATCCCAATACAATGTGCTTTTCGTATCTGAATTATGTTCCTTTAAATTATTTGTTTCTTTAAAAAAGGAGAAACTAAAGGAGAATTCTATAGCAGAAATTAGTTAACAGTAAACAGGTAGCCATCTTTACATTTAAACCTATAAATACTGACTCCAGTGACAAGTCAATTGAATAAGTATGATATTAAACACAAATCAATCAATAATAACACATATATAATTGCATATAATCAACTGAAAGAAGTAAAATATGTGGCTGTCTAATAATCATAATAATAATAAAAACAACAACTTACTATTATTTTAAATTGAGGTAATATGCGTTCAGGTAATATTTCTGAATTAGTAAGATATCAAGGTAAACAAACATAATCAGTGATTAACACGTTTGATTGGAATGCCTATAATAGTATATAATTAACTAAAAGAAGAAATACTTTGTGTTGGCTCCAAAACACACACACACACACACACACACACACACAAACTTTCAGCCAAGATAAATACTTACACACACACATCAGAAATCAAACAGATGGAAAGACAGAAGGTACGGATGAGAGTAGGCTTTTCCATGTTCCAAGCATTTGCATACAAGCGGGTGTGCGTGGGCAGATACACTCTCATACACACAAACACACATAGTACAAAAAAAATTATATTCTCTGGTCTGGCCCAGAGCTTCACACAAGAGCATACACTAGGGAGATGCATGAGTAATAGATGAGTGCTTGTCCTGCAACTAATTAGTTGACTAGTAAAACACTAATATTGCAAATTGATTTTCCTTTGCAAACTTCGCCTACCATAGGCAACAGTGAAAGGCTTTTGCACATTGATCTCTGAAATGAATTCACAGGACAGCGCTGTGGATGTGCGACATCGAGATGCATTCACATGCAGCGATTTTCAATCTTACTGATGTATTTATTCTTGTTGGAGACTTGGAGTCATGAATCCCACCAAGATGAGAACCTGGTTTTATTGTGGAAGTCAAATTTGGTGTGCTGCAAGAAACTTGGTCACTTATCAAACCAATATCTGTGTCACTGTGACCTCTGTGCTGTGCTGGCAGAGTGCATTCTCTCAACAGCAGGCACTGCTGCCAACAGGCTTAAACATTCAGCACTTCTTTTTCTGAAAAAGAACGTGAAATATATATTTGAATCTTGATGTTTTTATTAATACACAGTTTTTAGAACTCAGAAAAGCATGATGCTTTATATATATATAAATTTATATATATAATTTATATATTTATATATTTACATATATATATATATATATATATATATATATATATATATATATATATATATATATATATATATATATATATATATATATATATATATAAAATAACAAATATATAAAATAATATAAGCAACAACATTAGCATATTAGAATGATTTATGCAGGATCATGTGACACTAAAGACTGGAGTTACGGCTGCTGAAAAATCAGCTGTAATCACAGGAATAAATTACAATTTTAAAACACTAAAATAGTAGAAAACAGATTATTTAAATTGTTATAATATTTCACAATATTATAGTTTTTGCTGATTCTTTAATCCAATAAAGGAAACCCCGGGTATTAAGACTTGTATGGCTTAATATAAAGTAAATTATGTCTCTTACTGAAATACACTCTTAAAAATAAAGGTGCTTCACGATGCCATAGAAGAATTTTTTTTTGTCTAAATGGTTTCATAAAGAACCTTAAACATCTGAAGAACCATTCTGTTTTACAAAAGGTTCTTTGTGGAAAAAAAAAAAAAGTTTCTTCAGATTATAAAAAGGTAAGAAAGAGACGGTTCTTTAAAGAAGCTTTGTCAAAAAAAAAAACTTTGGTTTTTTTATGGTATCGCTTGAAGAACCTTTTAAAGCATCTTTATTTTTAAGAGTGTATGTAGTAGAAAACCAATGAAAGGTTTACGTTATTTAGAAAATTCACATTTTATATATATATATATATATATTTTTTTTTTTTTTTTTTTTTTTTTTTTTTTAATCGACACTAAATGTCAAATTTTTATTTCTTTCAAGTTCAAAGGCAGATTTTTGCTCCAATGTCAAAGTTGTAAAAACCAGACAGTTAATTCTGGTTTTAAACTATTCTTTATGGTCAGAGCATGCCAAACAATTCACTTTTTTAAATTCTTTACACTTTTTTCAGTCATTTTTCCTTAACAAAATAAATAATAATAAAAAAAAAATTATTTCTTAATTCTACATGATCTAATGAGTAATACTATTTCAAATCAAGAAACAGGTTTGTGTTGCCTAATAATATTAATAATAATATATATATTTTTCTCTTATACGAAATATACGTTTGATAATAATTTGAGTTAGGATGGAGATGCAGATTTATTTTCATTATCAAAATCAGTAATACAGGTAGAAACTGTAGCAACCTCATTTTTGATGGTGAAATATACCTTAACCACAAAGAAATACTGTAATTATATTCCATTACTCCTTCTTCAATACATTTAATACATGTCTACATTAATAATATAACAAAATTCAAGACAAATACCCACATTTCTGACACAATGCCATGGTGCAGTTAGTGCTACTACAGTAAATCCATGGTAAAATGATGACGATTTGTAGATTAAAACGCCTTTTTACTGTATCGTTGCGCAGTTTCTCTCCTGTTTGTCAGCACTGTGTCATCTGGCTATAAGCAGAGTTATTTGGGTTCTTTTCGCTTAAAATCAATCTTGAACCTTGAGCTGAGTGGATAAATGGTCGAACGCTATGCTTCAAATGACTAGCGCTCTTTTGTTCCGCCTACGCCACCAACATTTATCAAACTCTTGTGATCGTTTATTGAGGAAATTTATACTGCGTGATAATTTTCATTATCAATTTATCATCCAGCCTTACTTCCAGTAGCTGTGGCATCAGGGCTAAAGTGAAGAGAACAAAGACGCTGGTCTTTAGAAAGTTTTATTCATTCACAGGCATCTAAACCATTCTTTTCTCCTCTTCTTATCGCTAGGAAAGCAGTAAAGACTTACATCGCTTCTCTTGTTGCCCTTCGACTGAAAATGACAACCAAAAGCCGCACAATGTGGCATCATATCAGTATTTTATTTTGCGTTGTGGTAAAAATATCAACAGGTAGCGCCAGTAGCTCACAGAGTGCAACCATTTGACGCCATAGAAATAATGGCGCCCCCCATAGTCCAAAATTTATTTTTTAAAATAACGTAAATCTTTCATGGGTTTTCTACTACATATTGCAGTTAGAGACATCATTTACATTATATTAAGCCATAGGTTCCCTATAAGATTTTTTTTTTTTTTTTTTAAAAACACTACAAATTCTTACCGACCCCAGATTTCTGAATGGTAGTGTATTTTTAAAAATTTCTCAAAAAAATGCCACTTACTTGTTCACACTATTGTTTCTAGTACTCAAATCCTTTCTTTTCCTCTGCTTTGACCGGCTAAAGCTCACAGTGTTTGGCAGGTGGATAGTGGGATGTGGAGAGTGTATCTGGGTCACTAGAAGCCATGCATCCCAAGTCCGCCACCAGCAAAGAGAAAAGAGTTCCTTTTCTTTTTCCCTCTCCTTCTTTAATCTGCCGTATTTTCTCACACGCTCCCTTTCTTGACGGGAGCATCGGAATTTTGGCCCCTTACCCCCAGAATGCGGCGTAAGCTGTTACCAAAGAGCAAAACAGACGTGCACGGCAGGTGGAGTGGGAGGAAGTGATGAAGAGAGAGGAAAAGAAGAAAAACTCATGCAGGAATAAGGCTGGGAAAACACGTCAAAGGTAGATCTTCCTCTGCTTGTCACTTTCTTTCACGGTTCTTTCTTCACGTCCCTCTCCTTTCATCTCTGCCTGTAGCAGGTGTGTTACGTTGATGCGTGAGTAAGCATCATACACGCCCTGAGAGCTCTCTACGTTTAAAATAGCTCTGACTGGAAAACACGAACACGCTTAAAACATTCGCCTCAAAAACGCACCTGCACCTCCCACGGGCGACCCTGATGTATTTCCACTCTCAACCCTCCTCCTGCACATTTGCTCCTTTCCCACTCTCTGTTCTTTTTTCGGTCCCTCTCATTTTTTTATAGCCACTGATTTGTCTGTGGGAAAGCGACGAGGATGAGAGAAAGAGAGAAAGTACAGAGCTAGCGCAAAATATCACTATAATAGTCATCCTTTGAATATTGACACCGCTATTCAGCAAAGTGAATCAAATTATCTTTGAATTACTTCTCCATTTAAGGCTGCTGTTTTAACAACCTCTCTAATCTCTTCCTCGGTCCATCTATCCCTAGCGAGGCGCGTCTCAGAGGGCTTATTAACATCGAGTTTACAGCATAAATAAAGTCTTGCGGTAGACAAACACACACCTGACATACAGCACACATGCACAAACACACACTCTTACAAAGAAGCACATAATTGCTGATGCCAGTTTATATTAGAGAAAAAAAAAATCACCTAGAATTCTTTTATTTAGATAGAATTTTTTGCACAATAAGTACTGTTATTTCGAATAATTGCACCAAGGTGATTGAATAATGAATTACAACAGGCCTACTGTTACCTATTTGCAGATAAAGCAACTAAAAGTCTTTTTTTGGTGATCAGAGGCAAAATGAACGAAGAAAAACCACTGAGCAGAGTTCAGTTATATGCAAATGCAAAGCTGCTGCTAGTATAATACAGCTACTACCAATGTAGCACAGCTTATGCACTGCATTGTAGGAATGGCAGCTAGCATCAAACAGTGCAGTGATTTTCAGCAATTATATGGTATCTTGACTGAACTGAAAGGCTCTGCACAGACAGGAACTCTTTGGACGGTTTCTCACAAGCAACACAAATAGCGCTTTTTACTTACAGTGATTCAACTCACAATTTCTGTATATACGGCCCTATAATTTCCGCTAGCGCTGAACAGAATTACGGAATCCAGTCATAAAAACTGAATTTACTGTATAACACGGAATGTCACGGAATTTGCCAAATTTTGAACAGATAAACCAAAAGTAGGTCAGTACACCTCAATCAAAATGCGATATTAGTGTGATATCTAGTGTCTGTGAATATTAAGACGCAAAAATACTACTGAAATATGAATCCTACATGTTCTGCGTGTTTCTGTGTGAATGAATGCCGCAGACGCTCGGTTTCTTTACTATCACTGTGTTTTCAGCCTCTGCTGCCTCAATATATAAGTACGGGAACATACTTAAAAAAACAAAATAAAAGTTTGATTTAACTTGAAAAAATCATGACAAATATTATTCAATGTAATGACAGTACTACTACTACTAATAAAATTATTATTTAACATTATTTTTAGAATTTATTTAGCAGAAAAAATGTAAATACACAACACAGTATTTATGGGGAAAAAAAGAATAAATAAAATAATAATAGAAATATTTTTCTATAAAATCAATAATTAGAGATGCTTTTGAGCTTAGATATTATTAATATTTAATGAAACCATTAATATGGAATCCAAAAAATTAATGGAAAACAGAACTTGGTCAAAATAAAACTGAATTTGATTTAAAAAAAAATATATAATTTTTTTTTTAAATCAAATTCAGTTTTATTTTGACCAAGTTCTGAGCGTGTGAGAAAATATATATATATATATATATATTTTTTTTTTTTTTTTTTTTTTTTTTTTTTCTCCATAGGTCCATAAAAATGTAATGTTTGTTAAACCTTTAATACATTGCTGTTTAATACTGTAAGTTGAAAGTTTAATGATTTTAATCATTTAATCATTACATTTAATGTAATTATTAAAACAGTCTAAAATGGAAAACAATGGAATCCAGAAACAAATTAGAAAAAATTGGTATTAATATACAGTATAAACACTAACATTCAAAAGGTTTGGGGTCAGTAAGACTTCATAAAATTGATTAAAAGAGACAGGACAGTAAATACTTTTACATAAATGCTTATGAACTTTCTATTAAAGTAAAAACCTCAACGTTTTCCCAAAAATATTATGAAGTACAACAATTTTCAACACTGATAACAATAAGAAATGTTATCAAATTAGTAATGTCTGATTAACATTTAGTGTTGCCATCACAGGAATAAATGACATTTTATAATATATTAAAAAAGAAAATTGGTGTTTTAATTTGTATTAATATTTCACAATATTTTTGCTAATTCAATAAATGCATCTTCCGAAAATATTAGAAATATATAGGCTTACAAACCCCCAAATTTTGAAAGGTAGTGTTCAATTATTAATTTGATCAATATTTGCTGACCCTTAAACTTTTGAACTGTAATGAACTTTTGATTAATATTTTAATTATTATTATATAATCAATACATTTATGTGTTGATGTTATATATTGGTTTAAATATTTTTTCAATCATGCAGCGAGTTGAAAGTTTTCTACCGTTACACATGGTATTATCTTTGACATCTGTGATATTCCTCACTATTATCACCCCAGCCGAAAACCCTTTAGCTACTAGCTCAGTACGGGAAGACTTGAGTTTACACACACGGCAGGTGGTCTGAGATAATGAACAGGACATCGGGTCCACCATGCTTTGTGTCGGTCTATATGCGACAGTCTCAATCACAGCCCATCCTGACTGACTCTCCACAGTCTGTAATCAATGATGTACTGAAGCAATGCAGTGAAATAAGAGGCTCTCCAGATTCATGTCCATGAGGTCACTGCCTTTAAGAACACCACTGAGAACAATTGGGAAGTTGTTAACTGAATCATATTCTTCTCTTAAAAGGCCGTTCACTAATTTACTTTGTCTTACGGCTACTGTCGCTGATGTGCTTTGTCTCGCTCTCAAACACTTTAGGCTTTTCTTCTCTCTGAAAAATTGACTCACACTTCAGTTGTTAAATCACACGCACAAATGAATCACACACAAATGCACAAGCCCCTGCCTCCCGTACCCAAAGGCACATTTTGACAGTTTAATATGTCAGAAGAAGGAGCCGTTCCTGACCCAACAACCGTGATTTCTCACAAAGCAAATTCATTCAAGCTCTCTTGTCCTGAAAATGCTATTCCTACGATTCTCAGCCTTTCCAACTGTCCTAAAAAAATGTTTATAATCTGATCTGACAGTTCTTTTGACCTAAACATTCCGTACCAATGTCCGAGAATGTACCTCCTCAACAATCGAATGATTAGAATACCGAACGTATTCCACTGTTTCCTCCACATCCTATTTGATTTGACGCACAAACATAAACGCTTACATTCACATAAACACACATTCAGCCCTCTCAGTGTTTACTATCTGGGTGGAGATAGTAAATAGAATCAATTTCATTAGAAAAGAATTGACGGCAGAGATAGCAGAGCCGCCATCGTGAGTACGGCTTTCCCGGTTAGTAATTCAATAAGTGGTTCGTAAGCCCCCGCATTAATTTAATTCAATTAGCCAATTTTGTCTCTTGATATCTCTGGCCCCGTTTTGTGGGGAGAAAGGATTACCCATCAGGCATTGCTTTGGGTCCGCTACAAGCGGAAGGAGAAGGAAACACAATGCATTAAGAACCAGAGAGTGTAAAACTTTCGGAATTTGAAGATCAGGGAAAATTTAACTGATTTTGTCTTCTGGGAAACATGCAAGTATCTTATCTAGCCTCTGAAGGGCAGCACTTAATGGAAAAATATAATATTTTGGCAAAATAAGAAAAAGATACACATCTTCATTCCGTTCAAAAGTTTTCACCCCTCAGCTCTTAATGCATTGTTTTTTCTTCGAGGGAATAAGTGAGTGTTTGAACCTTCTGTAATAGTTGCAAATGAGTCCCTCAGTAGTCCTCATTGTGAAAAGATGGATCTCAAAATCATACAGTCGTTGGTAAGGGTTCAAATACACAAAAATGATGAAAAACCAAAGAATTTGTGGAACCTGAAAATTTTTTCTAAAGAACAGGAGGCAGTTTAACTGTTCAGGACAAACAAGGGACTCATAAACAACTATCACTAAACAGCTGTGAATCATTCAGGTAACAACACAGTATTAAGAATCAAGCGTATGTAAACTTTTGAAAGGTCATTTTTATAAACGCAACTATTAATTTCTCTTGTGGACTATATGTAAACATCTTTTACGTGAAATATCTTATTCAAGTCAGTACTAAATAAAAAATAACATGGATTTTATATGATCCCTCTTATTTTGCTAAAACAATTAACATTTTGCAGATTCTGCAAGGTGTATGTAAACTTTAGAGCTCAACTGTACATCTAGGATAGCTTGATGGTGAGTAAATAATGGGGTAATTTTCATTTTTATTTTTTCATTCTTATTTAAATCTCACAATTACCTATTATTCTTCACTCCAAGGTATCCAATCCAGTCCACTAACTTCCCAATTACACATACAAATTGAAAGTCTATGACACCGAATCAAGATTCAAGCCTCACCTATCCTGTATTTACCTCATTTGCTCCAATTTGCAGCCAGTTTCATCTGTCATATGCTTCATCACCCTCCAAACCACTACTAAATTCATTGGGGACCGAAGTGAATCAATCTGGTTAATAAACCTGCAATTATAGTCTCCTCTGCTGGACAGATGAAAGAGAATCTTTCAGAAGGGTCGTTAAGCTCATTTTCTGATATTAGTGTTACTTTCCAAAGAAGGCCGAACAGACGTTTGGCACATTTCTGCGGAGAGATGAAGGCCCTGCCTCTGTCCATTCCATTTGCTTTCCAAACACCATCCTTGCTCTCTTTTCATGCCCTAAGCTTCAAGCTCTTTTCTTTTTCTCCCTCTCGTTTCTGAAACTACAAAGTAAGCCGCTGAGATATATGTGGAAATGATATATAGCAGGTGTGCAGAACTGTCAAAAGGGCAAAAGAAGTTCTAGAGAAAGTTACTAGCAACTTACAAATCAAGAAGGAACAGAAACACCGGTGCTTAGAAAATGAAATCACTATTCTTAGAGAGTTCGGTATCTGACTGGAAGATATATCGTGAAATGGTTTATATTTATGAGTGCCAGAGGAAGTAAAAGTGAAAATAATTATTCAAGGTAACAGAGATGAATGTCAATTAGAGCAGAATCTCTTGCTCATTTGCTAACTCCATATCTCTGACAAACCGAAGAACAAAAAGGTAAATGGTGAATAAAATGAAAATTAGTCAAGTCCTCAGTATTTAACCCTCTCTGTTAACATTCACGAAATTACTGTGATGAACTGACCACCATATCATGCAAGTAATTCCTTAAAAAAGGTCCATCACTTGACTGGCCTAGTCTATTCTCTAAACTTTAAACCCACCTGGCGGCCGGATCAGTGTGCTCTCACCTCAGCAAAGATCAGACGGGCTGTAATTTAATTACTGAAGCAGTGCAGCCTACATTACTGACTAGCTGTAGCTGTGAAGTTTGTTCTGCAGTCGTGCTGAGAGGTCCGGCTGGAGTGGACAGACCTGCTCCGCACTCATTAAAGCAGCTAAGCACCACCTGGGCTCTGCTCTCAAAGCTCACTAGACTGGACATGCAATTAAAGTATTAATTCAACCACAAAAGCCAATTCTGTCATCATTTACCATCATGTTATTTTGCAGAATGTCTGAGCTGCTCTTTTCCGTACTGAATGGGGAATGGATTCAATTGGGATGGACTCATTTCTTGCATAAACAATTGAGGTGATCAAAACAAGCTTACTAGAATCATTTTTACTTAAAAAAAATAAATAAATAAAAAATTATACATGTCACACAATTATACTAATACATTTTAAAGGAGAAGTCCACTTCCAGAACAAAAATTTACAGATAATTTTCTCACCCCCTTTTCATCCAAGATGTTCATGTCTTTCTTTCTTCAGTCAATAAGAAATTATGTTTCTTGAGAAACACATTTCTGAAATTTTTCTCCATATAGTGGACTTCAGTGGTGCCCGCAAGTTTGAACTCTCAAAATGCAGCTTCAAATGGCTCTAAACGATCCCAGCCGAGGAAGAAGGGTCTTATCTAGCAAAACGATCTGTCATTTTCTAAACAAATTGACCATTTATATACTTTTTAACCTAAAACACTCATCTTGTCTTTCGGAATTTTAAGATCAGGAAAAATGTAACTGATTTTGTCTTCTGGGAAACATGCAAGTATCTTATCTAGCCTCTGAAGGGCAGCACTTAACAGAAAAATATGATATTTAGGCAAAATAAGAAAAAGATACACATCTTCATTCCGTTCAAAAGTTTTCACCCCTCAGCTCTTAATGCATTGTTTTTTCTTCAGGGGAATAAGGGAGTGTTTGAACCTTCTGTCTAAGTCTGCATGAACTTGTTTTTTTTCCGGTTCAATACGGTCAATACAGTTAGGGTATGTCAAAAAACTACCATCTTGTTTTCTTTCCCAACTTTAAAATCATCCTACAACGATGTAGAAGTACTGAGCCAGTGTTTAATATGTAAAGAAGACATAGAAACACATATGATCTGTTGAACAGTTTAGAATCGATTAGTTGAAAGTCTACAAGTTGAGAGCCGACAGCTAGTTAAAACTTTTTTGAAAACGTAACGAGCAAATAAAAATTGCACGGTTGCTTAGTTTTTATTTTACTGCAAATAAAAACCATCACAAATTTACTATGAACGTTCAATATGTTGCTCAGTTCTACTAATGCCGTTTGAAATCCTTATGTAAAACTATTTCCTAGTCTAACTGTAGCAGCATGCTTAGCTTAAGAACCTTAAGAAAAGAATGTTGCAGTTTAACCTGATCAACAATGATGTAAGTCTTTCACTTCGGTTTTGAAAGCATATTCCAGCATAAAGAAACAACCAGCTCTGTGTGGGTGCTTATAAACACTATAAACAGTGTTAAGCATGCAAACATGGGAAAAAAACCACGCACACACTGAATAGCATTATTACTGGTGTGGCCTGCGCTGGAAACTTGGGGCCTCACACTAATCTTGCATGGAGACAGGCCTATTGGGGAAGTGTCAGAGTGCTTGCAAACAGGAGGAACGCTTACACGGACATGAAAATAAAGAAAAGGCGGAAAGGAGGTGATGGGTCCCACAGACCATGCTGGCAAGGAGACAGACAGACAGAGAAAGAGAGAGAAACATGGGAAGCATTGAGCACAGTCTCCTGGAAGTGCTGGCAAGTCAAGGAGATAAAGAGACATTGAGGAAACACTGTGGGTTTTGAAATAGGAGGATGGGTAAAGTGAGAAAGATACAGGAGAAGGAAAAAAAAAAAAAAAAAAAGGAGAAAGAGACTTTGAACAGTTTTTTGAGGCCCTTCTCATCCTCAGACGCTGATTGGCTCACCATTGGGGCTGGGCGATATAACGAATACTAATGATAGATGTACTATGTAGGGCCTTATGACTTCCACGATGCGGAAAACATGGACAGAACCATGTAATCCAGTCAAAACAATAAAATTTACTGTATAACGCGGAATGTCATGGAATTTGCCAACTTTGGGATGAATAAATCAAAAGTAGGTCAGCACATTTAAACCAAAATGTCTGTGAATATTAAGCCACAAATAGAAAATTTAATTATGAATCGTGCATGTTCTGCATGTCTCTGTGTAAATGAATGGTGCAGATGCGTGGTTTGGTTTACACACACATACTAAAGCGTACGTGGCACTCGCTGGGTTTTCAGCCTCTGCCACCTCAACATATGAGCACATGAACAAAAACATAATCTCTAAAACTGCTCTAAGAGTCACTTTATGAGCACTTTACCATTTCTTTTGAGAAAAACTATTTTCATATCATATACAGAAACTTGAAGGTCTTCACAGCAACCTGTCAAAATAAAAGTTTGGTTTAACTTGAAGAAACTCTGACAGAAATACCGTATTATGTAATGCCAGCACTACTACTAATATTATTATTTAAACATTATTTTTAAGGAGCATTTGCCAGAAAGAAGATATTTACCAGAATTTATCTACCAGAAAAATGTAAATACACAACACAGTATTTCTGAAAAAAAAGAAACAAATAAAATATTTATTTCTAATAAATTCATTTAATTAGCAATGCTTTAGATTATTAGTTTTACGAAACCACTAAAATGAAATCCAGAAAATTAATGGAAAATGCATAATTTGTTAAAAATAAAACTGAATTTGAGAAAAAAACTAAAGCATATTTCACAGGGCCTTAATTTTTATTAAACTTGTAATAAATTTCTGTTAAATTGTGTAAGTTTCATAATTTCAATTAACTGGACATTCTGTTTATTAATATTTTTAATTTAACCATTAAAACAGAGTCCAGAAAAATAAAAAACTGAAAATTTAATCTGGAGAAAAAATAAAAGAGATTTCATGGGGCCCTAACTACGATATTGCTAGTGATATAAAATCAAGAAACACTGTGAATACTTCAAAGTTTTTCCATGCATTTTCAAATATTTTATATTTGCCTTCAATTTTTCTCTAAGACCATTTTGTTAATCAATTTGTTTCACAATCAAGAGAACTGATTCAAATCTGATCCAATTATTTGTGTGAAATTTTCATGTATTACAATGTTTTGAAAAAGTATATCATATCTATGTGCGTGCATACATGCTGTTAAATTGCTATTTGGATGTTTAGAACTGAAACTGATTAAATAAATCTTGCTATTTTAGTAAACAAATCAATGCTGTTTTCACTGCATTTTACCATTTATCATTATGCTATAGCAACATCATGCACAGAATTAATAAGAATAAAAACAACATCTTCCTTATCCTCAGTTCTCTACAATTTGTTTTTTCCCCTTCCATGCATCTCAAAACTTTTCGCTTTTATCATGACTTTCTCAGTTCACCATCTTATCTCTTACAAACCACTGCAACTTCCATATTTTCTGACCAGGTGGTCTGTTTGTGAGAAAGTTGAATTGCTCCCCTGCGACTGAATGACAATCGGGAAACACCATTAAAGAAGATGCCACGCTGTGCCACACAAGGCAGAATAAATCATGCATGCACACACACAAACAAATCTCAGCGAGCGGCACAGAACACACAACTAGTGATATGCGCAACGTCCTCCAAAAACTCAAACCGCTGACAGGTGGTACACCATAAGTTGTACACCATTGGTTATCATCCAGTATTTCCATATTTTTACATTCAAATGATCTCACTTAAGGTTAATCCTTATTAGTTAACATCATATAAGCAAAATGATAAAAAAAAAAAAAAAAAAGTTGTGTACAGTTGAGGTCAAAAGTTTACATACACCTTGCAGAATCTGCAAAATGTTAATTATTTTACCAAAATAAGAGGGATCGTATAAAATGCATGTTATTTTTTATTTAGTACTGACCTGAATAAGAAATTTCACATATTTCGCATTTACACATTAATGACCCTGTTCAAATGTTTACATACGCTTCATTCTTAATACTATCTTGATGCAAAATGATGCATTAAAAGCCAAGGGTGTTTAGATTCTGCAAGGTGGATGTAAACTTTTGACTTCAACTGTATATAAATGTGTGTGTTAAACTAGTGTAGAAAGCCTCAACCTTTGCTCATGTATGTGAGATTTGCATCTATTCAGATTATTATTATGCAGACTGCAAAAGTTCTGCAAAAGCTCCACTTAAAGATTAGGAGAAGTCAAGAGAGTTCTCTCTCTCCTTCTCTGTCAGAGCGCATAAATGTCCAGAAAAAAATCTTCAAACATCTTTTTCTATCCTTCAGCAAGGAGAGCGCCATAAAATATACCAACTCTCCATGTCGTAAATACAACCGTGCGAGTCGTTTAACATCCTCATCTCAACAGAGGATCATAGCCACTTAGAGCAGATATCACTCCCTTGCTGCACTGCTGTGATTTAGGACACTTTTCAGCTCGATTTCCACTGCTGACACAGTGCAGAAAAAAAACAGGAGAGAGGTAAGGACTCATGTGAATAAATGAGAGTGAGAAAAGTCTGGCCAAGTTGTAGACAAGCTCAGAAGAATAATCATCTCTGAAGCTGTGTGACACAAAACCACACACACAAACACTGATACCGGCTTACACACATTGGGGGAACGTCAGTCACTGCACAGATGGGTATTAGCCAAATGATTTATTCATGAAAAACAGGTATTGAAATATTCTTCGGATTCCATTTCAGGCCAAAATTGGGAAAGTGACAAGCGAGCAAGAGCATGAATAACACAAATGTAAATAAAGCCGAGTCATGGTGAAATATTCTACTAATCTTAGCAGGGATTAGATGGGTCATAGACGTATGCTGTCAGGCACATGGACCGATCAAATAGGAACTGGGATTTTGGGAGTTTGTGGCACCATGACAAATAGTACATACACACAGTATATAAAGTGAATTATATGTGAAAAAAAAAAAAAAAAGACTGGACGCTTTCTGTTGTGTTGTTACACTCTAAACGCAAACAAACAACCTGCCAACTGATTCAAATAATTCATTAAATTTAATTCATTAAAAAGACATTTTAATTAGCAAATCGGTCTGAAAAGAACATTGAAGTCAACAGACTGAACTGGGCAGACAACTCTTCATAGAATAATTTTGGATTACTCACTCACTCATTAAACAGAGGGCAAGAACTGTCATGTTTTATGTGTTAATAAAACTGAGGGATACATAAATCAGCCTAAGTGACCATTCTCTAATCTCCACTTCCTCTGGTTACTGTTGCTTGCTCAGACTGATTTTCAGTCAAATGTGCTCATAAAATGGTAAAAAAAAAAAAAAATGAAAGAATATCACTCATTCATAGGCATGAAAGAAGTGTGACATTGCAAAGCATTTTTATCTGCCAAAATGGGACTGAAACTGTAAAGACTGCAAATCAAAATTTGAGTGAAACGCTTATCACATTGCCTGAAAAGTATGAAGCCTCATTTGAAAGTGATTACAAGTGATAACATGAAGTGAACAGAACTGTTCCTAACGTTTATCGACACTATGATGATCTGAATGTAGGGTGGGCGAAATATATCGTCTACGATATTATTGTAATTGTCGTTTAAACTATATGCGATCTGACATTAATCGAGCACATCGCAAAAACCAAACAAAAATACACCTAGAGAGTCCACGCTCGCACTATGAGATGTAGCTTAGACTACTGCATGAGCACATATAAGCTGTGTCTCATTTGGAAGGATGCGCCCTCCGGAGGTCGTAGCCTTTGGAGGTCGCATCCTCTGTAGGATGCGTATGCGGAGTGTCCTCAAGCCTAGAATTAAATGAGACGGCCTTCGTAGGACGGACGGAAAAGGAAAAGGAGCATCACGTTGCTATGACAACACACTTACACCTGACTCGACAGTTGTTGTGTCACGCCGCGGCCGCCTAGTTGTGCTCTAACACTAAATAAATAAAGGAACATTATTTCTAAACTTGGAAAGTAATTTGAAAAGAAACTTTTTTTTTTTACTTGTTTTATTTTATTGCATATTTGAGGAGCTGCAGCATAAGTACAACTGACATCTGTTACAGAAAAAGGACTAAAGAATGTATTAGTTTTACTTTTTATATTTAAACACTACATTGTTTGTAGTGCAAACTGTTTTACCGTTTATTGAACTTTGATATTCTTCTCGTTATTTCCCTATGGCGGATTATGAACCGGACGTCTAACACATTACCAGAAAACAGCTTACTTCCGCATTGAAAAATAAGGTGGATAGAGTTTTCACTGTGTAATTTAGTCTATTAAAATACGTTTAGTATTCCCCCAAAATTCAAGATAAGGGGGAAATTATGCCCCCGTATTACTTTTATATGTCTCTATAATATAACATAGTCAATATTACACAAACAGTACAGTTAATGTCAGTACGATTGCAAATGTGATATGGATTTTTTTTAAAACAGACTAATAAACAAGAAGTTAATATTAACTGACTTACATTTTAGACACAAGTTTCTGTTTTTGCTCTATTTTGTCAACGAAAATAATTTCAAACAAAGCCACAGCAGAACTGTTTTGCATCTCTGAGCAACACACGGCAGTGTTTCCTTACTGAATCAATCAACAGTTTGAATGAATGACTCAATAACTCATTCGTGCAAACATCTGCTGCCACCTACAAATTTAGGTGTATATTTAAAGTATATTTTCCCTTTTTTCCCCCAAAATCATTTCAAATATCACTATTGAATACAATACCAGCACATTAACATGCTCAGCAAAATATTGTGGAATTATTATCGACAAAATTCCAGAAAATATCAAGATGTCATTTTTTGTCACACAACCCTACCTGAATTAATTTTTAAATATTACATTATGTTGTTTATTTGAGAATGTGGGCTGACAGTAGTTTAATCCACAGCATGAATGTCAAGACTTGTGATAATATGCATTTATTGCATTTTTCCAAAAAAATACGGTTTAAAATTATCCAAACACACATATTCTAAATAGACATACATTAGGTAAGAGGTAAATCTTGTCTGGGGACAATGGCAGAGAGCAACATTTGCTAAGATATATCACTAATGTTTGGGAGACAGGCTTAGTTTTCAACTTTCAAACTATTCTAAATCTCATTTTCTAGGAAAATGTTCAAAATTCATTTAAAGCTTAATTCAAAATGTGCAGTGATCATGCATTTTTGGTTGGTCACAGAGTTTATTTTCTGCAATAATCCAAAATCAAATGATAAAACCCTATTGGGTTTTTGTTGAGAGGAACAGGGTGATGCTAACTTCAGGGTTGGCTTAAAAAAAAAAAAAATACTCAACGTCATCATTGCAGCACCCTATTCAGTGCTACCCACTGCAAAACCAAAATCCTCAAGGAAACACAAAACCAAAGTCTGTCATCGGAACCACGTCTGAGAGGAAGCATTTCTACATCCTCTCTTCTCTTCTACCAGCCTGCCAAACGAATCACTGGCCTGTGGCTGATTGTACCACACACCTTGATGAGCAGAGACCACCTGGAACAGATCTACAACGAGAATACAGTGTGGGAAAAAAATAGATAAATGAAACAAAAAGCGTATTATTACCACTTCAGCTGCCCTTCACCAATAGCTACAGAGCGTGCTGGAGGCAGTGTCTTTGTTCACCTCTCCCTTTATTCGGTTTCTGTCTCTCCTTATGTGTCTGTCACATTCCCCACCCCCACTTGCAGAGAACAAACAGAGACCCAAGATTTCATATCAGTAAGTAGCTCATGAAACTCACCCAAAAAGGCTTATCCACAATATCCAGGCAATATCCACAATATGCAGGCGAAAACACGCACGTCGCCTCTCTTTGTTTCATCTCTCGGCTCTTAATGAATATGTTTTCACAATATATCAGCATTACAGAGGAAATGCAAAAAGGCTGCATATGCTCTCTGAAGTTTTATAAATGCGAATATATGCGTGAGTGTTAAAAGCGTGAAAGTTTGGAAAGGACACAGCCTGAAAGCTTCATGCTAATGAAGCTCACACATTCAAACAAGACAGGATCATTTGGACATAAGTGCTACTTGGGTAAAAACAAGCGTCTGTTTCAGTATTTTGAAGAGTTTGTGTTTTCGCATAGACAGGATCTTCTTGCCCTTGAACTGAATCAACCCCACTGATATGGCATATCCACTCTCTCTTACACACACACACACAATCCACACATGGAGAGACACTAATTGGATTTATATTATGCACATGGACAGTTCATGGTCACCTGGGTCTTTGTGATGCCGGGAGTGAAGTTATTGTGAAACAAACACACGCTCCGTCTCTTAAAAGCACTAATGCATGTTTTCTGATCATATTAACTAAACAACAAAGCCCTTGGGCAATAACAAAAGCCACCAATAATTACCACAGCAGTAACCAGTTTCCACAAATGCTTATAACTCACCATCTTACACAACACATGCTTCACAATTGCAAACAAAGGAAAGTCACTCAAGATTTCTCTGTGGCACTGATCACTAGCGAAAGTATTCCAAGAATGAAAATTAATTTATTCACACTCATGGCTTTCTTTTTCTTTTGTTTGTAAAACACAAAATGCAAGATTTATGAAGACTATCCTGAGAACTAGACTTCAATTCAAGACACATTCAAGGTCACATTCAAGAGTTCCTGAGAAAAACAATTACGTTCTTTTGAATGAATCAGTTGATCCAGATTATAAACCTGGTCTGAATGATTCATTCAGGAATTTAGCTGATCTGGTTTGCAATGGGTAACAGCCCACGGGACAGCATCAGTGATGAATGAACTACATACCGAATGACATACCGTCTGTTCATCAAAGATATCACGACTTCAAAAAACTTTTATGATATTTTATTAGGACTTATGACACTTTTACGATGCTTTCGCATCCGTTTTGAAGCCTGAAAGCTCCCGTAATCATTCTTGTAACTGCATGAAAAAAACTGACCAGTGCAAAATTTCTCAGTCCGCCTTGAGAAAAAGAAAGTCACGGAATATCATTAGAGTGAGTAAATGATGACCGAATGTTTTTTGGCTAAATTATTAAATGTGGAAAAGCAAGAAGTATAAACCTGCTGATCCTGTCTGACAACATATTCTAAAATCGTTTGCTTCCTTTTTCCCAGAAATGACTCACTGACCAATTCATAAAAGATACATTAACACTACAGATACACTAAAAAAATAAAAAAGAAGGAGGTAATAAAAGAAAATCAAAGTGAGGCGTAACAAAGTGTAACATCTGGCTGCATAATGACTCACTCAGTATGACATGAATGTACACATCATAAAAATCTTGATTTCTCGCTAAAACTCTTCTTTCTTCCTGTTAACAGGCACTGGGCTTTGTGGTTTCATTTTTTAATAAGACATTTTTATTACACATGCACATTTTCATTCCCATGAGGAATACTTCCTACCTCAAAGTAAACAAATAAGATCCTCCTCACAAAGTGCTGCAATACCTGGAGAGAAGTACCAGGAAATGATTATACTAGAAGCAGTGTTTGCTCACTCATTTGGCTCCGCTTTACTCTGTGTGTACTATCTGTGTGTGTGTGGACTGAATAAGAAAGGAGCGCATTTAGACACGTAATACAAGAGCTCAGACTAATAGCTACACATAGTACATAACCCTACTAGCACAGACCAGCTTTGTTAGTTGTAACCTTGCGCAGTCATTTAATCTAAAAACGAGATATTATTCCCACAGGCATCTCTGGTGTCTCCGAAACACGCTATGCCTCCGATACAGGCGGTTAGGTTCATTATCTCAACAGATTCGATAAACATTTCCACGGTAGACGGGATACCGGATTATGTCTCTGACCTGTGACCTTGTACGATATGCCCTATTTGACCTCTTTTTTAGAGAGTGAGAGAAAAAGAAAGGATTTTGTGCATTTGTGCATGTGTAAGAGAGTTGGCGCCTCATTATATTTGTGGTGAAGGTATGTGAAACACAGGCGAGTGAAAAATCTGTTGTGATGTCTAAGAGTGGCCAACAAAATGTGTATCTGAGCCAAAAAGAAAATATCTGTCACCTTCTGTAAATTTTTCTTTTCAGTGATGATGTCTTTTTTTTAAAGAAAATGAAGTCACTTGGAAATTATATAGACAATAAGGAATAATAACATGAAAAAACACCCAAGGCAAACAGACTCTTACAAGCTTACAAGCTGCAAAATTACATATCTTTGACACATTTCTGCTCCACAAAACATCTACTGAACAGAACACACTACCGTTCAAAAGCTTGGAGTTAGTTAAAAAATACTTTTATTTAGAAAAGATGCATTAAATGGATCAAAAGTGACAGCAAAGACATTTAAAATGTTACAAAAGAATGATTTCTGAAGGATAATATGCCAGTGAAAACTGGAGAAATGGCTGAAAATTCAGCTTTGCCATTAGAGAAATAAATTACATTTTAAAATAAAACAGAAAACAGTTCTTGTCAATTGTAATAATATTTCACAACAATACTGTTGTACTCCATCTTTGATCTAATAAATGCAGTCTTGATGACCATAAAAGGCTTTTGTCAAAGATATTTTAAACACCAAACTACAAGCAAATTATAAAACACTCTTTTAAGGGCTTTTATCACAAAATGTACAATTATTGCCGTCACTTATATCCACTTACTATGGTTATCATCACACACAAACTCTCTTATTCTCTTCACTAGACTATTTTCAACTATTTTCTCTCCGATTCTCTGTTTCTTTCTCTGCATGAACAACTAAAGTAGAGCATGTTTGCATCAAAGCCCAAAACTAACAGTAAGTAAACAAATCATTCCACACGAATGATACAACAGGGTTTACATTTACCCAGCTTTTTTGAGTTATCACTGTTTTAAAAACTACTATCACAACATTTCAATGTCTATGTGACATTCATCTAAGACTAAAGGCCATCCTGACCCACATAAATAGCCACTAAGCCAGTCTCTACCGAAGAGCCCACTTCATCTTCAGACACAAAGCTCTGTGATTAGAATTTGGTACTGAAAAAAAGAGACAGAAAGAGAAAGAGAGGGAGCAGTATGTGTCGTGAAGTGTTGCTATTACCGTCTCCATGGGCAACTAAAGAGGAATCCTGCCAATTCCGTGAGTAGGTTGTGTCTGGGAGGGGAGCGCAAAGCACAATCCTTAAGGTATTATTCTAATTCAATGTCTGTCCAAGTCCACGGGAAAACATCCAGAGGAGAGAGAGGAACATTCAGCCTGCTGACAGCCCAAGAGAGTGCTTCTACCTGGGGAGAAACCCCACAGATACCCTGCCTGCTGGAGATACCACACGTAATAGGGCACCTTAGAATGCATCCATTTAAACGAGCATAACCGATGCCAAGAAAACACCAGGTGCATGCGACAAACCTGAACCTGGGGGAATGAAAGTTGGCTATGGCACAGAAAAGTCTGAGCGTAATAATTTCATTATTTCTCTCAAATCAAACTGGAACAAATTTAAGTCTTAAGTCGGATCAGGTGGTTTCATACAACGTAAATAAAAAAAAATTAATAAAAATGAATCAAATGTGAGTCTGGGCCACAAAACCAGTCTTAAGTACCACACGGTATGGGTCAAAATTATCAATTTTTCTTTTATGCCAAAAATTATTAGGATATTAAGGAAAGATCATGTTCCATAAGAATATTTTGTAAATTTCCTACCGTAAATATATCAAAACTTCATTTTTAATTAGTAATATGCATTGCTAAGAACTACATTTGGACAACTTTAAAAGCAAGTTTCTCAATATTTAGATTTTTTGTTTTGTTTTTTTTGCAACCTCAGATTACAGATTTTCAAATAGTTGTATCTCAGCCAAATAACAAACAATACATTGATGGAAAGGGTCAAAAAAATTGACCCTTATGGCTGATTTTGTGGTCCAGGGTCACAAATAAGCAAAAATCTAAGCCTACCAGTTTTGTTGTGCACCAAGTGCAAACGCCTCTTTCTCTTACTTGATGAAAATGCATCTAAACAATCCTGCTCCACATACTAGTTTGTGTGAAAAAGCTTAGTAGGAAGCACATGCAACTCAAAACATGAAAGAAGAGCAATAGAAGTGACATTTATAATACTACATCCTGCATGACTAAAACACTAAGTTACTATATTTGATCAACATGCCGAACGCAGTGCAGATTGACCGACTGCCACTTTATAGCATGACCGTACAATAACTTTCAGTCTTTAAAGTTAAATTTTAATTCCATTAGTTTCAAAAGTAAAAACATTCTCTCCACTGTGCCTCCGCTATACCATATTAATCAACTAACCAGAATAATTACCGCACTTGCAATTAATACCGTGACCAATACATTGGGATAATTACGTTTTGCACCAGTTGCGCCTTTTTCTTCTCTGCTGTAGCCTACATCTCAATTAAGCCATTCGACTTGCTGATTACGATTTTTATGTTTGTCTTTCATTAGCAAGTCCTGAAAAAAAAAAAAAAAAAATCAATCCTGACTGAGCCAACCTTCCTGCAAAGTCCTTCTTCCATTTACACCTAATAACTGGATGTCTGTGTCTAATAATACGCTTAAAATATGCCCACTAAAAATGCCATGCAAACCTAGAACACGGTCACACTCATACTTGTCCATTTCATACATGTCACTATTGTTAATTACAATAATAAAAAGCAGCTTAACAAAAGATTAAAATAAACTGCATTGTCCCTTACTAATGCATGCCACATAGCAAAACATAAACTGTAATCTAAACTTGCGCACAGTGTATGATATCATTCTTCATAAGTCAGACTGGGAGGATAAACTTATGAAACATCCAGTGCGAAGGTATCCAAAGCCACAACTATTTCCAAAGAAAGTTGTTTAATTGCAGTCGAAAGAGGAACAAAAAGGATCCCAGCATGGCTACATAAGACACCTGTTAAAAAAAGGTTCAGATTACTCACGGCAGTTCTCCTCGTCGCTGTTGTCCGAGCAGTCATCATCATCATCGCATCTCCATGGAGTCGGGATACACCTGCCGTTCCTGCATTGAAACTGACCGCTTTCACAGTCCGGTATATTTCCTGCCAGACAAGAAGTTGAGTAAATGCACGGTCCAAATTTTCAATCAAGTTTTTAAACCAAAGACCAATCTTCAATATTTAGTTACACCTTTACTTTAAACCATCTAACATTCCAAAAGAATGGCAAAGCAAACTGTTGGGTGACTTACAAAGTACAATATCACATATAATTTTATTATAGACTCACATAATATATATCAAAAACTTTAAAAGCTTTTGAAGTTTTGAAAATATGGGCCATGTAAAGACATAAAACACTGAGCTCATTCTTAGCAACTGTTTACAATTTTACAAGTCTACAACTGTGTACATAGTCCTGTTTACAGCTGTACTGTCATAGTAATCGATGTGCACGATGCAATGATAGGTTGCAGTAAATACGATAGTACAAACTATATCTGTAACTGTAAATGGTACGTGTGCAGAAATAATGATCTATCTGAATGATGCACTAGACACATTCAATGGGAGTAAAGTTGCACTAGTGGCGTACCACTATCATATCCCTTGAAGTACACACTACTATTATTACATTAAAAATCGCTTTTTTCTTGTAAACCCCGTAATGAACACAGCATTTACTTGTTTAGATTGTGATTTTTTTACAATACGGCTGCCTAAAGAGATTACTTGATATAACGCTCAAATAATGTCTCGTCATAGGAAGTAGATGCACGGGCTGCGCCGGTGTTTCCACAGCATCATTTACATTCATAACAGCGGACTGACAGCGTGGAACAGACACTTACCGTTCACCAGCAGAAACCCCACGAGTATCATATGTAAAAGCAGCAGCTTCCCTATAGCCGTCCACATCTTCACGAACCAAGGCGTTGTGCTCATACGAAATATAAAAAGGCCGTGCTGTACAGTCTCTAGCTCCCTTCTCTGTGCAGCCTGCGCTCTGACTCGCCACAAGCTTCACTCTGCTTTCGACACCAGTTTGAATTGATGACGCCAACGCTGGTGGGCGGAGCCATGCGTGATGACTTGTATGTATGGGCGGAGTTAACGTTGAAAAATGACACAAAGCATTACGTGTCATCAGTTTACTCAATTGAGGAAATCAAGTGTTTCGTGGACAAGGTGGAGTAGAAATAATTGTATAGAAGATGGGATTGTTTTTAAAATGGCACAGAAAACCTAAAAACTTTTCTTACCATTAAAAATGAACTTTTCATTAAAATTTAAAATAAGTTAAAAGTGTATAAATTGTAAACACTTTGGGTTTTTTTTTTCTTAAAGTCCACCTGTAGTGAAAATCAAGATTTTTATGTTGTTTCTGTGTCTATGTGGCGTTTTTAATATGCTTTTAGACAATCCATGTGCCAGTCCATTAATCAACACCATTGCTGAGTATTTTCTCCTTTAAACAGAAATGAGGTTTGAAACAGCCCCTTTTTTTTGCTACGTCACAAACTTCAGTAACCAATCACGTCAAAGGACAGATTCCTATCATTAGCATGCAAAATATACCAATAGGATTATCAGCACAAAACCAAATATTAAATAAAGCATTTAATAGAGCATATAGAGCATTAAATATAGCACAACCGCTAGGCGCTAACCGCTAACCGCTAACTTGAAAATAACCTGCGGCAACAGTGTAAAAGTAGCCCGGAGTCAGACGCACCTCTCCCGCATTGCCGTCTGTACTTCACTCGCATATGCTCGCGAGTGAAAACAGTTTTATCAGTCATTATCCGTGTTTCGCCATTATATCGCGTTTACTACAGTTCAATTAGTGGATCAGGGGGCTCTGGCTGGTGTGACTGCGTGGGGGCGGGGCTAATTTGCATATTCATAGATCCGCGTATAGTAAATGAGGCAAGGGGGTAGAGTTACATTCAAACTGTTTTAAGGGATGAGAAAATTATTTTCACATGAAAAAATCAAAGATCAGATGAACAAAGATCAGTTTTAAGGGATAAAAATTTTGACTACAGGGGGACTTTAAATATTCATTTATGTGAATGTCATTTCCAGAAAGCCCCATGTCATTCATATTCTCTAAAATGTTATGTTCTTTTTTTATTTTTTTTTAATTATTAGCTAATTAAGTACATTTTATGTTACGTTTTATGCCTTTAATTCATGTTTATTGCATTGTTTTAGTTTCTAGTCTTCTAGGTAGCTGCAGGAACTGGCTGGCATTATAAACAGGAAGCTGTCTGAATCGCAGCGCTATGATAAATTGTTCCCCCTTCTTAAGTGTGAAAAAAGAGAATGAAAGAGGAAGAGAGATGGAGAGAGAGAAAAAGAAGCTGAATGTTTTTTTCTCAGTTGAGAAGGCATCACCATCAGTCAGTTGTCCTCTTTTCTCACATGCATTGAATCGACTTTTAGAAACAGTTTCCTCTGTTTGGGTTCTTTCTGAGAGATTAGTTTCACTGCATATCTAGCATCAATTTCTGCTACATGAAATGCTAAGTTAACCATAATAAGAAGCACCATAGCTCATTTTCTGTTGTGAACATAATCATCAACTGTAACTTATAGGTGAATTTAACCCACAAACCTAATTTATACATTCTGACCTACATGTACAATACCAGTCAAAAGTTTTTGAACAGTGAGTTTTAACGTTTTTTTTAAAGAATTCTCTTTTGCTCTCCAAGCCTGCATTTATTTGATCCAAAATATATCAAAAGCAGTAATATTGTTAACTATTTTTACTATTTAAAATAACTGCTTCCTGTTTGAATATATTTTAAAATGTAATTTATTCCTGTGATCAAAGCAAAATTTTCAGCATCATTACTCCAGTCTTCAGTGTAAAATTATCCTTCAGAAATCATTCTAATATGCTGATTTGCTGTTCAATAAACATTTATTATTATTATTATTATTTATTGTAAATATTTAAAACAGTTGAGTACACTTTTTTCAGGATTCTTTGATGAACAGAAATATCAAGAGATCAGCATTTATCTGAAATAAAAAAAGATTTTGTAACATTATACATTATACCATTTAAAAGCTTGGAGCTAGTATAATTTATTTTGTGTGTGTGTGTGTGTATGTGAAATTATAGAAATTAATACTTTTACTTAACAAGGATGCTTTTTGCATTGATCAAAAGTGATGATAAAGACATTTATAATGTTACAAAAGATTTCTATTTCAGATAAATGCTGTTTTTCTGAATTTTCTATTCATCAAGAAACCTGAAACAATTCTACTCAGCTGATTTCAACATACACTTTCAACGCAACACTTGTTCATTTCTCTACCATAAGCCGTCTCCAAAGGCGTTTCAGAGAATTTGGCAGTACATCCAACCGGCCTCACAACAACAGACCACGTGTAACTAGACCAGCCCAGGACCTCTACATCCAGCATCTTCACCTCCAAGATCATCTGAGACCAGCCACCCGGACAGCTGCTGCAACATTCGGTTTGCATAACCAAAGAATTTCTGCACAAACTATCAGAAACCGTCTCAAGGAAGGTCATCTGCATGCTCGTCGTCCTCATCGGGGTCTTGACCCGACTGCAGTTCGTCATCGTAACCGACTTGAGTGGGCAAATGCTCACATTCGATGGTGTCTGGCACTTTGGAGAGGTGTTCTCTTCACGGATGAATCCCGGTTTTCACTGTACAGGGCAGATGGCAGACAGCGTGTATGGTGTTGTGTGGGTGAGCGGTTTGCTAATATCAACGTTGTGGTTTAAGTGGCCCATGGTGGCGGTGGGGTTATGATATGGGCAGGCGTATGTTATGGATAACGAGCACAGGTGCATTTTATTTTGGAGGCATTTTGAATGCACAGTGATACCATGAGGAGATCCTGAGGCCCATTGTTGTGCCATTCATCCACGACCATCACCTCATGATGCAGCATGATAATGCACAGCCCCATGTTGCAAGGATCTATACACAATATCTGGAAGCTGAAAACATCCCAGTTCTTGCATGGCCAGCATACTTATCGGACATGTCACCCATTGAGCATGTTTGGGATGCTCTGTATCGGCGTATACGACAGCGTGTTCCAGTTCCTGCCAATATCCAGCAACTTCGCACAGCCACTGAAGAGGAGTGGACCAACATTCCACAGGCCATAATCAACAACCTGATCAACTCTACGCGAAGGAGATGTGTTGCACTGCGTGAGGCAAATGGTGGTCACTCCGGATACTGACTTGTTTTCAGAACTGATTGACTGATTGACTGATTGACTGATTTCATTAAGAATCACAAACAAGTTTTCTGAAATGTTATGCATAAATGTGCAAGGCATTATCTAAATAAATATGCACTACATTGCATACATTTGCAGAACCGAAATTTGGACATTTGATAAAGCCAGGTTCAATAATCTTACTTCTTTTTTTTGACATATTAGAGTCCAAAGATTGTGTTTATCTCTTTTTAGCACTCCATAAATCAGAAAATACTGTCAACAGCCAGAGGGGGGAAATGACATATGAATAAACCCCACTGTAAAAGACTTTTTGAATATATATAGGAAAACATTCAAAATACACTTTTAAGTATATTTGCATTTAGATTTCAGTTACAAATAATGTATCTTTAAACGCCACTTTTCTCATGCATGAGTCAGAAATTTCCACTTTGCACTTACATGCACCAAACTTTCCAATTTTATTCCTATATTGATTCTGAAGATTTTAACAGAGGGATTTGTTCACTTATCATTCACCTGGTTTATATAACATTTTATTCCTAAAACCTGTTGGTTTTTTCCTGGCAGATGATTTTTTTTAATTCATGGGGTAATAAAGAGTGATGTCCAAAATCGCTTCTGCAAAAACCTTTAACTTCGATATGTCACCAAAATGAAACTGTTGAACTTGGCTTTATCCAGTGTTCAGATTTCTGTTCTGGAAATGTGTGCAAATTAATACATATTTAATTACATAATGGCATATTTTTGTATTTAAACATAACATATCAAAAAACATGTAATACAAACCAATTGTCTTAATGCTGTGATTAATGAAGTATGATGAACTATGATATCTGTCCTATAAATCTGTAGTTTCTTGCTTTAAAAGTTATTTTCCAACATCAAAATTTGGATTTTTGGTGATATAATGACATTTTGACTGGTGTTTGAGTCAATTCTGGAAAAAAAGGAAGAAAAATTCAAAACTGAAAAATCGTGTGAGAGAATCAGAACATAAGAGCGGAGGTCAGCTGATCAGCATTTTCTCTCTCTTTCAGTAGCAGAACTCGCCTAAACTGCCAGAACTGCTCGCTGCCAAGCTGCTGACCCAAAAAACAGAGAGATGTTTAGTCGATAACTGGCCAGCAGCCCACCAGCTATTCAGGTGAGAAACAGGATTTAAACGTCAGTGCATCAAAAGATATGACAGTGGAGAACTAGCACACTGCAGTAACTTATACGAGAAGCAACCGGACATGCCTGAACTGTGGTTCCCTGCCCTCTTTTGAAACACGGGTCGACCTTAATAGAAACCCATTATTTGAGGAAGCATATGGTAGTTAACGTGGTGTGCTTAGCTTGTCTATTTTGCTGTGGTTTGGAAGTTTGATTCCAGCCACTGATGTTTGAATAGTCTAACGATTAGAGTGTAATGAGGCATTTTATACAAATCACCTCATTGGGTAAGAGAATGTGAAAGGGGAACCTAGGAGATATGCATGAATTCATCCCTTTTGCCAATCAGACTGGAAAGTGTGAGTGCCCTTATTATCCCTCGGGCCCGAATCACGTTTTTGCTTCTATGAATTCTCGTTGTTACCCAAGCATGAGAAGATGTGCTATTTCTGACATAGTGAATCATGCTTAGGCTTTAGAACTTTAAGGAATATTCCAAATTAGAAGTGAAGGGATAGTTCAGCAAAAAATAGATGTTCTGGTATTTATTTATTCATGCTCATTTTATTCCAAACCCATAAGACCTTCTTTCTTCCCTGGGACAGAGCAGGAGAAACTTTGAAGAACTAAAAGAACACATTAAAGCACCATAAAAGTGGTCCATATGTTCAGTTTGTGAGGAACAAACTGAAATCTATTAGTTTATTTGTTATTTACTGAAAATACTGCATTACTTACAGATGTCTTTGGAACATATGGAATATAATACATCATATGGACCACTTTTATTAATCTTTTATGGTTTTCATCATATTGAGTGCTTTTTGAAGCTTGAAAGCGTCCATTCATTGTAATTACATAAAAAAAACTGTGTATACAGTCTTCTTGTTTGCTTGAAAAAGCCAGTTTCCTGATCTGCTATTTAAGCTTCCTCTTCTTCTTCTTCTTCTTCTTCTTCTTCTTCTGAGACAAATTTTTAAAATGTATCTTCTCCTCGAGCTTTCAAGCTACAACCGGCAAACTTGGGTCAGACCTTCAGACTGTCTGACTTGGGTTTCTATATCTTTTCTAACTGATCGGACTTACGATTGTCGTTAAACAGGTGATCAAAACCACAAAAAGTCCCATAGACTTTCTATGAGGGAGTCAAAACGTTTGTACAGTTGTCTATCACTAGCAAAGCTTAATGATTATCCTAGGACAATATGCTAAATCATGCTAATGACATTCAGATTATGCTAAACGCCAGCAAAATGCTAATTATGTTAAAAACATGCTAGCAACATGTTAATCATGCTAAAACATGCCAACAACATGCTAACCATGTTTACAACATGTTAGCAACATGTCAAACATGTTAAAGACATGTTAACAACATGCTGAAAACATGTCAACAATATGCTAATCGTGCTAAAAACGTGCTAATCATGCTAGAAACATGCTAGCACCATGCTAATCGTGTTAAAACATGCTAATAACATGCTAATCATGCTAGCAACAATTTAATCATGCTAGAAACATACTAGCAGCATGCTAACCATGCTAACAACATGTTAATTATGCTAAAACGCATTAACAACATGCTAGAAACATGCTAGCAACATGTAGTCATACTAGCATCAGTTAATCATATTAGCAATGTGCCAGTTATGCTAGAAACATGCTAAAAACATGGTAATCATACTGGAGACATGTTAGCAGCATGTTAACAACATGATTTGCTAACAATGTTTTAATCATAGTAACATTCTACCAAAGTGTTAAATCATCCTAGCAACATGTTAAAAACACACTAACATATTAAGCATGCTAGAAACATGTTAACTAAATGTTAAAAACATGCTAAGGACAGGTTAACATCTTAATCATGTTAGCAATGTGCTAACACCATGCTGATCGTGTTAGAAGCATGCTAATAAGATGCTAATCATGCTAGCAACATCTTAATTATGCTAGAAACATACTAGCAGCATGCTAGGAACATGCTAGCAACATGCTAATCATACTAGCATCATGTTAGCAATGTGCTATGCATGCTAGAAATATGCTAAAAACATGGTAATCATACTGGAGACATGTTAGCAGCATGTTAACAACATGTTGATCACGCTATAAACATGATTATCAACATGTTAGCAACATGATAATAATGCTAACAATGTGTTAATCATAGTAACATTCTAGCAATGTGTTAAATCATCCTAGCAACATGTTAAAAACATATATAACAAATACAAACATGAAAAATTATATGACCTAAAAATGAATCATAACCCATCTAAATATAACAGTACTCTGTTACATAGCCTTTATGATTTATTAACTTCTTTCACATCTTCTATCTGTGCCCAAGTGATAAATTTGACTTGCACAAGAGAAGACTCTCAAAGGTGGGTAAATGGAGCTACATTTTCTGTATTACTACCTTCGGCTGTGAGATTAACATAGTGATGGGAGCTAGCATTTGAAAGGTTTGTTCTTATAGTACTGATAATCTCTCTTGCTTTCCACACTGCACACAAATCATAAGGGATTTTTATTTTCTACTGCTGGCTTATTGAGTTAAATCATTCAAAGTATTTGTTGCCGTCCATAGACTGTTAAGCACAACCAGGATTTATGGTTCTCAGGTCACAGTGAAATAGCTTTACGTGAGACCTGAGTTTTCTATGATTCCCATCAGAAACTGATAATAAAAGTTATGTAATGAAATGACAAGGTTGGATTAGTAAAAATGAAAAACAAAAGCACATTCTTTTCAAGAGCAAAGATTTACATTAATATTGCATTAGTGTAGTCCATAACATCTAAAATGAATCATTCTATTTCATAACAGTGTACACCTTCATCCAAACTAGCAAACAAGTGTTACAAAAATGTTCAGTCAACGTTAACATGTTATTTAAACCAACGCTGCATTTTGATATTGGTTGTGCATCACATCTGCACTCTCAGTTAATGATAAAACAACATTTAAATTAAAATCTCAATCAAATTGATGATTAAGATAAAAATCAACAATTCATCATTGCCATCATTTTGATTACCCTGAATCTGACACAGTGACAATTTAACACTTCTTTTAAAGTAAATGACATATTCATAAGATCTTTGTCACACATGCACTTCTTCATACACTGTTTAACATGAGTATGCTGTCTATTCCTACAGTATCTGCTCTAACATCACAAGGGTGCATAATAATAATCAACTCGTCTAAATGCAAATCATAAGATGCATTTTGATGATGTCTGAAGCATACAGGATCTAATTTCCCATCATACTTCTGACTGCCTGAGGTTTAAATGTTTAGGAGACAAGACCTGAGTATTTTCATTTTAAAGGGGTCATCGGATGCCCATTTTCCACAAGTTGATATGATTCTTTAGGGTCTTAATAAAAAGTCTCTAATATACTTTGATTAAAAATTCTCAATGGTTTTGTAAAACAACACCCTTTTTACCTTGCCAAAATCAGCTCTGCAAAAATCATCTCATTCTAAGGGGTTGTTCCTTTAAATGCAAATGAGCTCTGCTCACCCCGCCCCTCTCTTCTCTCTGTGGAAAGACGATCTTGTTTACATTAGCCACATTTAGCCGCGTTTAGCCGCTAAACTTTCTAACTAACACGTTATAAGGAAAGGCGATGGTACAGTCATTTGTTGGTGAACTGTCTCTTTAAAAAGCAGCATGAATGGTCTCCTTGTCTGGCTGATGTTGTGGGGGGGTTCAAGAATGGTCATTGTAGTTTGTGTGAAATCAAGGTAATAGAGCCAAAGAGGTCTTTCTGACCCTAGGTATTCACTCATGTGTAATGATGTATTTACAGTTTCACCAAGAGAACTTGACGAAGGAAAAAGAATGAGAGAGCAAAAGGTGAAGAAATGGACAGAGAGAGAGAAAAGAAGAAAAGAGCTGACTCTCTGTTAGAATGAATGACGCCTTGCTGAACTTACATCTGAACTGCAAAGGAAGGTCTAGAATAGAGAGGTGGAGAAAGAAATAGAGGTTAGGGGTGACTGTTTGGTGGCGAGATGGCAGTTCAGTGGTCACATCACATCGTGGGCTAAGTGTCCCAGGCAGAAAGGTGACTCAAAGGTAAAACAGAAGCTCACAAGGGAGTCTACAAAGAGAGAAAAGCTGACTAATTATACTCCACAGATGTGAGGTATTCTCAAAGGTTTTCAGTGTGTTGCTCTTGTGTTCTGGATGGTTTCCAGGGTGTTGCTACATGGTTGCTTTCTGACACAAGTCAAAATAGGCCATCCCTAAAACTCTACTGGGGACGAATTCAAGAAACATTCTTAAAGGGCTAGTTCACCCAAAAATGAAATTCTGTCATTAATTACTGACCCTCATGTCATTCCAAACCCATAAGACCTTCGTTCATCTTCGGAACACAAATTAAGATATTTTTGATGAAATCTGAGAGCTTTCTGACCCTGCATAGACAGGAATGCAACTGACACAAGGCCCAGAAAAGTAGTAAGGACATGTGACATCAGTGGTTTAACCTTAATGTTATGAAGCTACAAGAATTTTGTGCGCAAAAAAAGCAAAAAGAAATATTCTCTTTCATGTCAATCTTCAACACAAATTCACGAGAGTACTATGTAAACATTATCCCGTTAAGATTTTAGTGAATTTGGCCCCAGCTGGTTCCTAGATACAGTTGAGGTCAAAAGTTTACATCCCTCTTTCAGAATCTGCAAAATGCAAAATTATTTTACCAAAATAAGAGGGATCATACAAAATGCACGTTATTGTTTATTTAGTACTGACCTGAATAAGATATTTCACATAAAATATCTTTACATCTTTTTTAGTCCACAAGTGAAAATAATAGTTGAATTTATAAAAAATGATGCTGTTTAAAAGTTTACATCCCCTTGATTCTTAAAGGAACACTCTACTTTTTTGCTAATAGCTTAGCAGAAATCATTAAATCAGATTAGACCATTAGCATAGAGCAAGATGCTAACGTTCTAATCTGATTCAATGATCTATGCTAAGCTATTAGCAAAAAAGGTGCAGTGTTCCTTTAATACTGTGTTTTTTACCTGAATGATCCACAGCTGTGTTTTTTTGTTTAGTGATAGTTGTTCATGAGTCCCCTGTTTGCCCTATACAGTTATACTGCCTGCTGTTCTTCAGAAAAAACCTTTAGGTGCCACAAATATTTTGGTTTTCCAGCATTTTTGTGTATTTGAATCCATTCCAACAATGACTGTATGATTCCGAGATCCATCTTTTGACACTGAGGACAACTGAGGGACTCATATGCAACTATTACAGAAGGTTCAAATGCTCACTGGTGCTTTAGAAGGAAAAAACATGCATTAAGAGCTGGGGGTGAAAACTTTTTGAATTTGAAAATCAGGGTAAATTTAACTTATTTTGTCTTCTGGGAAACATGTAACTATCTTCTGCAGCTTCTGAAGGGCAGTACTAAATGAAAAAAATATGATATTTAGGGAAAATAAGAAAAATGTACATACTTCCATTCTGTTCAAAAGTTTTCACCCCCCGGCTCTTAATGCATTGTTTTCCTTCTAAAACACCAGTGACCACTATTACCTTCTGTAATAGTTGCATATGAGTCCCTCAATTGTCCTCAGTGTGAAAAGATGGATCTCAAAATCATACAGTCATTGTTGGAAAGGGTTCAAATACACAAAAATGCTGGAACACCAAGGAATTTGTGGGACCTTCTGAAGAACAGTGGGTAGTTTAACAGTTCAGGACAAACAAGGGACTAATTCAGGTAACCACACAGTATTAAGAATCAAGGGTATGTAAACTTTTGAACAGGGAAATTTTTATAAATTCAGCTATTATTTTCTGTTGTGGACTATATGTAAACATCTTTTATGTGAAATGTCTTACTCACGTCAGTACTAAATTAACAATAACATGCATTTTATAAGATCCCTCTTATTTTGGTTAAATAATGAACATTTTACAGATTCTGAAAGGGGGATGTAAACTTTTGACCTCAACTGTATGGCTCAAGACACATGTTCTACCAGTTTTTATCATCCATCAGGCAAAATGTATAAATGTAATAGCACTATAGGTGCACCATTTGTAGTATCATTCATTTCTCTAGCACAAACAGTACAGGATAAATTACACACTTAGGTTTAATACTTATGGGTTTATTCAAATCACTAGCCCATGTTAGCAACAGTAACAGGACACTTGTCACAGCAAACTCCACTAAAATGCAAAGAGACGAAGGGGGACCGAGAAAAAGGATGAAGAGAGGGTCACAGAGGAGTCTGTCTTAAAGAGCCATTCTGTAATACTGCACACAAACAGAAAGGATTAAAGCGCAGCTTAGAAAGCAAGAGATGGGGTCAATTACACAGTGCGCTTCTCCTTACGTCCATGTTAAGATGGCTAACCCATGGTGCAAAATGGGGATCAAGATGTTGAAATTGGGGTCAAGAGAGGCTTGTCACCGATATTACTTCTCAAGGCTTGTAAACAACGTGTAAGAGTATTAAAAGAGACCTTTAGCAAGATGAGAGCGGTTGTTTACTGGAGAAAATGTGTTTGTGTGATTTCACACTACACAATGGCAAGTTAACCCTGTTGCTATTGGAAACCTACTCATATATATAAATACGTTACGTATTGTGAACTATAGGGATTATATGTCCAATAATCCTTGGGAAATATCTTGAATAACAGTAGTCAAGGGTACATGTATTTATGTTACATTTCAAATTAAAAAAAATGGCCCAGAACTCATTTATTAAGCTTCCTGTGTGACTAACATTTAATGCCCACAGGGTATGATTTGATACATTATTATTTATGTTTATTTAGGCTTCATATGGTGGCATAATGCTAATAGAAATTCTGATGCTGCACCAAATGATTTGTCTTATGCACATCCTGTAATTATATTACATAAATATTGAGAAAAAATTAACTGGGTTAAAAATGAATTATATGTAATTTATAGTTTAAAGCCTATGCTTTTTCACAATTTATGATGAAAAAAAAATCATGATTTTTAAATAATCGTGTTTTTCTATTTGTCATCAGTGATAACTTGACTTAGTTCATGTTTATTGCATTAGTAGTAGTAGTAATATTGCATTGTGGGATACCATTCAAGAAATTTCAAGCAGAATGGTAAACTGACATTACTGTACATCACTAATGAAATATACAGTTAAAAGTTATAAAATATACAGGCATTAAAATGCCATCCTGTAATACCTAAAACACTGTCACAGATTTTTTTCACTAAACAGTTAAGTTCTGGCAACCACACCAGCCATTTTTTAAAGATAAATTTAACAGGATATTGTTTACCATATACAATACCACATTCAAAATATTTATTTTTAAATATCCATTGAAACATCTTAAAAAGACCTTGCTGAGTTCCTGTTTATGTCTAAATGCTTGCAAGCCAGTATCTTACAGTATTAACAGCTCAGCGTGGGCGGCCGTGAATCAAGACTGTGATGAAATATACTCCAGTGTGAGTTTGCATCCATGCTGTGAGCGATTGCTCTCCTTCACCTTCCTTGGACAGTCATATGCAGTGTAACACATCAGTAATCGATAGTAAACTAAGCTTTAGTTTCTCCTGCTGTGACAACATGGCTAGCTTCAGTGCCCAGAAACAGCGTGCACCATTGATTTACGACACACGTGTCATGGTGTAGAAAAACTCTGAAAAACAGTAATTCTTTTGCTGTCTCACCTCAAAAGTTAGTCCATGTGCATGTACTCTCTGTTCATAGAGCACTGCAGGGATGACGTAGTTTTGCAAGCCAAAACCTGGAAACGAGTTAGCATTTTAGCACTTCTGGAAAATCTAAAACGCTAACTAATTTCAAACAGCTGTTTAACAAGCTCAAGATATCTTTATGTTTTATTCTACAACATAAAAAGCATCAGTAATACTCCCTGTGATTTTACTTTTTACTTTTTTTTTATCGTCTTGAAACAGGCAGTTGCTAACAAGTGGCTTAATGGGATTTCAGAGGTTGCTGGGGAAATTAAATGTTATCACGCAGAACAGGTAAACTCATCTACTAGCTAATCCACTTTTAAAGTCTCATTGTGTTTAAAATTGTACTTTAGCAAACAATTTTAATGCAAACTTTGAGGTAAAAATGTTTTATATAAAGACCTATTATGCCTTTTTACAATATGTAGTATAAGTCTCAGATGTCTCCAGAATGTGTCTGTGAAGTTTCAGCTCAAAATACCCCACAGATAATTTATTATATCACTTTGAAAATGCAAATTTTGAGTGGAAGCACAAACATGCTGTTTTTGTGCATGCCCCTTTAAATGCAAATGAGCTGCTGCTCCCCACCCCCTTTTCCAGAATAGTGCTGTGCCTTTACAGCTCGTACCTCGGATACTCTGCAAAAAAAAAACATCTGTTTGGTTTTGATTATCGTGCTGAAATCATGCGATTTAAACCATATTAGTTTAAACTTCTTTAAACTTTTCTAAACGCACACATCCGAAGCACATGCATAGAAAGCGTCTGTCACACAGCATATGAGTACTAAACTAAACTTCTCTTTTATCTTATTGCGCTTAAACTGTCAAATACACACAAGTTTATATTAAAAACACGCAGGAGTTACAAAAACAGTCGGTTATGTCTGTGAAGGTAAACAGCTGGTAAAAAAATTGCATGTTTATGGTAGATCTGTGTGGCAGCAGTAATATACAGTAAATAAATCAATAAATCCACTACTCTCTTGTCTCCTCTGAGGCTGGGACTCTAAACAGTGTTCTGTGCTCATCTGTGCAGCCAACGACAGAACAGTTAGCATGCTTTGCTTTAACTTTTCCCATGGTGTTAGAATAGGTACACCATTGTCGCTTGTGAAAACAAAAAGCCTTGTGCTGTGGGTGAAAACGTGCAGATTAAAGGAGAAGTCCACTTCCAGAACAACAATTTACAGATAATGCACTCACCCCCTTGTCATCCAAGATGTTCATGTCTTTCTCTCTTCAGTCGTAAAGAAATTGTGTTTTTTGAGGAAAACATTTCAGAATTTTTCTCCATACAGTGGACTTCCATGGTGCTTCTAGTTTGAACTTCCAAAATGCAGTTTAAATGCAGCTTCAAACGATCCCAGATGCAGTTGTAAACGATCCCAGCCGAGGAAGAAGGGTCTTATCTAGTGAAACGATCAGTTATTTTCATAAATATAATACAATTTATATACTTTTGAATGTCAAACGCTCGTCTTGTCTTGCTCTTGACAGTTGGGGAATGTGTTTTTCGACATACCCTAACTGTCTTGAGCCAGAATACACAGAGTTCAGGCAGAGTAAGACAAGACGTTGAGGCGTTTGAGATTAAAAAGTATTTAAATTGTATTTTTTTAATGAAAATAACCCATCGTTTTGCTAGATAAGATCCTTCTTCCTCGGCTGGGATCTTTACAACCACACTTGGGATCGTTTGAAGCCGCATTTAAACTGCATTTTGGAAGTTTAAACTCGGGGGACCATATCAGTCCATTATATGGAGAAAAATCCTGAAATGTTTTCCTCAAAAGACATAATTTCTTTAAGACTGAAGAAAGAAAGACATGAACATCTTGGATGACAAGGGGGTGAGTACATTATCTGTAAATTGTTGTTTTGGAAGTGGAGTTCTCCTTTAAGGGGGCGGTAATATTATAATAAGATCACATTTCTATGTCACAGGGGGGAATGAAATCTGAGCAGCTCATTTTTTCACATTCTTGAAGAGAAAGGCTTACCAAAACAGTTACTGGGTTGTCCTGCTTCATATTTTCTAAGATGGTAGATGCATCGGGGACCCAATTACAGCACTTAAACATGAAAAAAGTCAGATTTTCACCTGATGGTAATATTGAAATCTTGTGACTGTGGCATAGTTCGTTTATAACCTGTTTAGCTTTTACTTAATGTGACTGAATTTAGGCTTCAAAATGAATGTGATAATTATCATGACGAACAAAAATAGGGATCAGAAACTATTGGTAGTCACAGAGCTTATTTTCTGCAGTAATCCGAAAGCCAGTGGAAAAATCCTATTGGGAACCAGGGTGATGCTAACTTCTGGGATGGCCAACAAAAATATATCATCACTGTAGTGGTCTATTACATTCTAGTGAATAAAATGAGATGGCAACCATGGATATGAGGAAGGACCTATGAGTATTTCCTGATGCTAACCAATGCTTTGCATTTTGAGATTTGTTCCTTAAATCCTTCAGGATATATCCCAGCGAGCCTCAGTGCTGTCTCTTTGTATCACCAAGTAGCTGATTACCTTTCTGTCACGGGCGACAACCATCAGACTTATCTACAAATAAATGCCACATCATAGCAGAATGATTTATTTTACTACTCATGCTCCACTGCACAACTATGCTCCACCGCATACATACAGAATACTGTTTGCACTGAAAAACAATGTGAATGTGTGTTTCTCTCCCGATACTCCATTTCGCCCACCTTCCTTGACCCTCTCCCTTCATCCTTGCTATTTTTAACATATACAGACATTGTTACTGTATCAGCCTCCAGTCCATTTTACCATTTACACTTGATATGGCCTTTAGGTTTTAAATGAAACATAAAACATTAATATAATACAGATACAATGCTATCATCACCACGACAGCTCAAATAGTGAATAACATGGATGTCTATAGATGATTCTAGAAGTTAATGTTTAAATCTAGAAATAAAAACCTAGAAGGTTTAGGATTTTAATGAGAATAATAATAACTAGATGAGTAAAGTTTGAGAATAAACTTTAAGTTGGCTTGAGAAAGCCTAGCCTGAAAGTTTGAAGCAGTTGTACAAGTATGAAAGCAGCTAGCATGATTTAACACATTGCTTATATGATTTAACATGTTGTTCACATGTTTTAGCATGATTAGCCTGTTGCTTGTATTTTTATAGGCTGATTACAATGTTGTTAGCGTGATTAGCATGTTGTTAACATAATTTGCAAGTTACTAGAATGTTGTTAGAATGATTATCAAGTTACTAGCATGTTTCTAGCCTGATTAGCATGTTGATAGCATGTTTCTAACATGGCTAACATGTTACTAGCTTGTTAATATGTTTCTAGCATGATTAGCATGTTACTAGCATGTTGTTAGCATGTTTCTAGTATGATTAGCTTGTAACTAGCACGTTGCTAGCATGATTACCAAGTTACTACATGTTGTTAGCATGATTAACATGTTACTAGCACGTTGCTAGCATTTTTCTGTCATGATTAACATGTTACTGGCATGTTGCTAGCATGATTAACATGTTACTAGCATGTTGCTAACACGATTAGCATGTTACTAGTATGTTGTTAACATGTTACTAGCATGTTGTTAACATGTTTCTAACATGATTAGCATGCTGTTAGTGTGATTAGCATGTTACTAGCATGTTGTTAGCATGTTTCCAGTATGATTAGCTTGTAACTAGCATGTTGCTAGCATGATTACCAAGTTACTAGCATGTTGTTAGCATGATTAGCATGTTACTAGGACGTTGCTAGCATTTTTCTGTCATGATTAGCATGTTATTAGCATGATTAACAAGTTACTAGCATGTTGCTAGCATGATTAGCATGTTACTTGCATGTTGTTAGCATGATAATCATGCTGTTAGCATGATTAGCAAGTTGTTAGCATGATTAGCATATTAATAAAATTGTTGTTAACTAGCACGTTGCTAGCATGATTACCAAGGTAATAGCATGTTGTTAGCATGATTAGCATGTTACTAGTATGTTTTAGCATGTTTCTAACATGATTAGCATGTTACTAGTATGTTTTAGCATGATTAACATGTTACTAGCATGTTGTTAGCATGTTTTTAACATTATTAACATGTTACTAACATGTTGCTAGCATGATTAGCAAGTTACTAGCATATTTTTAGCATGATTAGCATGTTACTAGCATGTTGTTAACATGATTAACAAGTTACTGGTATGTTTGTAGCATGATTAGCATGTTACAAGCATGTTCCTATCATTATTTAGATAGCTAGATAGATTAGAAATATTTGAAATATTAGAGTGAAAGCTTAAATGAGTCTAAATTGATTAGAAATAGTACATAGAAGGGAAGCTTGATTGAGCCTCAAGGGATTCTGGGAAGTGTTGAAGAGTGCTGGCTCATTTGAACATTCCATCGATGTAAGTCTATGGGACTTTTGGTGGTTTTGATAGTCTGGTTTACAAAAACTGTAAGCCGGATCAGTCTGAAAAGATATAGCACACCGAGTCAGACCAGTCTGAAGGTCTGGGCTGAGTTTGGTGGTTCTAGCTTGAAAGTTCTAGGAGGAGATAGATACCAAAATTTGGCTCAGAAGAAGTAGTAGATCAGTAAGTTGGCTTTCTCAAGCCAACTTAATAAATGTGAATATTTAACAAACTGTATGACCAAAAACTATAATGGATTGCTCTATGTAAACCTGTAAAACTATTAGAATAACAACGTGACCTGAATCACTCCTGCCTTTCTCTGTTTTTCATTTATTATTAAATGAATTGATGGAAACACACTTAGAATCATTTAGAACCAAAAAAAAAAAAACAATTTGGAAGATTAGATACCAGGTGAGTAATGATTGGCTACAGAAAGAGGATATCCTGTTCCTCTTCCTCCAAATGTAGGATAACCTCTCATTAATCTGTCAGTGTCGTAAATCGTGTCATTGGCCGCACAACTAAATAAATCTGATTTAACAGATAAAGCCTGAATACTCTCTGAGATTCTCTCTCTGAAAGAGAAAAAGTGCAAATACGTACAGTAGAGGATTGATCTAACAGCTGGCAAAGCATTATGTGGCTATATAATGTAAAGAAACTTCTTAATCTCCTCAGCGTATAATATCCTCACATTGTTCTCTCTATAAAAAAAATCCCTAAGCTTGTTCGGATTTGACATTTAATTATGACTTAGTGTAAAGAGAGGACATGCAGGCTTCAGATTTCAATGGGAAAACAACCGAGCGCTAGTATGATAGCAGAGCGTCTCATAACGGTGAGAGGAAAACTGTAGTCCTGCAGAGCTGAAATTATACCCTGCACATGAATTATCAACAGAAAACCCAGCAAGGAGCAGAAGAGCAGGACTTGGGGAGGGAATGGAGAGGATATACTGACAGGGAGGAATTGTTTTCAGTGGTTTAGGTGTGTGGCAGATAATAAAGAGCATAATATGCATTGCACTGCATGAGCTGTGAATGAATTCACACATTCAGAATGCTGACACAGGCTATATACATACAGTAGCTTGGGTGTTTCACATTCAAATCTGCTTGACTCCACACTAGCAGGAGATAAATGACATCAGGCTGATCAAGGGATAAAATTTCCACGTGTGGATTTATCATCCAGTCCATAATCCTAACCTTTGATTTGCTCTAAATGCAGGCCTACGACTGCTTGCCAAATAGTGAAATCCTTTGAGATAAAAAACTGTAAACATCACTAATTCTGCGTATACATCGTGTGTAGGTTTATTTTTAGACCTTTAAAAATAAATACATCTGACCATTAGCCTACATTCTGATTATGGGAATGTTTTTGTCCACATTTGAGCTACTACAATTCACATTCACATGTCATTAGCAACACATCTTAAGTAATTCCCTACCCTGCAATGTAAATATGTGATGATAACTAACAACATCCTCTTCTTGACTCGGAATTTAGAGAATTTAGAAGCTTTTTGGTTTCATAAAGTCGTTGTCCTCATTTCACTTGTTACGAAATGCAAACAAGACATCACAATAGCAGTTTCTGTGCAAGTACACAGTGTAAAATCCTATTCTTAATCAGCATCTTTGTCTTCTTTGCAAAAATACATTTTGTCAGGTTCATGAATAAAACATGTACACAATCTGCCAGAACTAGTCTGAACAAGACAAAATACACTTATTCCAGACACATTCTCTGAAGATAGGTTAATATTTTATATACTTTTGCTATTCAAATTTAAAATTTATCTCGTTGTAAGAATGGTTAGATATTTTTACTAGAAAAACAAGACAGATATTGATTAAGAATGGTGTTTTACTGCAGTCTAAACCCTTTCAAAGGGTTGGGAAGGGTGCATAAAATAAATGGATTATGCTTCTAATAATGCCAGGTCAATAGCAAAAAATTTCAAAACAGGCACTGATGAACTATTATTTCAGCTTGTTTCAAGCGCATAGACATTCCTGCTGAACAAATGGAGATTTAACATCAAAAGGCTGAAAAAAGAATATGTGAAAATGGTAATGGGCTGTGGGAGAACAAATAATTACTTATTCATAATCATTCCCAAGAAACTCTCGAGACATTTAAGATTCAGTACAACTATATACAGGAAAATCTTTCCAATGCACACTAATGTCTCCCATTAGCTTTCATTAGCAGAAATAATAGTACTTGCAAATTTGCTTTGTAACAAAGTTTTTACGTTCCGCAGCAGAAATTAGATTTGAAGTGTTTAGTTCCAGGTCATATTTAAGAAATGAGCACACAAGTATCTGATTCTTCAGCGCATAATTTCTCTCCATCCTCATCTGCTTGCTGACAGACATTTGAAAGTAGATGTTTCTTGCGCTTTGATTTCACTGTGCAATGCCAGAGAAGATCATCTTCCACTTTTATTTGTAAAAGTAACATCTTAATAGGAGAGACATGACATGGAGGAGAAAATATTACTGAGAAATCTCTCCAGGGAACTTCTCCAACTTGAAAAATGATGCTCTTGTGTAGTTGAGATTCTGACATAAGGTTAGAAACTGAAATGGATCGTGACATCCAACTGTACAACAAAACTTATCTTTCGTTATTCCATACGATCAGCGTAGTTCCCATGCTCTCATTCACCCGTCAAGAACAAGTTATTGTTGGCAAAACTCACATGAAATGCAGAGATGGAAAAGGGGAAGAATTAGGAGGATTATTGCTACCTGCAGGGTTGACGAAAGCGAGGTTTCTGGGTAAATTTAAGTAGATTTCATCAAGCAAACATAAACAGGTTTCTGGTGTGTGGATAGAATGGTCTTCTCAAGGGGAGAGGGAGCGTAGCACACAAACAAAGAAGATTAGAACAGGGGCCAAGGGCAGGATGGGAAGGTGAAAAAGTAAAAATCTACCGGGGAAGCAAGGAAAAAGGATTACAAGAAACAGCTTAAAAACGATCGGCTTTATGTTGGATAAAAAAAACTGCTGTAATTGAAATTGTTAAGATGTGATTCAGGCGCAGCTCACACATGAGCAGCGGTCCACGTATTAGTGGAGATTTTGCTGCTTACGCTATTACAGCAGTAATTTCAATGAAATTCATTTGAAAACATGGTTTCTTTCAGGAAAGAAACAAATGGCTGTCTATATGAGTAAGTCACTGAGTCTTTTACTTAACTGATATGGCCTACCCTACTTTCTTTAACCTAAGTACACAGACGAAGAACTAACCGCGCATGACCTTTCCTATGTGATATGCGCATTGCAGAGCTTGTGCAAGATGAGCATGTTGCTTTTTTTTTAAATTACGGATCGTTTTGTTAGACAGGACCCTTATTCCTTATTCCAATTCCCTTTGAAGCTCCACTGAAATGGCAATTTGGACCTTCAACCTTTTGGCTTGAACTATGTGGAGAAACATCCTGGAGTGTTTTCCTCAAAACATTTGAAAATTTGTTTTCAATTGAAGAAAGAAAGACATGAACATCTTGGATGACATATGGGTAAATTCTCAGAAAATTTTTGATTCTAGAAGTGAACTAATCCCTTAAAAGGATGCAAAACTCACTTTTACATGTTGTTTGAACATAAATGTGTGTTGGCAGTGTGTGTATACAAATATCCAGTGGTATTTTTTTAATCTTTACAAGTAATATCCCCTTTTTCAAATCAAGCCATTCTCAGCATCTTGTCTGTGTCGACCAAGGCCACTCCCACAATAGTTGATTGACACGGCCGTCTTACCTTAAGGCCCGATATACTTCAAACGAAATCGGCGAATGAACTAATAAGTCATTTCGAACAAAATCAGGCCTCAACTAAGTTTGTTTTGAGTTTGTTTCAGCAGTTCGAAACTGCTCACCAAAGCAAACTTTCTGGGGGAGTTTGTTTCAACTCATAAACACCTTTGAGCTACCACTGGTCTGTGGCGATTACGCAATTGGTGGGTGTGTTCTGGAACTCCACCGTCTTTGACGGGAGATTTTTTCCCAGTTTTATTACTCATTCCATGGAGGTTAGACGGGAGAACAACACCCAAACCAACAACAACAACACCAAGTTACTAGCAATATGAATACACTGGAGTGTTGAATAGCTGAGCTGGTTCAAATGTATCGGCACCTGTACAATCACTTGCTAAAGAGACTTTTAAAGGGGTCATCAGATGCCCATTTTCCACAAGTTGATATGATTCTTTAGGGTCTTAATGAAAAGTCTCTAATATACTTTGATTAAAAATTCTCAATGGTTTTGTAAAACAACACCCTTTTTACCTTGCCAAAATCAGCTCTGCAAAAATCATCTCATTCTAAGGGGTTGTTCCTTTAAATGCAAATGAGCTCTGCTCACCCCGCCCCTCTCTTCTCTCTGTGGAAAGACGATCTTGTTTACATTAGCTGCATTTAGCTGCGTTTGGCCGCTAAACTTTCTAACTACCACGTTATAAGGAAAGGCAATCACAAAGATTCATAAAAAAATGCTTATACTCACTTCTGCTGTAAGTAAGGCTGGATCACGAATGATTTGTGCGAACATAGACAGATATATGTAGATTGGGAGGCGCATTCCATTCACAAACAAACGTAATCTACTGCATCTTCAGCGGCTCAGATGTCGGGAGTAAATGACGACCACTATGTTCATTATTACATCCAGCAACACAACACCTTAATCGCTCAATCAGAGATATTCTTGTCTAACTTACATCCCAGCTCTGGCATCAAAACATGGAAAGTTACTGGACTGTTACAGCTGGTCTGAGGTAAGACGCTCATGTCAATCAACTATGGTGGGAGCAGCCTCTGTCGGTGTGACGGCACACCGACAGGCATCTGAGAACGGCTCGATTTGAAAAAGTGGATATTATTTTTACAGATTTCTACCACTGCATGGATTTTTATCATTATAGGGTAGATTTGTACATGCACTGCCAACACACATTAATGTTCAAACAACACGAAAAAGTGAACTTAGCATCCGATGACCCCTTTAAGATTTGGAGTAGGCATTTAAATCCTAGAAAGAAATTGCAACGAAGCACGAGTTATGTGACGTGGAGAAACAATCAAGACAAGTTTTCCAATGCCATGTAAAGAATTAAAGGAACGAGTGGAGATAAGGCGGTCAGTAGCAAATATATTTGTTTCAAATAAATGTTGTTACAGCAGCCAATGCTGTGTTCCCACATTTTTGCCACAAAATTACACTTTATTTAAAACAGAAAGCACATACTGGCGTACACGAGCAGCGCAGGGGTGTCGGAATGTTCGAATACAGTATTAATGTCGCTCAGCCTTTTTGAATATCTTTTTTCCCCCAAACGAAGAATGAAAACGAACTGTGTTTGAAGTTTTGAAGTATATCGGGGCCTGTTAGATGTGTAAACTAATACATTTTGACATTTGCATCATATAACCAGCTTCATATGTATGGCTTTTCTGACAGAGTAAACTTGCTCGGTAACCTACCTGGTATACCATTGCATTTGCAAATGCGTTTATATTTTTACGTTTGCTTTTGTGAACACTATCGGTTAAGTTTAAGGTAGGGTTTAGTGTAGGTTCTATCTCATTTTCAAACACAATTAACCTGAACATTTTCTCGCCCCCATGTCATCCAAGATGTTCATGTCTTTCATTCTTCAGTCGAACAGAAATTAAGGTTTTTGAGAAAAAACATTCCAGGATTTTTCTCCATATACTGGACTTCAATGGTGGCCAGCGGGTTGAAGATCCAGATTTGCAGTTTCACTGCAGCTTCAAAGGGCTTTAAACGATCCCAACCAAAGAATAAGGGTCTTATCTAGCAAAACAATAAGTCATGTTCTAAAAAAAATGTAAAATGTATATACTTTTTAACTACACATTACACATTACGAAATTACGTTGGAAAGGTTGTGATGTAGGCGGAAGTACCGACCCAGTGTTTACAAAGCAAATGTGTAAAGAAAGTCAAACGCCCTTTACATAAAAAGTTAAAACAACAAAGTCAGATGATTTTAAAGTTAAAGGAGAAAATACCACCAACATTGTTGTTTTAACTTGCAATAACTGGAACAGCATTACTGCCCATGTGACATTAGGCAATAATTAATTCATCTTAATCAATACCAAAAACTTCATAGCACACCTGAAATTGCCTCCCTGTATTTCATGTTAAACTGACCTACTGCTATAGCTCAATAGCTGTAATCCCAACTAACAAGTAGCCTACTGACATCAATCCACTATTTGCATATTGGAAGGGTCTGTATGGATGACCCAACACACCATTCTCCCAGTTGGCACATTGCTGGACGTCCCCCCTGATGCTGCAGAGAGCTTGTTGACAGTGCAGGCACACTCGACGGTCGCCCTACCTTTGTCTCATCTGAACATAAAAACTGTCTGTCTGAAATGGTTGCCCACACCTCCCAATGATTATTCAATGGCACATTTTGGAGTAAGAAATCCTTGATTCATTTGCTGGTGTTTTTGGATGTGGTTGGTGCGCTTTTGTTTCTCGCTTCTCCAGAGGCTGAGAACCCAAAGACTTTGTTTATCTTCCCTCTTCCTCTTTAGATGCGTGGCCAATCCTTCATGCATATGGTAAATACACAGACTCTGCCAAGAGTCAGAGAGAGGGAGACAGGAGAGATGAAGCGAGGGAGAAAGAAAATAAGCGCTTTTATGCCTTCAGAGATCACGCATCAGTCCTCTCAGGTGTTGTGCAATGCGTTGTTCACAATGAGATGGCGCAGACAGAATGAACCCTCCAATTCAGACAGGCACTACAAAAAGAGAGGCTCAGGTGGACTTAAAACCATGACACACTTGCCCACACACACACACAACCAAGCGCCAATCAGCGGTAAGACATACCCGCACTCATTCCACTCGCTGGGCACAGAGGGGAATAATCCAATTGGAATGGGACAGTGCTGTCATGGCGACGAAGATCTGGAGTGAAGGAGCTCTTCAATCAGAATATTCCCCACACGGACGGCCCTACAACACTTGTTGGAGTGTGAGCATCAAGTGTGCTTTTATTCCTGCAATGGAAGGGCATTTTTTTCTAGTTTGTAATATCAAAACATGATAGTCACACTTTTTACAGAAGTGAATACGTAAAACGCAAAACGAAAAAAAAAAGGTATGTCAAATGTCATTTCTTGGAAATGAAAACATGAGAATTTGCTTCAATAAAAATGCAACAACTTTCCCCAGCCTAAAAGGTATGAAATTATAATTTTCCTAAGTACAAAATAAAGTCTTTCACTTAAAATATCCCTTCATTACTGATATAATTTCCTCTTACCAAGCCTGCATTTATTTGATTCAAAATACTGCAAAAGCAGTAATATTGTGAATTATTTTTGCTATTTCAAATACCTGCTTTCTATCTGACTATATTTTAAAAGGTCAAGATGTACATTTTCAGCATCACTACTCCAGTCTTTAGTGTCACATGATCCTTTAGAAATCATTATAATATGCAGATTTGCTGTTCAAGAAACTTTTTTTTATTATTATTATCAATATTTAAAACAGCTGAAATTTTTTTTATGGAGTTTTACTACTTTTATTTAGCAAGGATGCTTTAAATTGATCAACAGAGATGATAAAGACATTTATAATGTTACAAAAGATTTCTCCTGAACTGAAAAATTCTAAGAAAACCTGAAAAAAAAACTGAAAAAAATTCTACTTAGCTGTTTTCAATATAATAATAATAAATGTTTTTCGAGCAGCAGATCAGAATATTAGAATGATTTCTGAAGGATCATGTGACTGGAGTAATGATGCTTAAAATTCAGCTTTGAAATCACAGGAATGAATTACATTTTAAAATACATTCAAATAGAAAACAGTTATTTTTAAGTAGTTCAAATATGTCAGAATTTTACCGTTTTTGCTGTACTTTGGATTAAATAAATGCAGGCTTGGTGAGCAGAAGAGACTTCTTTAAAAAAAACATTCACAATCTTACTGTTCAAAAACTTTTGACTGGTAGTGTATGCCAGTGTGGGTTTTATTATTTTAATTTTCAGAGCTACAAAAATATGATGATATTAAAATCTTTGTAGTATTCAAAAAAATACACTTTTAATTTTATTAAGGGGTTTTAAACACAAAATGACTGAAACTAACATACAAACACACTGCTAGAAAAAAAACACATCAAATTAAAGGAGACATCATTTTCCACAAGTTGGTATGATTCTTTAGGGTCTTTATGAAATGTCTGCAACATACTTCAGTTAAAATTCCAATGGTAATGTAAAACAACACCCTTTTTACCTTGTCAAAAACAGCTCTGTTTACAGTGACACGTTTCGATGTATATCTCTTTAAATGATAATGAGCTACTGGACACACATGGTGTTATATGCAAACACCACGTAAAAGTGCTTTTTGCATTGGATGTCCCCTTTAAGCTTAATTAACTTAATGTTTACTTCATGATATACAGTATTAAAAAACAGGTGTTAATCTATTGAAATACCTAGAGGGCTACTTGCGTCATTTTTCTGGCACATTTTGTATAGTTTAGGAGTATCAAGGCTTTTGATTTGCAAATACTACTTGATCATATTAGATAAAGTGAGACTCAGATCAAAAAGACTTCAGATATTACAAGCTGGAGGCCAACAGGCTCAAGGACGGGTTGACTCTTTGTTAATCACATCCAAGAAAAGTCAATTTTTTACATTTTTAATGCTGAGCTTTTACAGTCAGGCCAAAGACTACTTGTTAAAAGACATAATTAAAGTAACTCTTTGTAGGACTGAGGTTTTTAATAGCCTACACTCAGTGGCAAAGATTACAGCAAGGGTTAAAAAGCACATTTAAAGAAATGTTAAGCATTAAGAATGAATCTAACTGAGATATTATACTGTATCTGCTCTCAAGGATTCTTAAAGAATGAGCAGTTATATCAAACTGCATTGCTTAAAGGGATAGTTCACCCAAAAATTCTGTCATTAATTACTCATCCTCACAAAATAGTAGTGTAACTGCAAATCTGTTTGGTATATACGGAATATTCTACACAAAACAGCTATCGTTATTATGAACTAATGAGGTAAAACCAAGGAAGACATAAATCAAAGCTGTTAATTAAACATTAAGGAACATTTCCACAGTGTTGGAATAATGCCTGCATCCCTACTGAAATCATAATGTATCTGAATGTAAACCAAGCCTTGGCGTAAAATTCACAAATGAAGTGTTTCAAAATGTGCCTAAAAATTCTCTTCACACTGACACGCTGAGCACTGATTGATACATGCGCTTCAGCATCTTACCTTCTCTCATCCATAAACATGCATGGCTGTGTGCAAGGTCAGGTGGAGGCCGCTGAATGGAGACAGACTCTCAAACAGGTGAACACCGCTGGAGCTCAGAGGTCAGTGGGCCGCCACTGGAGACCGTTTAACCGGCATTATGGAAATAGCAGAGTGAATAAGATTCTTCCTGTAGCTTTAAGAGGGCAAGCCACTTTAATACTAATGGGAGAAGAGAGAAACAGAGAAAAGAAATAATCAGAAATGCAACTGCAATACTAGATATGTGCTCATAGATGTCTTTCTTAAACTAAATAAAGTTTACTCTTGGTCATACAAATTCTATTTGCATATGAGCAATCTACAATGAATAATTTGGCTTTAAGGAGTCTTCTGTTTTAGAGCGCCTACACTGCAAATGATAAATCATATTTTGACTTGTTTTTCAGTAAAAAAGCTTAAGTAAAAAAGCTTAAGATAATTAGACTTATTTTCAGAGAAAATTTTTAAATGTTTTTAAAAGAAGTCTGTTCTGCTCACCACGCCTGCATTTATTTGATCCAATGTACAACAAAAACAGCACATTTTTGAAATATTTTTACTATTTAAAATAACTGCTTTCTATTTGAATACATTTTAAAATGTAATTTTTTCCTGTGATTTCAAATCTGAATTTTTAGCATCATTACTCGTCACATGATCCTTCAGAAATCATTCTTTTATTCTGATTTGCTGCTCAAAAAAAGATTTTTTTTTATTATGTTGAAAACAGCTGGGTAGATTTTTTTCAGGTTTCTTTTATGAATAGAAAGTTCAGAATAACAGCATTTATCTGAAATAGAAATCTTTTGTAACATTATAAATGTTTTTATCATCACTTTTGGTCAGTCCTTGCTAAATAAACTCCACTGTTTTAAATATTTTATATAATAATAATAATAATAATAATAATAATAATAAAAAAATGTTTCTTGAACAGCAAAATAGCATGATTTCTGAAGGATCATGTGACACTGAAGACTGGAGTAATGATGCTAAAAATGTAGCTTTTATCACAGGAATAAATTACATTTTAAAATATATTCAAATAGAAAACAGTTATTTTAAATAGTAAAAATATTTCAAAATTTTACTGTTTTTGCTGTTCTTCGGTTCAAATAAATGCAGGCTTGGTAAGCAGAAGAGACTTCTTTAAAAAAAACAAAACAAAAAAAAAACATTAAAAATCTTACCGTTCAAAACCTTTAAATAAATAAATAAATAAATAAATAAATAAATAAATAAATAAATAATAATGTTTGTCCTGTTTAAAGTATAAGCATTTTTTAAAAAATATTTATTTAATATATTGTTCAGTATGATAAGGTTAATTCAACATATTTCAGATATTATTCAAAACACAATCCTTAATATCTAAAACATGCCAAAGGGGTAAGAAAAGTAATCTTAATACAAAGAAATATTCTTTGAAAACAAAGTATATAAACTTTTTTTATGCTTAAAATAGGAAAAAGAGATGTGAAAAATATACTTCAAGACATATTTCAAAATCTAATCTTTGATATAGAAAAATTTAACTTTAAATTTAAAATACAATCCAATAAAGTGCCAAAGGGGTAAGAAAATAAACTTTCAGGATATAATATAAAATATTAGCCTTAATATTTTATGCTGTTTTGCTTCTCAAGTAAATATATTTTGTTGTATAATGATGTTTAGATGGAAATCGAGACAAAAATATTGATATATTGCAGTGAAAACTCATATAACCGGTCAAGTTTTTATTACTTTTTAATATTCCGCTCAAACGTAACTCATAAACGGCAACTAAACATTGACATTTTCTCACAACAGCTTTGACAACTATTTAAAGTTTATGAAATCCACTGACCAAAAGAGCTGTCAAAGAGTCAGGCTTCAGATATGATCCATACTCCTTTGAGACTCTCTCACTGTCAGTCATTTGACAAGTCATCCTCATCCGTATGGCTATAAAGCATATTTCTATGGGGGATTTGAGCACGGGGGCTGAGGGAGGGGGACGGACCCTTTGTACCTTTGACCGGTGAAAGTACAATCAAGAGGTATAACTCAAAAGAAAAGAGCGAGAGAAAAAGGACAGATGATGGGGTGGGCTGACAGTAATGGATGAGTGAAGAGGACCTCTGAGGTTCGCTCATCTCGCAACCGGAGAGATGTCATCAATAACTCATCTGACACGCTGCACCGGGATACAGTGAGCGTCCTCCCCCATCAGCACTCAGATCAGAGACGACTGTGCCATTCTGCTCCAAAAGAGGAGAGCTGCGAACAAGTGCTGAGAGAAGGGAAAAAAAAGAGTAAAGAGAGCACATTAGATTACTCTGGATGAATGAGAAAAACATCAACAATGAGGCGGAGGTGACTGATTACTAGCTACACTCCAAAGTCCATAAAAATACAGCCCAATGTATGAAGGAACTTTAAACGCATTGAAAAAATAACGCATTGCATTGTGTAGCGTTTTGGGGTTGCATAATATTATTAAAGTAAATTTAACTGAATATGTATTAGTATTTGCCTGGACATTTGCCTGTTTTTCTACTGATTTTTTTTCTTGCAGTGTTTACTCAATACATCATACACCCCAAATAATAATAACAATAATAGTAATATTTTATCTTTTCATTCATTCCATTTTCACACAGTTTTTTGTTTCCGTCATGTTTTAGACCCCTTCTCCTGTCCTGAATACCTCCTCTTCCTGCTGGAGCAGGGGGAGAGATCTCTCAAGGACCATACAAGACTCTTCCTCGAAGTAGCTAATTACACCAGATACCCGGACGACACGCTCTGCAGAGCGCGGTAGTCCGAAGATGGTCCTCCAGAAAGTTTTGCCGCCTTTGTGGAGTGGGTACTGGCGAGAAACGAATCTCCCTTCACCATTAGACCTGAGGATGATCTCAACAGTCCCACTCTGGACCCAGTGCCCACTACCCAGAGCACATGCCTGAGCCCACCGCTGACGGACAGCCAGAGCCCACCACGACTGATGAGTCATCGCCGCATGGAGCGACAGAGCCACGGATCGCCTCGGAGCCGGAGCTGCATATGACATCAGTCCAGGTGTGTGAGCTGGCAACAACGCCCACCGGGAGGCAGAAAGCCGTGGCTAGTGATATCGCGGAAGGGAGCTCCGCCCACTGCAACACGGCTGAGGGTGAGCTGGTTGAAAATATGGGAGTGTTTGAGGCTGGGGGGTATATATACCTAATTGACCTGTGAGTTGACCTACCCCCTCTCCTTCTACCTTCATCGAAGTGGACTGAAACGGTCATGCCCAAGCTCAGCCCTCAGTGGGCTCCCCTGCCTAAGCTCAGCCCTGAGGAGGCTAACAAATGCCCACCCTGCCACCCGCTCCTGCCTCCTTCTTCGCTGCTGTCGTCTGGCAGCCCCTCTGCTCACCCTCAGTCCTCCATCTGTGAGGCGGGTTCACCGCTGGTCTGCCAGTCTCCATCAGCGTTACGGCTGGAGGATCCCTCGTCTCCACCTCCAGCCTTAGAGTCCAGGACTCCACCTCGGCCTGTTGACCAAGCAGCTCCAGTGTGGCTCCTAGCTCCCTCCTCTCCGCCATGGCCTGGCAGTCCACTGGCTCCACCAGGCTCCCTCATCCCTCTGGCTCCACCTTGGGCTGTCGTCAACCATCCTGCGCCTCGGTACTCCACTCCTCCAGCATCACCTTGTCCCTCCTGCTCCGTCAGTCTCCTCCATCCCTCCTGCTCCAACTTGGTCCTCTGTCACTCCGGCTCCACTGTGCCCTCCCAGACCCACGCCTCTGCATCAGTCGGCGGACCTTGGCCCTCCGGATCCTCCTCGCCAGCCTGGCTCATCGGCTCTCTGCCTTGGGCTCTGACGCCATTGACCAGCCCCCCATGGCTCCTCCCTCTGTCGGCTCCTCCATGGGTCATCATCATGGCTGTGGCCTGGTTCCCATCTGGCTCCTCCTGCTCCTAGTCCCTCCTGTCTCTGTCTGGTCCACCCTGGTCTCTCCTGTTGTCTCCCTGGCTCCTCTCTCCATCTGGTCCACCCTGGTCTCTACTGTCGTCTCCCTGGCTCCTCCCTTCATCATCTCCATCTAGGACTCTATTCGTCGTCCTCGTCCCGGATGTCCATCCTCCTCCCGAGCCTCCTCCCAAGATTCCACCTACGCCTCCCTCTGTGGTTATTGTTTACGTCACGAGGATGTGCCTTCCGGGAGGGGGGGAATAATGTCAGGACTATGGACCTGTTTAGTCTTGTGTTGCCACGGTTTTGTTTCCTGTTTTCCTTATTTGGTCACGTTCCTATCCTTGTTTAGTTTAACTGATGATCCCATGCGCCTGTTTTTTGCAATTACCAAGTGTATTTAGTTCCTGTCTGTTCATTTGCATTTGGTCGGGTCTACTCGTTGTTACGTGTGTCATTTCAAGCCTTGATTGTGGATTATCCCTTGTGTTTCTTTATTAAAAGACTATTGACATTAATTCATGCTCCTGTGTGTTTCTCCAGACAGCGTATTGTGACAAAGACTTACATTTCAAATTATAGCTAGATTATTCATTTTATTTTTCTTATTTAATTCTTTACACCATTTTTTTGTAATTATCAAAAAGGTTTAGGGTGTTTTCACACCTGCCTCATTTAGTTTGGTTGAATCGCACTAGAGTTCGTTTTCCCTCTTGGTGCGGTTCGTTTGGGCAGGTGTGAATGTAGCAATCGCACACGAGTGCGCACCAAAAGCGGACCAAAGAAGCGTACCGAGACCTCCTTGATGAGGTGGTCTCGGTACGCTTTCAAACGAACACTGGAGCGGTTTGTTTGTGATCCAAACTCGAACAGACCCAACTGCAAAAAGTACTACACCTTTTTGGACTATTCCAAAAAGGACCCAAAACGACAGAAAAATGCTACAATGTATCATTTGTTGCCCTTGGTCCGGACCAAATGAACCGAACCACAGATGTGAAAGCACCCTTAGTCTTTAAGAAAAACAATAAGAAAATGGCTCTGCTTTCAGAGAAAATATCTTAAGTTTGTTTTTTTCCTGTTTTAAGGCAAGAAACTACAAGTGTACATACTTTCCCCAGTTTTATTAATCACAGTAAATTTGGAATAATGTTTTGTATTACGCATTTTTTTTAATGTAATGTTTAAGTATGCAAATAAGGCCTTATCTATTTAAATAGCACTCATTTCCAGAGCAGAAATCTGGAACACTGGATAATGCAGCTTTAAAATGATTCAAAGTTGTATTTTATCGACATATTAGAGTTAAAAGATTTTACAGAGGGGATCTTGTATATCCCTTTTTTATCGTTCCATGAATCTGAAAATACTTTCAACACCCAGGGAAACATAAATAAATAAATTTCAGAGATTTATTCTCCAAGTTTGCACAAACACACATGGAATTTGTTGTTTTCACCATGTTTTTAGGCATAAAACATTAAATATATACCGGGTGAATGATACATGAACAAACACCTCAGAGGGTAGAAACAAAACTGGAAGGTTTAGTGCATGTAAGTGCTAAAGTGGAGATTTCTGGCTCAGTGCATTCTCATTTTGAAACAAATTTGTATTATAATTGAAATCTACAGGTGCAAATAGATAATGTAATAAAATAAACTCATAAATGTGTATTTTAGATGTTGTTTTTCCTGTAGTCTGAAATAAATGTTATGGAAGCAAAATTTTTTTTAAAAAGTCTTAATGTCTTGTGCAGTTTTGCTTGCTGGTGTACAAACATTTATCTTGTTTTGAGGATGTTTAAATGTTATACTGGAAAACAAAAATACTGATTACCAACATATATTTTTAAAGCATTTTACACAATCGTGGTCTCAGTTTGCTATTCTGAGTGAAACTGATCACAACTGATCAAAAGCAGCCTTGAACCTCAAGGGCTGTAATGTTCAATTCACCAAAACAAACCAATACTGAAACATGGTTTGACCCACACTTAATACAAGAGTTTAACTGTGGAGAACATTAATTGGGAGAAAATGTGTGCTTCTGAAACCTTTCAAATAGAATATTGAATGTCTAATCTTGTCAAACTATGCCAGTTAAACTCACAAGCAGTTATCTGACAGTTTCATAGATTACAGAACATCAAAGCGGGGAAATACAAAGTTAGCTAACAAAGTTTTTGACATCTTGACAGTTCCAACATCAATCACAGACCACAACACATTTTAGTTTAAAAGTGACAGATGTCCTTCATTTCACAAATGTTATTAACTTATTACAAAAAAAAAAAAAAAAAAAAAAAAAAAAAGTTTAATTAGGTTTGACCTATAATCATGGAAAAGTTTACATTTTAATGCTAGGACTTTTTTAATTAGATATATTTATTATATATAATCCATTCTTTGAAAGCCTGTTAAAGGTATAGTTCACTCAAATATGAAAATTCTGTCATTTATTACTCACCCTCACATTGTTCCAAACCCGTAAGACCTTCGTTCATCTTTGAAACACAAATTAAGGAATCTTAATTTAGATATCTTAATTTGTGTTCCGAAGATGAACGAAGGTCTTACAGGTTTGGAACGACATGAGGGTGAGTAATTAATGACAGGATTTTCATTTTTGGGTGAACTATACCTTTAATCCTTGATTCAGCTTTAATAAACAAAAAGTTAGTTTCAAATAAAGTTTCACCTCATATGAACTGACCCAAAATTAAAATATAATTTTAAAAGAACACTTCATTTTTATGCACTGTTACCCTCCCAGTGGAAACAACTGCTAGAAATACACTCATTTGAAGTAGTATAGCTGTTAAACACTCAGTAATCCTCCTATTACACAGCAGTTTAGCCTAGAGTTTGCGTTACATAAATCAGACTAACCTCACAAGCTCTGCTGGGAAATGTGAGGTGACCTGATTTTGCCCAAAATTGTAATTATTTTGTTCTATAATTAATGTTTATTTGTGAGTAAGCTCCCTAGCAGTGAAACATGAACTCAGAATAGAAGTGCAGACGCCCTGGGGCATCTGCCTGGAGGAGGACCTCACCTTGTCAATAGTAAACAACAAAGGGGTAACCATGCATGCTGTTTCACCTTGCAGTCCATGTTTACAGAAACCTTCATGAATATGGTATAATTTGATGCTTAGTGAGACAAAACTATCTTATTTTATATTATATTATATTATGTTATATTATAGCACCTCTTCAGGCCTTCAGCTATCCTTTCCTGTGGCCTTTCTCTACAGATCTACTGCATTTGAAATTGCATACTGTCTGAGCATCAAGCATGCATGTGTGCAAAATGCAATACTACATACACTGACATGATGGCATCGTTTTGCCTATGTTTTATGAATATGGCGAATTCAGACATTCTACTCACTATATAGTAGGAGTTATGCATAATCAGACACAGGGTTGGTGTCTGAGGCAAATTCTTGGCTCAAAAAAACAAAGTCATAAAAGGTTATGGACAAAAAAAGCATCCAAAAATACTGTGTTGAGTCAAAATTCCACACAAAGAAATTCAACACAACTCAAAAGTTATTTTTCCCCATCCTATGAAAAAGAAATATTATAAAATGACATTGAAGGGGGTCAAAAAAGGTTTTTGAGAAAATTACGGAATATCAAATACATAAATATTTTAATTGATTAAATATTAAATAAAAATCATATGTTCTAGGGCTAAAAAATTAATACCTATAATCAGTAAAGACACATCAAATTGATCAAAAGTGATAGTAGAGAACATTCCAGGATTTTTCTCCATATAGTAAACTTCAGTGGTGACCATTGGGTTGAAGGTTCAAATTGCAGTTTCAGTGCAGCTTCAAAGGGATCTGCATGATCCCAGCTGAGAAATAAGTGTCTTATCTAGCAAAATGTTTGGCCATTTTCTAAAAAAAATTCAAATTTAGACATTTTAACCACAAATACTGGTCTTGCTCTAGCTCGACCTCGCGTAATCACGCACGTGTGATGTAGGCGGAAATACCGACACAGTGTTTACAAAGCAAACGTGCAAAGAAAGTCAAACACCCTTTACAAAAATGGTAAAACAACAATGTTGGACAATTTTGAAGTTGGAGGAGAAAATGAGATGGAGTTTTTTGCCCTACCCTACCTTGTTGAACCGAAGTACACAGACAAAGAACTAAACACACATGACTTTTCCAACACGATCATGCAATGCGTGAAGATGCACATGCACATCGCAGAGCTAGTGCAAGAAGAGCATTTGTGGCATTTTTTAGAAAATGTCCAATTGTTTGCTTGACAAGACCCTTAGTCCTCAGCTGGGGTTGTGTAGAGCCCTTTGAAGCTGCACTGAAACTGCAGTTTGGACCTTCAACTCATTGGGCACCACTGAAGTTCAACATATGGAGAATAATCCTAGAATGTTTTCCTCCAAAACTTTAATTTCTTTTCAAACGAAGAAGCAAAAACCTGAACAGCTTGGACGATATGGCAGTGAGTAAATCATCACATCAATTTTTACTCTTGATGTGAAATAATCCTTTAAGCAGCTGCTTTTAACATGGACAATAAGAAATGTTATCATACAAATGATTTCTGAAGGATCATGTGACCCTGAAGACTGGATTAATGGCTGCTGAAAATGTAGCTTTGCCATCACAGGAATAAATTACATCTTAAAACTATTAAAATAGAAAACAGTTGTTTTGAATTGCAATAATATTTTGGGAATATCACTGTTTTTACTAATCAAATAAACACAGTCTTAGTGAGCATAAGAAAAAAGATTTTTAACCCAGACACTAGTATCCAAAAAAAAAACAAGGACTTTGTGGAGAACAAGTGAGAGAAAGCATGATGCAATATTTTTGTTTCAGTGTGTTGTTTGTTAGAATGTCAGTCACAAACAGTGATGCACCTCTTCCAGAAAACTCCAACTAAGAAACTCTTTATAAAATTGGAAAGTGGGGAATTGTTTCTGCCAGCTGCCTTAAGAAGCTACAACACCTCTAGCTTCAGCTAGAAGTAACAAAATTGCTCACAGACAGTTTTGCTTTGCCACTGTGTGTAATGGTTTATACCATCTCCTGTATTTGCACTGTCTGAGCAGATTATGTTTTTGTGCATTTTCAGTTTGATGTTGCTGCTGTATTGTTTCTGATTTTCCCATCTGGGAGCAACAGGGTACATCTATAAACGTACTGCAGCTATTGAATACATCTTCACATAAATTGCTTGTTTTCTATACAACGCATGGACTGACAATTCTCTCCTTGCACTAACCTGATTTACACTTTTTAAAATGCACATATTTATGATGTAATTGAATAAAAACCTTCAGAGGGAAATGGTTGCACGCTAGTCTCTCTCTGGCCTTGTTCTGAACTACATCAGGAGCCACCACATGGCCTCGGTTTCAGATCCATCTGTCTATGCATTGCCTTGCATTAATTTGCAGAGGTGTCAAAGCCTTTCATTTGAATAGCACAACATACACATTCAATATGAATGCCAACACGAGAGGAGGCAAATATTTGTGGCCAAAATGACTGCAGGCTTAATAAAGGTCATCATTCTCGTTTCTGACTTCTTCTGCATACATGTAAACCTGACATTCCCAATTTCCAAATTTATCCCACTGTTCCTCCATCAGATGAGCTGACCTGACCGGTGTCCGTCTCCACATCTGCTGTGCATTTTTAAAAGGCCCGATTTCCATTTCAAACGGCAAAGCTGTGATCTCTCCAGGGCTTTTCTGTGGAACACAGACAGAATTTGAATGGTGCAACATAGTTGTGAATATAGCCAGATGAATACATCACAACACTTTGGTCTGTTCTGGCAAACATAAAACGCATGGGGCAATTAGACGGTCGGACCTCGGAAAGCAAGCTGCTGTTCCCATGTAAAGAATGTTTAGAAAATCTTCAGTCAGTGAGATCTGGCTTTCATGATAGTGCAAAATATTTTTAAGAAATAAAAAATCATACTATTCGTGTAATTCAAACGGGCATACTTTTTGAACTTCATGCACAGTCTAAAAGCAGTGAAAGTTCAGTAAATCACAGTGCAACACAATGGATATCTCCATGGTGAAAGCTATTATTAACAGTAAAACAGCAATACCAAGATGAATGAGAAATGTGCAATTTTCTTGTTATGGAGGGTCATAATCAATAGGTCAAACTCATACGGTGGCTTAAATCGCTTTATAATAGGTTTGATGGATTAAAAAAGTCAGGGAGAGAGACTGCCTAGACTGTCTGTGTCATTCCGAATGAAAACAAATGTGACATATGTGTTTGGCCAGGCTCCAGTAAACACTGGCTGTGTGTAGCTGGTGGGTCATCAGTGTGTCTGTGTGTGTGATGGGGAGGTAAACAGCCATGGGCAACTTCTTGTGCGGGGCCAAATTCAAATCAGCTCGGTGAGTGGGGCCAGGTCCTGTGTTCAATGAAGATTTATTAGTCTAGTCCAACCGGTATTTGGTTGGCAGTCAAAATTTTTATAGGCAATATGATTAGACCGAGGATTTACAGCTTCCAAAGAAATTCGGTCTAAAACATGAATGCATTTATTTGATTAAAATGGTGAAATCATTTTTGGTCAAATTGTGAATCTAACTGAACTGTTTATCTTGTTTATAAACAGCATAAAGGCATATAAGGAAAAAAGTAGTAAAATTCACTGTACATTTGCATGCAGTGTTGTGACTGTTCAGCCTTCAAGTGTAGGAAATGTGAGGCAGTTGGAGATAATTGATTCCTGGAGGAAGGAGGGTGGCAAACAGGCAAGATACTGACAACACAGTTCCCCCTGCTGCGGTTGGTCTAGATTCAACATTGTATTTGATAGGTTTTACAGACTAAAAGACATACACACTTGCACACATTGTGTGACTAACTCCAGTTATATAATTCAGTGACAGAGGAAGATTTTCTTCAAATAAATCTAGCCCCTCTTTCTCAGAGACATCCCTAAAACACAAATGAAAAGTATTAACCAGTGTAAGGAAGGGCAAAAAATGATGTCGGGGCAAAACAGGCCTGGTTAAGTTGAAAAAAAATATCTATTTAATTGTACTTAAAGGGCTAGTTCACACAAAAATGAAAATTCTGTCACTACTTACTTACCCTCATGTTGTTCCAAACCTGTAAGATCTTCATTCGTCTTCAGAACACAAACTAAGATATTTCTTATGAAATCTGAGAGCTTTCTGACCCTGCATAGACAGCAACGCAACTGACACGTTTCAGGAAACCGTTAAAACAGTCCACGTGTACGGAAGTACTAAGAGGCCATGCATTAAGTTTTTTCCTTCGTTTTCTCATGATCACAACATAAGTTGTTTTCTCGTGATCACAACATATTTTGTGATCTTGACATAACGAGAGTTGTTTTCTCGTTATCACAGCTTAATTTTCTTGTGATCTTGACATTGTTTTCTCATTATCACAACATAACAAACGTCGTTTTTTCATTATCACAACTTAATTTTCTTGTGATTTCGACATCACAAAAGTTGTTTTTTTGTTATTACAACTTAATTTTCTCATGATCTCGACAATGATTTCTCGTTATCACAACACACATGATTTTTCATCATCACAACCTAATTTTCTTTTCTCGACATTTTCTTGTTATCACAAGCTAATATTTTGTGACGTCGACATAGCAAAAGTTGTTTTCTTATCACAACTTCATTTTCTTGTGATCTCGACAGTGTTTTCTCATTATCGCAACATAAACATTTTCTTGTTATCACAACTTAATTTTCTTGTGATACTGACATAATAAAAGTTGTTTTCTCGTTATCACAACTTAATTTTATTGTGATCTCGATATTGTTTTCTTGTTATCACAACTTAATTTTCTTGTGAAACTGACATAATAAAAGTTGTTTTCGCGTTATAACAACTTAATTTTCTTGTGATCTCGATATTGTTTTCTCGTTATCACAATTGAATTTTCTCGGTTTCTCAACAATGTTTTCTCGTTTTCATGACATAAATGATTTTTCATCATCACAACTTAATTTCCTTGTGATGTCGACATAAAAGTTGTTTTCTCGTTATCACAAGCTAATTTTTTTTAGTGATGTCGACATAACACAAGTTTACTTATCCCAACTTAATTTTCTTGTGATCTCGACGTTGTTTTCTCGTTATCATGACATAAACGTTGTTTTCTTGTTATTACAACTTAACTTTCTTGCGATCTCGACATTGTTTTCTCATTATCACGACATAAACATTTTCTTGTTCTCACAACTTAATTTTCTTGTGATCTCGACATTGTTTTCTCATTATCATGACTTAATTTCTCATGATGTCGACATAAAAGTTTTTCTCTAATCAAACAATCATTGTTAAAAGAACCACTTTTGTTATGTCGAAATCACAAGAAAATTATGTTGTGAAAACGAGAAAACAACTTTTAATATGTCGAGATCACAAGAAAACATCTTTTGTTATGTCGTAATCACGAGAGAACAATTCTCGTTATGGCGACATCACAAGAAATCAAGAAAGAAAAAATTATAATAATGCATGGTCTCTTTGACCTTAATTTAACGAAATTGTGTTACTCTTGTGAACACGCGTCGAAGACTGACAGAAAAAAAGAAAATTGTTGAATTAAGTCATTATTTTTTATTCCTTTGTGCGCAAAAAGCATTCTTGTACTTTCATAAAATTATGGTTGAATCTCTTATGTTCAATGGACTATTTTAACGATGGCCTTACTACCTTTATGGGCCTTGAACGTGGTAGTTGCGCTGCTGTCTATGCAGGATCATAAAGCTCTAAAATTTCATCAAAAATATCTTAACTTGTGTTTCAAAGATGAACAAAGGTCTTACAGGGTTTGAAAAGAGATGATCATAATTAATGATGGAATTTTCATTTTCGGGTTAACTATCCCTAATTATACTTGTTGATACTCACACAAACCTGTTGATAATACTAGACGTAAACATGATGAATTAAGAATCTTTCAAATAGTAAATTCAACATCAAATGTTTCCACAAGCCAGTTTTTGACATATTTACGATGATTTATTTAAGAATTTGGTCCTCACAGGTATAGATGAACCTGTATACACACATACAAATGCACTGTGGTTGGGAGAACTGGCAAACAAGAAGAACTTCTCGAGTCACTTTGGCTTGCTAGTCACATAAGACAAGTCGCTGAATGTCATAACATGTGACATTTATCTGCCCTCAGACATTTATGCCAATCACACACACTCACAAATGCAAACGCCTTACCACAAATAGAAGCTGGCCTACCTCCAGCAGCACTTGTGTGACAGTGATTTGCTTTGTGTTACAGGCTACAAGCGCCATCATTCCCCTCTGGTATGGCTATAAAAGGTTAACTTTTTTTCAGTTTCACATCGAAAGTTTTAGAAATGTGATTTTATGCCTGAAGAAAACAAACAGGATGTGGCATTTCCATTTGTGAAAAATAAACAAATAAAACCTGAAATGAAGTTCAGTCTCTCAGGGGAAAGTATATTAGTGTGAACATTATATGATGAAGAAGTTATTTATTCAGCCATTCCACATCAAATCTATGATGAATGACAGGCAGGAAATAAATCATATCATGGTGAAATATAAAATGATTTGGTTTGAAAAATGGAGCAAAAAACAGTGAATGACACAAAACCATTTAACTCAAATAGACTTACAGAATAATTTGCTACTCTAGTCAAACATAATAAACATAAGCGTCCACCCCGGTTACTTAAATACAGGTGCTTTAGGCATTTAAAATCAAGAAACGCTTCTATAAGCGTTCGTTCTGTTCTGAAAACAACAGAAGACAAAAATCTAATAATAAACAGAGACATCCTCGTCTGTGTACGCTTATCTTTCCATTATATGTTTTCATTTACATGTAAATAAAGTTCTTTTTAGGACTTTGCCTCCATTATCAAAGCACCAAAAGTATGAGCTGTTTCATGATGAATATGTTTGTTTTAATCTGCAAATATCTTTTTCATTATGGGTGAGGTGCACAGCTTGGAATAATTCCAAGGGCCAATGACGAAAATGTCATTAGATACGACAAATTTATTCTAGTCACAACTGTGTATTAAAGCAACAGTTCACCTCAAAATGAAATTTCTGTCATCATTTATTCACCCTCATGTCATTTGAAACCCATAAGACTTTGGTTAATCTTCAGAAGACAAATTAAGATATTTTTAAGTGAAGCCTGAGAGGGTTTTTGTCCTTCCACTGAAAGTCCAGGTAGCCAAAATTATCCAAAAATGTCAAAGACATCATAAAACGGATCTACAAGTCGAGTCTTGTGACGAGATGCAATCAAAGATGAACAGATCTAATTTAGGCTTTTACTCATATCTAAACACTCATTTCTTATGGATTTTGGTCTTTTGGAGTATCAGTTGAGGGATAGAAACCTCTCAGGCTTCATTAGAAATATCTTAATTTGTGACTAACCAAAGTTTTATGGGTTTGACATGAGGTTATGGTGATAGAAATTTCATTTTTGATTGATTAATGAGAAGCAAGTCATTATTTCAGTCTTTGCAGAATAATATTTTCACTCAAACATCAAAAACTCTTCAATAGCAAACAGGAAACCATCAAACCAACCAGTAACCATTATCAACCCCAACTCAATCTGTAAGCTGCCCTCACCATCTGCCCTGCTGGCACTCATTAATGGATCTGCATGAAGAAGCGCTGCAGTGGAATCAGAGTGAAGGAGAGAGCAAGAGCATAATGCAGCCGCAGATGCTGCAGTGAAAAAAGCGGAAGGACCACACGAGACAACTCATCCTCTATGGTATGGCTCTATAATAGCTCACTAATGAGTGTTCTGACTTAGAGTCTCTAAAAAATGAATAAGCCTCCGCCTGTGCCCTTAAACTGCAGCATGCCTAGCCAGCTGAACATAATAAAACCCCTCTCAATGGCATCTGCCATCGTTTCATACATGTGTGAGCGCTGACTGTGAGGATGAGAGAGGAGTTACTCTACCTTCATTATGGATGAGACACTCCCTCACTTCTGAAAAGCTCAGGTTGGGAAATTTCCAAAAGTCTAGGAAAAAGCAGTGAGAAGGAAAAAGTGGTCAGTAGCTGATTCTGAGTGTGATGCAGACAAAAAGTGGCCAACAGAATTATTTACATGATATACTGTTTAATCAACTACATTGCCATTAAACACCAAATATTAATTTGAAAAATGCTTCATGAAGACAATTCACAAGTTACTAGTGATCGACCGATATTGATTTTTTTTTACCGATACTGATTATTTGCATGTTTATGTGCCCGATACCGATATGCAGAACCGATATTTATTTACTGCTATAAAGAGTGAAGTAAGTCCATACTTCACTTTGATTCATCCTCTTAATCTTCATATTACAACAACAAAAACTTTTTATTTATATATATTTTTTTTATTTATAAAATGCATCGGCTGCAACACTAACCAAAACAAATGTAGAATGTCTAATGTTTTCAAATGGAGAAAATAAATAAAGGGCAGGAGTCATATCAACTTCATAAACTACAGTTTTAGTAGGTTTATAAGTTGTTTAATATAAATAGTGAAGAATAGCTCACTGGATAATGTTAATTCACTTAATAACATTCTCTGAAATATTGGAACAAACAAAACAATTTTGTCGTTTGTCGTAGATTCTGACAAAGCGCTGTTTACACAGCACTATAGTCAAACTGCAATCACTCGCAGAGATAATAAATAAAATAAAATAAATAATTCATTTCCATAGAGTTGTATATTTTTAGATGTGTATTAGCGAAATAATGGTTATTTAGTAAATGTTAATATCATTTAGGGAGTTTTAAACTAGTGAATCTTGTTAAAAGTTACATGCGGTGGCTGTGCTGGAACACTTCCTCAGCATCAACCCGGTGAGTGAACAGCAAAATGAAAGCGACTTCATGAGATTAATGATATACACAACAGAGAGAATTAAATTAAGCGCTTTTATTTCCAACATATGCTCATTTATGGCTGTGTTATTTAATTCAGGCAAAGTTAAGTCTTTATTGGCACAGGACTTGACGGATTATTTTAGCCGACTCCGACTTCACGAGACTAACGATGAGCATATAGACAACATAGAGAGAATTAAATTCAGCCCTTTCATTTCCAACATGTGCTCATTCATGGCTGTATATTATTTAATTCAGAGAAATTTAAGTGTTTATTAGGACAGATTATCTTACGTAACTCCGGTAATTCTTAAAACACCCACAAGATGGCAGCGTTTATCGGTGATATTACAAAACTGATAACCGATTATGGTAAAATGCTTAAATATCGGGAAAAATGTCGGTAAATCAATATATATCGGTCGATTTCTACAAGTTACACTGCATTATTGAGACAGACGACATTTCTGCATCACACTGAATGCAACACACACGGAACAGCAAACATAACTTTCAAAAAATACATGCATCTCATTATGAAATTTGGATGGCGGGATCTGAAAAATGCAGCACTTATGAGAAAGATGCATTGCAACAATCTAAGATGTCAATCTATGTTAGGGGTCGACCAATGTGTTTTTCAGAACCAATGCCAATACGACTATTACAGATCAAGTAAGCAATAACCGATATTTTAAACCAATATATATATACGTCTGGTTTAAAAATGAAAATTAATGTCATAATTAAGAATAACAAGGGCTCTGACAAAAACTTTCTTTAAATGCTTTTAAATTATTTTATCGGCATGCAGTTTTGAAAATGACCGATACAGATAACCAAAAAATGCTTAATATCGGTGCCAATAATATATATATATATACATATGCACTACCATTGGAATGTTTGAGGTCAGTAAGAATTTATACAAATTTTTAAGAAATTCATAATTTTGTTCAGTAAGGATGCATTAAATTGAACAAACATGACAATAAATACATTTATAATGCTACAAAAGAATTCTAGTTTTTAAAAAAAAATGCTGTTCAATTGAACTTTCTATTAATCAAAGTATCACAGTTTCAACAAAAATATTAAGCAGCGTAACTGTTTTCAACAGTGATAATAATTAGCACTGCTTAAAGGAGAAGTCCACAACAACAATTTACAGATAATTTACTCACCCCCTTGTCATCCAAGATGTTCATGTCTTTCTTTCTTCAGTTGTAAAAAAATCATGTTTTTTTGAGGAAATCATTTTAGGATTTCTCTCCATATAGTGGTGCCCCTGAGTTTATTCTTCCAAAATGCAGTTTAAATGCAGCTTCAAAGGGATCTAAACAAGGGTCTAATGTAGTGAAACAATCAAAAAAATTACAGTTTATATACTTTTTAACCTCAAATGCTCATCTTGTCTAGGTCAGCCTGAACTCTTTATTTTACCGGTTCAAGACAGTTAGGGTATGTCGAAAAACTCCCATTTCATTTTTTCCTCCAACTTCAAAATCGTCCTACATCGCTGTTTTACCTTTTTTTGTAAAGGGTGTTTGATCTTTTTTTGAATGTTCATTTTGCAAACACCGGGTCAGTACTTCTGCAGCGATGTAGGACGTTTTTGAAGCTGAGGGAGAAAACGAGTTGGGAGTTTTTCAACATACCCTAACTGACGTTGAGGTTAAGTATATAAACTGTAATTTTTTTTTTTTTTTTAATAAAATAACAGATCGTTTCACTAGATAAGACCCTTTTTCCTTGGCTGGGACCATTTAGAACCCTTTGAAGCTGCATTTAAACCTGCATTTTGGAAGTTGGGCACCACTAAAGTCCACTACATGGAGAAAAATCCTAAAATGTTTTCCTCAAAAAACATAATTTCTTTATGACTGAAGAAAGACAGACATGTACATCTTGGATGACAAGGGGGTGAGCACATTACCTGTAAAAATCTGGAAGTGAACTTCTCCTTTAAGCCAAAAAAGCCATTAGAATTATTTCTGAAGCATCATAAGACACTGAAGACTGGAGTAATGGCTGCTGAAAATTCTAGCCTTGCCATCACAGAAATAAATAACATTTTTAAATTTATTAAAGTAGAAAACAGCTATGTTACATTTTAAAATATTTCATAATATTACAGTTTTCCTGTACTTTTCATCAAATAAATGCAGCCTTGGTGAGCATTAGAAACTACTTTTAAAAGCATTCAAAAATCATACCAGCCCCAATCTTTTGAATGGCAGTTTTTTGTTGTTTTTTTTTGACAAAAATGTCATTTATTTTTGAAAAATGTAATTTAGATGATGGACATTGTCTCAAAAATCACACCTTCTCAGCAGCTGGAAAATACAACCCGATATCTTTGACACTGACGACTCTAGCACTTCCTAAAAACAAATAAAGAGAGAACTTCAATTACTATCACAGTGAAGGATGGTTTCCCTCAAAGAAAGCCATCATTTCAGGCCTCTGCATTAGATTGCTTTTGACTGTGATCAATGGGCGCAAGTCAACGACTTTGTCATAGCGGGATGTGATAGGCCTGGGGACATTTATTACCAGTTCCTCCCAATTTTTCACTTCAAAGGAATCACCTTAACTTTTCCATCAAGTCATATCTCATAGAAACTTTGATAGTTCTACACCTCTAGCCCTTTCAAAAACTTCAGCTTTTATTGGGCAGATTTTTTATTACTTTCGAGGATGAGATGTCAATGAACGTGAAATGATGTTGCGGACAACAGCACAATAGCCGCATTTAATGAGACGGAAAAGGAGATTTTCAATTCCAAAAATCGAAAGAAAGTACAGGGCGGCTTTCTAATATCCTCTTGAAGACCAACAAATCTGTTTTTGTGGAAGTGAGAGTGCATCTTTTGAAAGACGTTTAACTTCAGACAGACAATTGTGTGCCTCCACCGGTGGGTAGATTGTTCTGCCCCACTTCCCTGGCATTTTCTGAGGACACACAGGCTGGTAGGTGTTGGAGGGCACTTTTGTAGCATGGAATGTTCAACCTTTTTACTCTGATGGAGACATCAAGCCTCTCAGGTCTGTGAAAGTGGCAGATTCACGTTGCCGACACCATACCAACAGCTCCTGAAGCGCTCTGAAGGACGATGAATCATATGATTCATTCGTTGCCACAAGAAACTGATGTAATCCGACTTGCACACTACCACAAATTTTAAGGTCAACTTGTTTTAACGCACAGTTTTATACAACCACATATATCTCCACTGCTTTCAAACCAACAAAGACCAGTTTAATCTCTCAAAGTGTTGATGCAAAACCTCAAGTCTAGGCACTCAAGGTTATGGACTTGTATCATAGAAATGGTGGCCTAGCCAATCATGTTATGCTTCTATTCCCTCAGGCTTTCGAAGTGCCAGGTTAGTGCGACGGGGTCCAACTGGTAACACCATTTCAGTCAGCAAATGTTTCTAAATCCAATTCTCTGTGTCAAGGCCCTTCAGGGACTGGCTGATGAAAAACACATCAACATCAACTCTCTGAGTATGTTTGCCCACAGAGGCTTTCAGCCTGTGTGTTCACACTGCAAGATTTGAATTTGTCCACGAGGCAGTAAAGGAGGAGCTTGTCATTAACACAGCAGGCTAAGGTGTTTCACATTACACCCATTAAGAATATGAAACCTCTTATGGGCTTTTTACATGACATTTAGAGATAAACATGTACAGTGCCAGTCCTTAAATGCATTTATAGCATGCATGTGTTTTTGTAGGAGCTGTCAAGCTTATTTTAGCTCATGTGCTTTCACCTGTGCTATCATCCAACCATTTCTCACTCACCGTCACATTAACCTCTAGAAACCAGAGAGAAAAATGGAGTTGGAGGAATGATGGCGACACAGTGTTATTACAGCTGTCTCTCAATTACTAATAAGGCTCACAGAGCAAGAGATGAGCTTATTAGACAGCCCTGGCCACTCAATTGTGATGCATAGTATATCATCACCAGCCACTTAGTCATGTGACATTAAAAGACTTCGTCCGGATTGGTTGGTTCACGGTCCAGCGGCTGCAAGCGACAGTGTGGCACAAATGGAATCTATTAAGTATTCCTAGACAGAGGCGGAGCAGAGCGGTGTGAGAAATACAGTGACTGACAGTGTTTCTAACAAGCAATTAACCGCAGTGACCCGCTGTTGGCTAAACTGTGCTTTTGACTTTGTGTCACACCCATTATATACTCAAAGATCCACTGTAATAGATCACACTGCCTAGGGAGTCATACAGTCTAAATTTATATACAAATATATCAAGACAGAAATCAGCGTTGGATTTTAAATCGCACTTGACAATTCCTGAGACTGTATTCATTTAAGTAATTTTCAAGAATATTAATAAAATGGCTACCAATCTGAACCCTTTACGGTACATAAAAATCTATCTATCTATCTTTTTACTACTTTATAACTTTAGAAAGTAATAAAATTGATATTCAAATCCAACTAAAAATTTCAATCATTTTAACACACACACACACATATATATATATATATATATACAGTTGAGGTCAAAAGTTTACATACCCCTTGCAGATTCTGCAAAATGTTAATTATTTTATCAAAATAAGAGGGATCATACAAAATGCATGTTATTTTTTATTTAGTACTGACCTGAATAAGATATTTCCCATAAAAGATGTTTACATATAGTCCACAAGAGAAAATAATAGGTGAATTTTTAAAAATGACCCTGTTCAAGAGTTTGCGTACACTTGATTCTTAATACTGTGTTGTTACCTGAATGATCCATAGCTTTGTTTTTTTTTTTTAGTGATAGTTGTTCATGAGTCCCTTGTTTGTCTTGAACAGTTAAACTGCCTGCTGTTCTTTAGAAAAATCCTTTCAGTTACCCCAAATTCTTCGGTTTTTGAGCATTTTGTGTATTTGAACCCTTTCCAGCAACGAATCTATGATTTTGAGTTCCATCATTTCAAATTGAGGACAACTGAGAGACTCATGTGCAACTATTACAGAAGGTTCAAATGCTTACTGATGCATTAAGACCTGGGGGTGAAAACTTTTGAACAGAATGAAGATGTGTACATTTTTCTTATTTTGCCTAAAAATCTTTTTTTTTTCCATTTAGTACTGCCCTTCAGAAGCTACAGAAGATCCTTACATGTTTCCCAGAAGACAACAAGTTAAATTTACCCTGATCTTCAAATTCAAAAAGTATTCACCCCCCGGCTCTTAATGCATCGTGTTTCCTTCTGAAGCATCAGTGCTGCATATGAGTCCAAAGGGTTCAAAATGCTGAAAAACCAGACAATTTATGGGATAGCAGGCAGTTTGACTGTTCAGGACAAACAAGGGACTCCTGAACAACTATCACTAAACAAAAAAAACAGCTGTGGATCATTCAGGTAACAACACAGTATTAAGAATCAAGCGTCTGTAAACTTTTGAACGAGGTCATTTTTATAAATGTAATTATTATTTACTCTTGTGGACTATATATAAGTGTATTTTATGTGAAATATCTTATTCAGGTCAGTACTAAAAAAAAAATAACATGCATTTTTATGATCCCTCTTATTTTGGTAAAAAAAAATTAAGGATATAAGCTACAATAGAGATATCAAAAACAACTTCACAAGGGAAATGGCTGTATGATCACACAAGCGTGCAAAAAAGAAATACAGAGCTCAGACCTGTCAGACGAATCTGAGCACATCAGAGTGAATATTGTAGGAGGAAAGGGAAAGGGTAGTGTGGTGAGTAGAGGAATGATGAAAGATAGATATAGGGGTTAACGGTTTATTTTCGACTGGGAGGTGGTTGAGTATAATATCTCCCAGCACCTGTATGTGTAAGTTTAAATCGGTTGCAATTGATTTTCAACAAGTGTTTCAAACAGAGCATTGGACTCTGAATTATTTGAGGATAGAATTTTATTCCTTACGCATAAAAGTGAATTCTTTTCAAAATCTCCAATACAGCTCTGAACATTGTGAATAGGGGCCAACGTTCAGCAAAGCAATGCTGTAAATAATAAAACTCTTCGGTGTGCTTTTAATGTTGCAAATCTAATCAAGATTCTTCACAAAATAAAGGTTAAGTTTAAAAGAATAAGATCTACCTGTAACTGACATTTAAAGACATTCATTATCCAATAGAGAAGAAAGAGACAGTTTCTGTTTTGGAAAACAGTTCAAAAATGTTTTTCTTTGTTTTAGTTACATTTTTACAAGTGAAGAAAATACATTTAAGAAGAGTTGGGAAGTCTGAGATAGAAGTGGAACACATGACTTTCTGTATCTCAAATAGTAATAATGAAAAAATTATTTAACAAACTAAATGAGATCAGAAGCGCTCCAAAAACACAACTTTTGACAAGAATTTCAAAAATTCTTAACCCTGTGAACAATTTATTATACATTTCAGAAAGCAAATCTGCACTTGGTCAAAGGAAAATATCCTTGATCAAAAAATAAATATCATCTTCATGATGAAAGAAAATTAAAGATGCCATTTGCTCTTTAGATATCAGAAAAGGGCTCTCTTCTGAGGATGAAACCCATGTGACTATGAGAGGATTTTCTTGTCCTCTCTGTAAAACAAGATTGTAGATGGCTTACACACATTCAAGACCATGTATAAAGTTGTTTCTAGATGGATTCACAGAATTAGGGCAAATGGATGATTTATCCAATTCATTACGAAAGAAAAAAACTCTTCGACTCTACCTGGTCATGTTGTCCTGAGGATTATGCACTACAGATGGCCTATTTATATTGCTTCTTTACATTGATAATTTAAGTGTATTAGATTGATCATTACGCAGTGGCAGAAATCACCATTTTTATATTGTCTCTAGATAATCAGATGAATTATTAAAAAAATCTATTTATTCAAAATGCACTGCAGGTTAAAAGTTTGGGGTAAGGTTTTTTTTTAAAAGAAAGTCTCTAATGCTCATCAAGGCTGCATGTATGATCAAAAATACAATAAAAGTACAGTAGTATTGTGAAATATTATTACAATATAGAAACGTTTTTCTGTTTCAGTATTTTTAAAATGTAACTGACACCAAAGCTACATTTTCAGTAGCAATTACTCCAGTCTTCAGTGTTACATGATCTTTCAGTTTTCATTCTAATATACTGATTTGATTATTAATAATGTTAGTAAGAATCGTGCCTCTTAGCATTTTTGTAGAAACTGATGCACTTTGACAGGATTCTTTGATTATAAATCAAATTTACTTTTCTTGCCACGCTCATACTTAAATGTAGTCAGGGTTTATGCTTAAAACAAGAAATGGAAAAGAATACAGACTGGTACCAGTATAGAAAGACAGCAAATGTTTGGAAGGAGCTGGAAGGAAAGAAAAAACAGGACATGGCACAAAAAAAATAAATAAAAAAAACCTTCAAAAGAACCATTAATCTGGAAACACAGAGGGGACAGGAGAGGTAAACGAGGATGTTTTGAAGGGAAAGGAGATGGTGATTAAAAAGTGCACAATATCTAAGCAAGGACACAAAGTGAGAGTGACAACTAGAGAAAAGACACAAACTGGGAGAAAAAGAGAGAGGCGAGCCAAACCAGGCAGAGGCAGATGAAGTTTGACAGCTAAGGTGAGTGTAAAAGACTCACATGAAAAGGGGTATCACACACATAGTAGAGACACTGACAAAACCCAAAAACATGACATACACCTGAGATCAAGTCTGTTAGAATTTGCTATACCTCTACTCTACAAGTTCACACACAAATATGTAACTTATAAAAAAAAGCTCATCAATTTTTAAACCTAATTTTACCTGTTCTTGCAGAGGTTTTAATCATTATGTGTTGGAAATCCACTCTGTAATTAACCACCACTGTTAAATTCAAACACCAGGCACTGTGAACATTCAGGTGTAACTCCTCATCAAAGAAGAGTCTTTGTAGCTTCACCAAAGACAGGGAATGATTATCCAGGGTTAACTGCTGGCATTCCCAAAAAGCCTGATGGGCACATGAAACACATAGATTACAACTGGGAAAAGGGAACTAGACAGACAGTGTCAAAAAGTCAAAAAAGTCAAGCGCTTACAGATGAAGAAATGACTTTTACTCACTGTCAAAACAAGCTCCTTTGCATTTTGAAATGACTTGATCTTGATATTAAAATATATAGAGAACACTGGAAAGTCTGAAGAATGTCACAAGGAAAAAGTTGGAGTCTTTACTATTTCTTTACTATCTGTCACTATTTCTGCTTAATATAAAAAATGTAACTTCATTCTCTTAGCCAGGAGAGTGAAAGCTCCTGTCTCAGAGATGAACCTCATTTATTTATATAAATGATTTGACCTTTTGCTTTTTGCTAATCTACTCTGGACCTGTCTGGACTCCAATAAAGGAGGCATCTATCAATCTTCATTCACACCCACTCGGTTCAAGCCTATCTTGTTTATCTTTAATTTACCTAGTTAGCAGGATAACATGAGCATTCATAAACAGGTGGGCTGGGTTGGTGTGGTGCGACGGGACTAATGCTAATTACAGCAGCTGGCACAGGCACTTCTATTGACTTCCACCCATGCACTATGCTAAGTGCTCATGTGGAGAATATCACGAACTGTGATTAGACTGTATGAATTACTCACAAAGGGCGTACCTGGTAGTAAAACGATGAAATACCCCTGTGGAAAAGAAGTGCACTTTTGCATATACTTTTAAAATAGAATGTATTATGGAAATGACACATTTTTATGGAACATACCTTGTGTGAATTGAATGGAATGCTTTCAGACACTTAATTGCATGTTATATACAACTGAAATATATAAATATAATATAAAAATATAATTTTAATATAACATACAATGAAAATGCATATATAGTTTATCATTTAAATTGATATTAAATGCATTAGTTAAACTTAAGAGACACTGAAAGGTATAGTCCATCCAAAAATGAAAATTCTGTCATCACTTACTCACCCTCTATGAATTTCTTCATCCTTCTGAACATGAAAGAATACGTTTTAAAGAACGTTCATAACCAAACAGTTGCTGGTCCCCAATGACTTCCATTCATTTTATTTTTCCATACTATGGAAGTCAATGTGGACTAGCAGCTGCTCTGTCCCCTCAGGGTGAGTAAATAATGTCAGAATTTACGTGAACTGCCCTTTAGGTAGCCTTTTATTTAATAATTTAATTTATTATTATTTGCAAGTCACGGTTCTGAATACTTTTAAGACTTACAAGTGCACATTCAATACAATCTAGCACACTTCTTCCTCACAAGGGTAACTCCATTTGTAAAACAGAACTGTTTCTTCACTGTATAATGCAGTGCACTGAGTTTTATAGAGGACCAACAACAGCATGTGGAAGTGTGGGAAGAAGTTAATTTGATTCATGAGTAGCTTTAATGGGAAAAACACAGAAGCGTGAGAGCATTTATAATGTACCAACAGAGAGTTCTCCCTTAGTTCTGCACAGCTGTCAACTGTACTAACTTACTCAGTGATACTGTACGTTCATCTCCAGTAAACATGCAATTTTCAGGCTCAAAATATTGAGAGACACAATTCACTTAAAAGAAACTTTCATCATTTACTAACCCTCATGTAATTGGGTAATTTCAAACTCGTATGATTTCTTCTGGACAACACAAGCGAATGGGAACCACTAGTATTTGGTGATAGTAGTAATAAAGGGGAATTTCAAGCTTCATAAAATATGCATATAAGTGGTCCATTAGACGCACTACATTAAAATCCAAGTCTTCCAGTGTTATATGATAGATTTGTGTGAGAAACAGGACCAAACTTAAGACGTTTACGTTAACTTCTTAAGGCCGCGACAAACTACGACTACCGGAAGTCATTCATTTTCAATGGAGAACCGCGCAGAGTTTTCAGATCCCATTTGAGCTTTTTTTCAAGCGATATAACGATGAGCAATAATATTTTATCACACCATTACATGGTGTCCAAAATGCAGTGACGCAGTTCCTAAACAAATCTAAGGTTGTGAACCGATTCAATAAAAGATCCGATTCAAAAGAATTGACATCGCTACTTCTTATGAACTCTCTCTGATTAACATGCTATGAAGTGCAAACCAATACTGAATAATGACGGACCTTTTGGTCTGTTCTGTACACAAAATTATTGTATGAATTCAGAAGATTTGGAATGCAGCATAAGTTGTATTAATAACTTTAATGCTTCTGCCTCAGTCTCAGTCATATATGTCATTGTACGTGCATGGACAGCAACCGATAGCCTAGACTACAGTTCATTATGGAAGGTTGCCAACTCTCACGCATTTGGCGTGAGACACGCTTTAAGGCTCAGTCTCACGCTCTCACTCTGCCCATGTAAATCTCACACCAAACTGGCAACCCTGCTTGCGATTTTAAACAAAGTTTTAGCTTTCAAATGTTGTTAATTTAACCGTTTTGGCGCACGTAATGTGGCCGTTCTGTTAATGCCAGAGCCATTGAAAACCAGCTACGACAAGCTTTAAATCTCGCCGGCGTCGCCGCTACGTGGTCACGTGATTCATGAAACTCTCAAAACAAACCAGCGTTGACAGTACATTTGAATGTGTTTAAGTAGGACAGAGACGACAGCTTCACTATACAGGTATTTGCAGCAATTTTTAGTAAACATTACAGCATATTATGCATTGATTTTTTACGTGGATGACGTTTACAGTATAATTTTATTCTGGAGAGTGATGGAGAGGCAACCCTTACGAAAATGAAACGGTTTTACTACAAATAAAACCAAAAAACCATGGTTACTATAGTTAAACCATGGTAACCACAAATTAACCACGGTCTTGCTACACTAACCATGGTATTTGTAGAAAAACCATGGTTAATTTTCGTAAGGGTTAGTATGGTTTCCTTGTATTTAACCCTCAGGTATTGCTTACTTATAATGTGACCATACAGTTTAACCATTTTTTCAGTTAATTAAATGTTCTATATTTTAGTTTAGTAATATTCATTTAATATTTTAAGGAGATCATTTAGTACTAAATACTATTTGTCCAATAATTACGGTCCATTAATGACTTAAAACATATCTATATTTTTATATTTATATTACTTATATTAAAATTAGTGTAGTATTTAAGGTTAAATAGAGAAAGGGGTTTTAAATTCCAATGCAAAGAGGCAAATTAGAGTCATTTTGTGGTTGAAAAAAAATTATTTTCATTTGTAATGCCATGGTTTACCCTCTAGGTACCTGTATGGCTCTTTGCTAAATATACATGTATCTAGAATATTGCAGGTCATACCTGCTTACTTAATAACTTACATAACAACTTAAAGTTAATAACATACATCCTTTTTAAATGATACTTGTGTAAGTACACACAATGAATGCAAGCAAATACTGAATTTAAACCAAGTTTAAAATGGTACTAAAAAAAGGCATACAGCTGCAATTTTATTTCCTTGTATGTACAGTGTATACATATAAATAGACATGGAATCGAGATACCCAACTCCACTCCACTCCACAAAAAAAAAAAAAACTCCAAGCTGAGTTTAAAAGTTGGCAACCCTGCATTATGTCTCCTTTTGTATTCAACGGAAGAATAATAAATCATTCGACAAGAGAGTAAATAATGACAATTTTCATAGAAAACACAAGAAAAAGCAACAGGAATGAGAGAGACACTATCAGTTATCATAACTGTTCTATTTAGCAACCGGTCCCCTGTGTTTATGTTTAGCATGTGTCTGGATAACATGCATAAATAGTAATTAATTTGCAAATGTTCTGCCTTGTCTGTCTTTAAATAGCTGCAAAATTATTTCAAGAAAGCTTGCAAAGACCATGACAGATATGTTGCTAAAATCACTCCTTTTAATATTCAATTTGAGTTTTTAATATGTACAACGTTAATTAAATGTATCCCTTTTCTTGTTGTTGTTTTGTTTGTGTCTGGTATGAAAAAGCTATATTAAAGCTGTTTAATATTGCTCCCCAGTGTTGATTCTTTTGAATAATCATGGTTGGCAATAATGATATGTTTTGCAATGCAAAACACTCACATATTCCTTGCTGTCAGACTGGCTGTGAAAACAGGGGAGGAGTTTCAAGCTTTAGTGCTCTGTCTTTGTTTAATTCTCCGACAGTCGCTGCCATTTGCTCAGCTTGTGTAGCGACGTAAAAGAGAGCTCAAGAACCACAGAGATTTTGAGGTTGCTGTTCTAATGCAAAGCAAGGAGAGAATTGGTACAATTTAAGATGAATTTATCATCTTCAAAAAAACAAAAACAAAACTGAATTCAATGGATTTTCCTTAGAAAGGAATAAAGCACAAAAGAAAAAAGCAGAAGTACATCACAAACGCAGACAGAAGTGATAGTGTGACAAAAAAAACGACAGACCCTTCACCAAAGCAGTCTAGAACATCTCTGAATTTGAATTTTGCTTTTTGCATTTAGCAGATCTCATTAACCTGTGCTGAAACTGGCCATTCCCATACGCTTTTTATCATATGCTCATCCTCTTTGTTTTCAGGTCCTGCACATTCACAGTATTAGCAATAGTGAGAGATGGTGAAATGTATCTTGTGAGATGACAAACTCTGCTGGAAGAGCTATAACTACATTGAGTTGCCTCCATTTATGGGGGTTACATGTGGTGAGCACATACTGTACTTAACAGGCAAAGAGCGTAATAACAAAGTATGCTAATATTATATGCATAAATAATGTAATGTTAAGCCTGCTCTTTTAGAATTGCTGCGGCATAAAATTAGGGTACATAGAGGTAAAGTGAGACAAGTAGTAAAGTGTGACACTTACATTTTGTATTTATTTTTTCCTTTTCCTCTGTATAATGTAGTAAGGAACTTCAACCCTTCACACAATACCATAGCATCATATTTTATACTTTTATACTAACTGTGTAGGACACTTTGATCATTTATAATCATTCTTGTTCTAAAATATGATGCTATGTGATCTGTAAAATCTACAGTAAATGGCAGCTCAGTTTGCCTGATCTTTACTTTAAAACAATACAGCAGCAATATTTAGGGGTTCAAGCGCATAGCACTGAAACCCTATTGTAATTGTTATAATGGCTAAGGATCAGCAATCTCCACGTAAAACTGATTGTGCAGACCAAACCGTCAGTCGTAGACTTGAAACTTGGAAGGATGGTAGTACTCATACCACCAACAATGTTACCAAGGCTCACCCAAATCGGCCTGACAGGGGCGCTACAGTGATCAAAAGTATGTAATCGCTAATAACTCTTAAACTGTCAGTCGCAGACTCTTATGTCGTTGGAATCCTTGGCTCATGTTGGACAAAACACATTCCACAGATTTGATCATGAGACTGGCGAAATTTTCAGCTAATTTGGATTTTTTTAAAAACCTACTTTTTATATTCTAGTCCTAGGATTTTCACCTGATTGGAACCAAACCAGTGCAGAAATATTCTCTGAAGAGTGAATTTCAATAATTATCCAAATAAAAAAAAATGAACTTTGAACTCACCGTTGCAAAGGGACGCCAAACCGTTCGAAAGGAGCAGGGCCACTTTTAGTAAAATGCCTATAACTTCTGAATGGAATGAGACATCTGAGGTCACAGGACAAAAATCACAGAGCTTGGCTACTTTGTGGCACTATAAGAGGGAAAGCATAAAAATGGTGATACATACGCAACCATTTATCCTATTAACACGAAAATCTCTGTGCATGGTCTTGGGCCAAAGTGCCACAAATGTTATAAGGACAATTGCGTATCTCCAAAAAACATGGCCGTCACTGGCCGATGAAGTTTGACAAGGTTATTAGACAAGGTTAACGGAAGCCAATCGGAATGAAACTTGGTGGACCTGTTTGACTCACTGCCCCAAAAGTCTGTGACAAATTTGAAAGAAATCAACCACTGGGGGGCGGACATATCATGTTTTTCAAGGGCATAAATGATTGTACATTCCGCGTTTTTTTGCACATGCAAGCAATATTTGTATCATGTGATAGAACTCCTCATTCTGGACAACTTTGCCTCTAGAACCATTGCTGTCAATCAAATCGTTCGTTAATTGATTGAGAAGATGTAAAAAAAAAAAAAAAAAAAAAAACTACTTTTGCGAACTAGTCTTAGGTTTTTCTCTCATACCAATTCTCTGGACTCCAGTGTTCCCAAGTCCGTGATTTTCCCGTGGAATTGGGCTACTTTAACACTGTTGCCGCATGTTGTTTTTCATGCCCGCGGGTTGAAGCGCTCTCAATAATGTGATATTTAGCACCTGAAATGTGAATTTCACTAAAGGAACCCTGCCAAAAAATGTGTATTTTACCCCCGGAATGCGAATTTTACCGGGGAACACCCCTCGAAATGCAATCGGGCTAGTTTTATTTTTGTCGTGAAAACCTGGCAACCCCGCTGAACTCTCTAGGTCAATAGTTATCAAAAAAAATATTGAAATGTACCCTTTGGGAATCTATTTAGGGGGTCGTTTAGAAAAGGGGCCTGTCCAAATCTACCCAAAATCCTACTTCATGAAAACCTGGTGAGCACATCCAACAGGTGATTCTAAACAAACATGCAAAATTTTAAGGAGATCAGACCACAGCTGGCGCTATAACAGTCACAAACAGTAAAAACATCATATTTCTACGGTAATTTACCTGAATCTGCCAAAATTGCTTTTTTAAATCATTGATTTAGGTGGTTATAGGCTTGCTAAATAATGTCTTTTTTCATATTTGCTTAAACACCTTAAAGCACTTGAAGCCCGGTAATCGCTCCTTGCAAGCTATATTTTATTATTATTTTCATTTTTATTATTATTATTACATATGGACCTTGGTACAAAACATGGTAAAAAGAAAATCACATGATGAATCAACATTAAGTAGCTTTTCCACAAGCTGAGGTAAATACTAAAATATAGAAGGTGCATGGTGTCATGCACACAAACACACACACACACACATCACAGTAACACACAACACTCAAATAATGAAATAAACATGAATTTAATAACATAAGATGTAACATAATAATATCCATAACTGATAACTGAAAAAAAAAATTGTTAGAAACAGTTATTTCAATGAAATACCATCATGTGAGAATTCTTGTTTTTTTCTGTAAATTACAAGATGACTTGTTCTTTTTCACATCCTGAAATTGTACATTTAACAGAATTTAACTGCAAAATTACATGTAATGTCTCAATAGGTCTGTTACAGTTTTTCGTCATATAGAGTAAGTGAAATTACAATTAACCAGTTAACAGGTTTTTATAGAAGCATTTTTACAGTCTTTGTTAAAATCACTATTTCGTTTTTTTTATGTATTCTTCATTTTCTGCTAAAGGAAAAACACAACCGAACAGATTGACCCCTGGAAAGTTTTAAACCCTTGAAGACCTTTTCCCACCAACTTCCCCTGTCATGACATCTTAGCGTAACGCTTAAGCCCTGTGGATGTTTTTGAGCAGAAAAACAGAGTGAAAGAAGAAATGAAATGTAAAAAGAAGTCAAATAAATAAGTGGATCAAACAACAGCAGTGCACGTCAACTCAGATTGACTGTGGCGAGTGACTTTGGGGGTTAGGGATTCTCTTCAGGTCATTAAGCATTTCATCAGGCGGCGTGGAGAGCGCATGAGCCTTGCCACCAAACACACGTTTCCAAGTTCTTCACAGGCTCCAGATTTACCCCTCTAGCCTCTCCACATACACTGGCATATGTGAAAAAAGGCTTCACATGTAACCATGCCAGACAGATCTGTATGCAGCCTCTTCATTCTGATGCTGTTGGGTTTGACCAACTGGAGGGATGACTAACTAAGATCTGGTCCCATCTGGTGGCCTCGTAGTCATATAGGCCCGGTCTGGTCTTGGACCATGTTCCGCTATAAACAATGTTTCTCTTATTAAAGGAATAGTTCACCCAAAAATGTACATTTGCTGAAAATGTACTCACCCTCAGGCCATCCAAGATGTAGATGAGTTTCTTTCTATATTGGAAAAAATTTAGAGAAATTTATCTTTACATCACTTGTTCACCAATGGATCCTCTGTTGTGAATGGGTGCCGTCAGAATAATTGGTCAAACAGCTGATAAAAACATCACAATAATCAACATGATACAAGTCCATCATTTAACTGTGTGTTTGCAATACACTAAAACTTTAAACTTTAATTACATCTGTTTTAGTGGCCAAATTTTTATTCTCAGTGCATGTTAGCATAGACAGTTCAGTTGATGACAATTGAACTGATGGTTTATAAAGATAATATCTAGAAAAAAAAAAATTAAAAAGAACATCTTAAACTCCCAAGGAGCTGGTGCACTGTGCACACACTAGTCAAATTGCATATGCAACAAAGTAACATGCATATTATACAATTATAAAATATTAATGTCATTTTTAAACAGAATAAGGCATCATCTTGCCACTATGATCTGACACATTGATTTTAATCATGACATAACAACTTCGATTAATTCGCTCTAAGCTGTCAGTGAAGCAGAAAACGGTAACATCTTAATATTGTTGACAGGTTTAGAGGTCTCTAGGGATGTCTTGTCTACTGTATATAGGTGCAGTATTATACAGAATGTAAGCTATAGGGAATATTAATATTAATAATAGCTTTTAAAGTGTGTGGGTTTTTTTTTCTTTTTTAGTTGGTGCTGTATGTCATTATGAAATGCTAGATCAGGGGTGGCGAACTCCGGTCCTGGAGAGCCACAGCCCTGCACAGTTCAGCTCTAACCCTAATTAAAACTCACCTGCCTGTAGCTTTCTAATAACCCTTCAGACCTTAATTAGCTTGTTCAGGTGCTTGTTGAAGATCAGTGAAAATAAAAAAATTAAAATGATATGCACAAAATACTGAATTAATTTCAGTAATGGGAATACTAAAAATATGCAAAAAACACAAATATTTTATTCAGAGTGTGATTACTTGTATATGGCAGATGGGGGCACCCAAGGTAACAATATAAAATGCCCAGCAGGTCCTGATAATGCAAAGATCGTCCACATGGGGGCATCACAGAGGTCAATCTCACTACTGTCCCCTCAGAGCAGCAAAGCCAAAGTGCTGAAATGAGTGTACATAATGTGCCTTATCATCTCAAAACCCTTAGAGAACAGGGTTGACTGTAAGAGTAAAATATATTTTTTAGTATATTAATTAAATATTCAAGAGAAAATATTGGATTGGTATACAGTACCATAGAATTTGTGGGTTATTTCAGACTTCTGCACATTATACCATAATATTCACGGCTGAGTAAATGTTAAGTGCCCTAAATTTGATTGCAGCGCATTTTAGTGGATTTTCAAAAGCATTGCTCGAGGCAGGACAAAGACACTCAATTGTGGAGTGGGACTAAATGCTATTTAATTCAGTAAATAATGTGTGATTTTGCCGTGAGGACATTACCATCAACCATGACACAAACATTAAATGACCAATAAAATATTACTAAATATTATAAGATTCTTTCAAATTAATTCATTATATTCTAGCATTCTGGTCTTCTATTTTAACAGCTGAAACAATATTTACATTCAAGAATAAGGCTGCAGCAAGCATACTACCAGTCAAAAGTTTTTGAACAGTAAGATTTTTAATGTTTTTAAAGAATTCTCTTCTGCTCACCAAGCCTGAATTTATTTGATCCAAAATACAGAAAAAGCAGTAATATTGTGAACTATTTTTACTATTTAAAATAACTGCTTTTCTATTTGAATGTATTTTAAAATGTGTATTTTATTTAGCAAGGATGCTTTAAATTGATCAAAAGTGATGATAAAGACATTTATAATGTCACAAAAGCTTTCTATTTCAGATTTTTTTAATTCTATATGAAAACATTTTACTAAATACTCAGCTGTTTTCAACATAATGATAATAATAATAATAACAATAATAAATGTTTTTTTTTTTTTTTTTTTATCAGCGAATCAGAATAATAAAATGATTTCTGAAGGATCATGTGACTGGAGTAATGATGCTAAAATTCAGCTTTGAAATCACAGGAATAAATTACATTTTTAAAATAGATTCAAATAGAAAACAGTTATTTTAAATAGTAAAAATATTTCAAAATTTTACTGTTTTTGCTGTATTTGGATCAAATGCAGGCTTGTTGAGCAGAAGAGACTTCTTCAAAAAACATTAAAAAATTATATTATTATATATATTAGCATTAAACATTACATGACAAACAAACAAACAATGGCAATTAAAGCAGTATTTGGACAGCTTGTTATTAATTTTGAGGTAATTAAATAATTTATGTGACGTTATGAATTGCACAGTGGAATTATCCTGATTTCAGCGCTTGTTATGTATTTACTGTAGAGGGGATAAAAAAGTATAACTAAGGAACGATCCCAAAATACTGAAACATTTTCAACACTTTAAAAATGAGCAAAAAATAACTGAAGAAGCACAATGAAAAAGTTAAATCACTGTAATTTCTCTTTTAAACCACAACGAATGATTTGAAAACTTTATTACTATTAGTATTTCTAAGCCTCAAAGGACTTCCCTTAACGGGAGAAAAATTACAATTAAAATCAAAAATTAAAAATCATGTAAGTAGGTTACAAAGCTTTTGTCTTATGTTAATAAAGGTAACAGCCCAGAGTAACAGGAGCAGATAGGAGGAGTTTGCGTTGCATCATCATTAACCGTGTGACGTTGTCAATAACTCACAACGAGGAAAGTTAAATATTGAGAAGTGGGTAAGGTGAGCTTAAACTTAGTAACTATGAGATCAATCACAGCTTCATTCCGACAGTAGCTACATATCCGCTGGCAAGCCAGGTGAGAGGCGCCTTCCAGGAAACGGCCAGATTCACTAGCACAGCTGAGTGGCTTATAATTTCAAAACTCTCGCCTGTAGTTTCCACTAAGGCTTTTCTTCGCTTGCGCATTGGAACATATCAGATTTGCATATGATGAGCAGCGTCCGTTCATAAGAACTGTTTATAAATGTCCACTAAAGCGGATAGAGACTCACAGGTAGACGTGACCCACCTAGATTACCTCAAACCAGAATGGGCTGAAGACATTGACGTGGAGAGCGTTGACGGACGGGAGGAGGTGATGAGGACGGATGAAGCTCCAGCGCCTCGCAGGCTCAGCCGCAGCCCGAAGTGCGCTCGCTGCAGGAATCACGGCGTCGTGTCGCGCCTCAAGGGCCACAAGCGCCTCTGTCGCTGGCGTGACTGTCAGTGCGCGAACTGTCTGCTGGTCGTAGAGAGACAGAGAGTGATGGCAGCGCAAGTCGCCCTCCGGAGACAGCAGGCCACAGAGGTTGGTTGACTGAACAGCGTAGTTTAAAGCTTTCTGTGTGCTCCAGTGGAACTAAAATGGTGTCATTTGCAAACAAAGTGACAGTGTTTTGTTGAAGGATTTGAGCTTGTGTACTTTCTCGTAGCAGAGTTGAACTGCAAACGTTTAAGCAAACTATATGAAGACTTAAATGCAAAAGCCTGGAAGTGTCGTCTGAAATTTCTTCTAAAATGAGCATTTTTATCAGGTATAAACATATTATTTAAACACATTTCAGTTATTTCACTTTAATGGCAACGAAAGGACCTATTCTTTGCTAAAGAAGTGAAACAACTGAACCCAAACGTAGAAGCCTGATAAAAATGCTTATTTTAAAGGATAATTTCAGAGGCTTTCGCATTTTAAGTCTTCATATGTATTTTTTAATAGGCTATTTGTCAGAATTATATTTATACATGCCATTTAAATGTGAAGTTTGCTGTAATGTAAAGTTTGCATTTCAAGCCTGCCACATTTTTAATAAAATCAGATTATTAGAAATGTGTACATTTATGCATTAGGGCAAACTCATTTTACTGCAAAAAAAAAAAAAAAAAAAAAAATCTACTACATAATTAACTACACTTAAAAGAACTAAATTGATCAAAAGTGATGATAAAGACATTTATAATGTTACAAAACATTTCTATTTCAGATAAATGCAGTTCTTCTGAACTTTCTATTCATCAAAGAAACTTGAAAAAAAATTCTACTTAGCTATTTTCAACATAATAACAATAATAATAAAAAAATTTTGAGCAGCAAATCAGAATATTAGAATGATTTCTGAAGGATCATGTGACTAGAGTATGATGCTAAATATTCAGCTTTGAAATCACAGGAATAAATTACATTTTTAAATTTATTCAAATAGAAAACAGTTATTTTAAACAGTAAACGTATTTCAAAACTGTACTGTTTTGCTGTACTTTGGATCAAATAAATGCAGGCGTGGTGATCAGAAGAGACTTCTTCAAAAAACATTACAAATCGTACTGTTCAAAAACTTTTGACTGGTAGAGTGCATGTATATATATTTCTGTGGCAGTACCATGATGGTTATAACATAACATGGTAGTTTTATATATAAAACAGTACTGATTCCTACAAATGTATTATAATTTCCAGAGAAATACTAAGCAGCACATCTGTTTTCAACATTGATGATAATAATAATAAATGTCTCTTAAGCACCAAATCAGCATATTAGAATGATTTCTGAAGGATCACGTGACATTGAAAATTAAAGCTTTACCATCATTACATTTAAAAATATATTAAAGTAGAAAACATGGTAGTTTTATATATAAAACAGTACTGATTTCTACCATATTCTTGTATCTTGGTATTTAAAAAGTACTCCAATACACCTCAAAGAAGTACAATAGTACAGTCACTTGAGTCCCTTGGAATTTATATTTACAGTCATTTTCAAAACATACTATTTTCATAATTAATGTTTTACTATTATTTCTGACAATAATAAACATCTTCATCACAAAATTCCTGAGAGCAAACAACATTAATAGCATTTTAAGTAGCCTGGTTGGGCATTCACTAGACACTGTTAAAAAAAAGGACTCTCTTTATGAAAAACAAGACATAAGCTTGCATCTTTTGTAGCGTAAGTATCTTTTATCTGTCCCATAAATTAATGCTAAGTTGTGCATTCTCTTCGACAGGGTAAGAAAGGTCAGAAAAACACCTCTGTTCTCAGACGTACAGCTTACCAGCGCTACACGAGGGCGCCTAGTCTCCTGGCAAAGAGTATTCTAGAGGGTAAGCCTTAATTAACGCACATCTCATTAACACAATTGCACCCTGAAAGGCGACATCGGGAGAAACTGGATTAGTTCACCCGTTTTGCTACAGAAACCTCTGTTGGGAATAAATCTGTTTATGTTTATGTAAGGTAATTAAAATTATGCAAATGGTTAGAGGAATTCCAAAGAAAATGGCTCATATGACTGCTTTGGAGTTTGATTTTTCCCTGATGTGTTTCTCGCTGTGTCAACATTAAGGTCAAACTGATTTAATTGTTATCATAAATTTGAATACGATTAATTTGTTTTTGTTCCATTTGAATATTTAAAATGTTTTACTTTTATGAGTTCCACATGGAGAATGTATTTTTTTTTAGTTCTTCTAAAACAAGGCGAAAATGATTTGTAAACTTAATTTCGCAGTACTTAAAAAAGTGGTGCTTAAAATGTGGGTCATGACCTAAAAATGGTCTGTTAGGATCATGGTCAGCAGGAAAATATAAATATAAATAAAAAGTGTAGATATAAATAAAAAGTGTAGCTAACCATATAATCGTACATACTTAAGGCTACAAAATGGCTTTTGAAAGAGATGACAAAGCACTTTCCATGCTTTCCATTTGTTGTTGACATCAAAAGCTCTGCTTTTCCTTTTTAAACAAAAACTGTGGGGAAAAATGAAAATAAAGACATTTCTAAGATTTATATTTCAAATAAATTCTGTTCTTCTGAACTTTCTGTTCATTAAAGAATCCTAAAACAAATGTATTACCATTTCCAGAGAAATACCAAGCAGCACATCTGTTTTCAACATCGATGATAATAATAATAAATGTTTCTTGAGCACCAAATCAGCATATTAGAATGATTTCTGAAGAATTATGTGACACTAAAGATTAAAGCTTTGCCATCATAGTCATTACATTTTAAAATATATTCAAGTAGAAAACAATTATTTTAAATTGTAGTAATATTTCACTGTTACTGGTCCATTGTATTTTCGAAGAAATAAATGTAACTTTAGTGAGTATGAGATTTCTTGAAAAAACATAAATCTTACTGACCCACTTTTGAAGGATAGTATAATCGATTCTAAAATAAACTAGTCTCTACTTGACTACTTGAATCCAAAGTATTTTAATTTATACGTTTATTCCAATTGACTTTTCTAATATTTTTACATTTAAATCTTGATTATAAACAAGGAAAATCCACTATTTTAATACTCCTCCATCATGTTGTAGGCTACAAGCCCCCTGTGCTAGAAGACTGGCCAAAGAGACTCCACCAACCCCCAGTCAGTGTTCGTATGAGGAAGAGGAGAGCGTTTGCAGATAAAGAGCTGGAGACTGTGATGCTGGAAAGAGAGCTGAGGCAAAGAGAGATGGAAGAGTTGCCTACGCTCCTCCTCCAGGCTGTGGTGCCGTCCGCTCCCTCTCCGTATTTTTTTCCGCTGTCAGACCCAATCATGCCCACGTACATGCCTGTGTCCAAAAGCGGGCCTCCTCTGACTGACTGTGATCTCCCTCACCATCAACACACGCTTAAATCCAAGACTCTAGACTGTGGCACAGACACACTTACAGACAGCATCTCACTAAGAGTGAACTGGGACGTTTTCAATTCAGTTCGGCCTCCACCGCACTGTTACAGCACAGGTGTCGACATGGTTAAAAACATGCTGGACAGCGAGTTTTCTGATGTGGCTGTCAAACCGAAAGGTTTTGTTGTTGACACCATGTCAAAGCAAGACATTCCTCCCTCATCGAATATGGCAGACACGCTGGTACAAGCTAAATCGCCACACAAACGCTACAGGTCTTTGGGACAAGAGGCCTCTGTACACATGGACTATGTGGAGGGTGCAAATAAAGACCCCATCAAAAAAGCTGTAACCCGGCCATTACCTTTTTCTGTAGAGGCATTGCTCATGAGATGATAATTTTTTCAAAACTAACACTTTACAATAGGATTCAGTTTGTTAACATAAGGTATTGTTAACTAGCAGCCAGTGTATTTTTTGAGCATTTATTAATGTTGTTTAATGATAATTTTTACATTCACTAATACATTTGTAACATTTCAAATTAAATATTAACATTACAGACTGTATAAGAGCATATTTATAAAGTAACATGAATATAGAATATTAAATGTTGTTCATGATACCTAATGTATTAAGTGATGTTAACAAATTAAATGTTTTTGTAAAGTGTGATCTTTTCAATTTGTATTTGACTGGAACTCTGTTGGGGGGCATTTAACTATGTCATCTAGATTTACAGTAGCATTTTAGCAGCTTTTTTTTTTTTAAATAAATAAAAAAATAATAATAATGTAATTTTCCAATAACAAGCTACATTTTCGGATGAGTAACAGTGTAGCATGACTAAATGCTACATAACTTTTTTTTTTTTTTTTTTCAGATTAATGCTATGTAGTCAAGCAAGCAGAGGAAATAATCAAACACTTACATAAACTCTCAAGCAGTGTTGAAGAATATGATTTTATTTTAGTGAATCGGTTCACTTGAGCAATAATGTAACTGAATCTGTTCATAAACGATTAGCCAGTTCATTTGTCCTTGTGTCAATGTTCATCATGTTTCCTATTCAGTTATATAAATATGATGTTTACAGTTTTATTACTTTCAATTACTGTCAATTTTTATACAATGCTGGACTTTTAGGTTTAAAGAATCAAAAGATTCAAGTTGACGAGATGGATCAAAAACCCTCTACTAATGAACTTTTCTGCCGGATCAGTATTGCTCTGTAATATTAAATTACATATTCACACACACAAAAAGTTGTAATTAAAGCATTTGGCTTATGTATTATTTTTGGCTTAACCATTTAACTAGTAGTTTAACTACTTTTAATGGATTAGCTTGTCACGCAAGTTTTTAATGAAGCTTCACCAACACTGCACTGAAAAATGTAATAATCAATAACTTTCTTGTTTAATAAAACACTTTTGATTCATTTATAACTAAAGTTGCTCACATTATTTTTATAATCCAGTTTAAATCAATTACACTACGAGTCAAAAGTTTTTGAACAGTAAGATTTTTGATGTTTTTTTTAAAGAAGTCTCTTCTGCTCACCAAGCCTGCATTTATTTGATCAAAAGTACAGCAAAAACAGTAAAATTTTTAAATATTTTTACTCTTTAAAAAAATGTTTTCTATTGGATTATATTTTAAAATGTAATTTATTCCTGTGATTTCAAAGCTGAATTTTTAGCATCATTAATCCAGTCACATGATCCTTCAGAAATCATTCTAATATTCTGATTTGCTACTCAAAAAAACATTCATTATTATTATTATTATGTTGAAAAACAGCTGAGTAGAATTTTTTTTAAAGAATTCTGAGCAGAATTCCTTGATGAAAAGAAAGTTCAGAAGAACATTTATCTGAAATAGAAATCTTTTGTAACATTGTAATTGTCTTTATCACTAATTTTGATAATTTTAAAGCATCCTTGCTAAATAAAAATATTAATTTCTATAATTTCTTTCTCAAAATAAAAATTCTAAAAAAAAATTATACTGACTCCAAGCTTTTGAATGTTGTAGTGTATAATGTTACAAAGTTTTTTATTTTATTTTAGGTAAATGTTGATCTTCGGTTCTTTCTATTCATGAAAGAATCCTGAAAAATGCACTCAACTACTTTAAATATTATTATTATTAATAATAGTAATAAATGTTTCTTGAGCAGCAAACCAGCATATTACAATGATTTCTGAAGGATCATGTGACAATGAAGACTGGAATAATGATGCTGAAAATGTATCTCTGATCACAGGAATAAATTTTAAAACATTTTACATTTTACAATTTTTAACATTTTAAAATATATTCAAATAGAAAACAGTTATTTAAAATAGTAATAGTAATATTTCACAGTATTACTGCTTTTGCCGTATTTTGGATCAAATAAATCCAGGTTTGGTGAGCAGAACAGATTTCTTAAAAAAAAAAAAAACATTAGAAATCTTACTGTTCAAAAACTTTTGACTGGTAATGTATATGAAATTGTTAAATTAATACACATGCATCTTACTAACCTTTATACTTTATTCCCAGTTTTTCCAATTCTCTATTTCACAACATTTAGATTTTTTGTTTTCTGTTTGAAAAACATTTTGATGTTTCTTTCTTGTAAATGTAAATAGTCATGACTAACCCTATTTTTAAATTATTCATATTTTTAAATTCCAAATATGAAAGTCTGATGTAAACTCATAGGTAGCTGAGGATCAAATGAACGAGTGGTGGAAAAAAGATTAGTTTCTCTCTCTCTTCCTTTAATGTGAATTAATGATGTAGTTCATACAGTGGTTGGATTGAAGTGATGCCTGGTACATCTGTGTATTTAAGCTACAGGCTCCCACAAAGGTGCTTTGAACTGTTTTTGCGGTGTTCATAAAATATTTTTAATTTTAAAGAAAACTTACGATGAAAAGGGCTCTCAGACAGGAAGCAACTCAAAGTGTAAAACTAAACGGGTGAGGAGAAAGACACATGTGCCTGAGGGTTCAGAGGCAAGAAATGATTCTAATATGAGCTCACGAGGACAAATTATTCAGTATGTTTTCTCCCTTAATCTTAATCAGGAAGTCTTCTTATTCCTGCCACAGCCAAGTGAATCTGTTGGCTTAGCAACATTGTACAATATTTTTTGGGAGTGTATCACTATCCTGTAGACTGGTTTAGTTTAATCTTCAGACAATGTATATCCTTTCTTTTCTGTCCTTTCTTTATTTTCCATTTCAGTTTTTGAGATATGGGAGCCTGATAGTTTTGACAACTCTGGACCGTGTGGCGTCAACATGTGTGATGGCATCATGCCCTCCTCTGTGTCTGTCTCTATATCTCAGTACATCTGCCAGTGAAGATAGGGGCTTTACATTAGGAGCCTTCCTGAACAACAGTAGGCTTGAGAGGGGAAATCTTTCAGTGGTGGGAAGAGTGCAGAAGAGCATTAAAGTCTGTGTAAAGGCAATTCAGAGAATTGTTTCTATTATAAACATTCTAAATTATATATATATTATAAATGTTAGAAATATACTGCAAAAAAATATGTTACAAAGACTATGAACTATGTAGTACTGAATTGTGGAGTTAGAACGTTAAACAGTTTTTCACCGTTTTTGTGTTTACGTTTTTTTTATGGGGGGGAGGGGGCTTAAATCATGTTTCGATGACGCACTGGAACCACTATAATAACTAGAGCGCATTAGCCTCAGTGATTCGCCACTCAATCGCGAGTTACTGTCATTAACGTTAGGTACTACAGCCTACAATTTGCTAACTAGCTATGGCTTCATCATGTAAATACATATTACCTGTTTGCGATCATTTACAAAACAGCTCGTCATCCTTTCAGGTTGTAGTTGCGGTATTTGACAGCTGAGAGAGGCGGCAGCTTTACCGCAAGTGGGCGTGGTTTCAGCGCCGACAGCGGACACGCCCCCAGCATTTGAAAGCAGAGAATAGAACGTTTATGACATTTAAACGTTTGGGGTTGGTATGGTTTTTATTGTTTTGAAAAAAGGCGTTTAATGCTTAGCAAGTCTGCATTTCAATGATCAAAAATGCACTAAGTAAAGACTTTATTGTCATTGTAGTGATACAACGAAATTTGTTTGGCAGTTCTCAAAGAGAACAGCAGCAATAAGAAAAGTAGAAAGAAAATTAGAAATAGACAAACACTAAACAAGATACTTTCACTGAATTATAATAAATATTATATACAGTGGAAAAAAAGTGCAGTGCGTGTGCATTAGTGCAAAGAATGATCAAAATATTGTACAATATTAATAATAATAGTAATGATAATAAATAAAAACAGTGTTTACAATGTTTTGTAAACATTATGAAAATATTTTGTAAAAATTGGGGAAGGGGGCAACCAGCTCGGTTTAATATGATTCCACCTTCAGTGCTCAGCAGCTCTGTGTGTGTGTGTGTGTGTGTGTGTGTGTGTGTGTGTGTGTGTGTGTGTGTGTGTGTGTGTGTTTGGGGGAGGGGGTGTAATACAGGCTACTGCTCTGGGAAAGAAGCTGTTCCACTAAACAGTAACGTTGTGATTTTTGTATTACAATTTGAAAATAACTGTTTTCTATTTAAAAATGTATAATATGTAATTTATTTCTGCGATGGCAAAGCTGATTTTTTGTCAGTGTCACATGATTCTCCAGAAATCAGTCTAATTTGCTGTTGTGGTCGTTAAGAAACATTTTTATCATCAATGTTAAAAGCAGTCGTACTGCTTAATATTTTTTGTAAAAACTGTGATCAGTTTTTCAGGATACTTCAAGTTCATGACTTTCTGTCATGAACAGCATTTATTTAAAATAGAAATCATTTTGTAAAATTATAAATGTCTTTACTGTAACTTTTAATTAATGTAACGCATCCTTACTGAATAAAATTAAGTTCTTAAAAAAAGTTACTGACCCCAAACTTTTGAACAGTAGCGTATAATTTTAAGTAGATAAGTATAGTATAAGTATAGGAGGCAAATGTAGATATAGAAGCTAGGATATAGCATTTGACTACATTAGAATGTATTTTAATTTTAATAATATATTCACTACCAGTCAAAAGTTTTTGAAAAGTAAGATTTTTAATGTGTGTTTTTCAGGTTTCTTTGATGAATAGAAAGTTCGGAAGAACAGCATTTATCCGAAATAGAAATCTTCTGTAACATTGTAAATGTCTTTATCATCACTTTTGATCAATTTAAAGCATCCTTGCTAAATAAAAGTATTAATTTCTATAATTTCTTTGGATCTTTCTATTCATCAAAGAATCCTGAAAAGTGTACTCAACTGTTTTAAATATTGATCATAATAATAATAATAAAAAATGTTTCTTGAACAGCAAATCAGCTTATTAGAATGATTTCTGAAGAATCATGTGACACTGAAGACTGGAGTAATGATACTGAAAATGTAGCTTTCATCACAGGAATAAATGACATTTTAAAATATATTCAAATAGAACGCAGTTATTTAAAATAGTAAAAATATTTAGCTGTATTTTGGGTCAAATAAATGCAGGCTTGGTGAGCAGAAGAGAATTCTTTAAAAACCATTAAAAACCTCACTGTTCAAAAACTTTTGACTGATAGTGTAACTAAATGTAAAAGAGAGCAGATTTTAATATATTTCATATAATGTCTTATTATTATATACTGTATATATATATATATATTACATAAAATGCTAGCAACACAATATGTATGCATTTCACTCTCATAATGAAATAAACTGCAATGTCTATGCCCAAATCTGGGGTCTACACGGATCTGATACACCCCACATACACATAAACTTTTTGGCATTGCATTATAAAAGGGGAATGCATACTTCATATAGCGCTGCAAGCATTCTACGTTAGAGTTTACCAGTGGGCAAAATTGTTATTCTAAGGCAGCACCCCTGAACCTCTTTCATTGTAGGTTTATTTATTCTCACAGTCTGCTCTAGCATGAAGTCACCCTAACTTGTTTGTGTAATCGAGATATCAGCATATTCTTTCTCCTGACATGGTATCAACAACTTTTAGTATCAAGGTCCGAAGGGGGTTGCTTTGATCCTAGTGCCAGCTCCCAACTCAAGCAGAATTTGCCAGATTGAGACCCTGCGCTTGGCATGCATAACCCTGAAAAACCCCTGCATACTCCACTGCTCTTAGGTTACACGGCTCCCCGCTTCCTCCAAACAGGGGGTGTCTCTTTCAGTGTGGGTGGGCTGGCCCTCAGCCGCTCACCTGCTGCGTCCAATAAAAAACTCTCTTGTGTCATGTATCTATGGCCTTGGGATAAACAGACAGTTTCCACGAGGCAGAAAACTTCTACAGTCTTGATTTCTAAGTATTTGTTGTGGGCAATTATGAAGGCGCCAATGCCAAAAGGCTTTATATATTTAAAAGTGTTTAATATATTCTCTTGGTTTCTCAGCATGGAAACATGAAGGAATCTGCAAAACTACCTAAGCAGTTTCAGAGTACATCTCAGCTTGGGATATGCATTTAATAATACACAAAATACTGAATATTTCAAGCCATTCCAGCTCATGAAAATCTGTTTTGCTTTTTCTCAGGTCTTTGCGGTCACAAATGCAGAAGTAACAGATTTTCGAGAGGATCTTTTTACACTATTCTGACTGTTTCGCTGAAAACAGAATCTCTCTGAACCTGTTACAAGCTGATTCGCAGAATAAGCGTTCTGCCAGAAATACGATACAAACTGATTTATTAACAAGAAAATCTAAGCTCTCTTACAATCACAATGTTGTCTCTGTAAATTCAAAAACCAATCTCTCAGCGCATACATATATCTTCAGACATGCCTTTTTTTCAGAGCACAACTGTGGGACTGAAATTTTACACACTTAAAACATTACTGCTAGGTGAAATGGGTCCCTCCGCTTCCATCATATGAGTCCGTTTTTTTCATCCCCTAAATTGAGGCTCTCGTTTTGTGGCGTTCAACTGGAGCCGACGCAGAACCTGTGCTGACTGCAGCAGCTGTGTAGCTATACTGTTACATTCTCCTGGGCCGCCCAGTTCCTAAAATCCACCTTTCCAATTCAACACAAAGCACGGACTCTCTTGAATGCTAAACTGCCAGAGCCATTGCTCTGCATGATTCAAAATGCTCTGCCCATTAGCCTCCATTCAAACTCTCCAAACTCCTCAGGTTTGTACAATTTGTCATTCACTGTGAAATGTGGATTCAGTGGAAGCAGAAATTAGAATTTCAAATTAACCACTGAAAGACGCTAAGAAAGGATTGTGGAGCTAAAATGTTTGGTGACAAATCACAGCACCATTGTTTCTGTACTTTGTCATTGTTTCTGTCTTCTACTGGATCTAGTCTAAAGAACAGGTAAAAGAAACCTGTTCAAACTGTTACTAAATAATAATTAAGTTGGCTTGAGAAAGCTATATAAGCTTACTCTCCTTCTCCTGAGCCAAAACTTAGTCAGTATCTCCTCCTAGAGCTTTAAAGCTACAACCAACAAACTCGGGTCAGTCCTTCAGATTGGTCTTTTCTTACTGATCCGGCTTACGATTTTTGAAAACCAGACTATCAGAACCACCCAAAATCCCTTAGACTTTTATTGAGAGGGTGAAAAATTTATACAAAGAGACATATGGTACATCTAAGCTGTTTATTGCTATAGCAAAGCTTAACTCCCTACTTAAAAAAACAGCTAAAAGCAGCCTAAGCTGAATTGCTGCTTTGCTGGTCTCCCAGGCTGGGTTTAAAGTGGTTTTAGGCTACTTTTTAGCTGGTCAGGCTGGTCTTAGCTGGCCAAGCTGGGGGACCTGCTACAAGACCAGCCGAGTTTAAACCAATTGTGTTCAGCTTAAACCAGCTAAAACTAGACAACCAGCCTAGGCTAGTTTTCCCTTGTCAAAAAATCCTATAGGATTCCAATGGGAAACCTGTACAGGATTCTAATAAGAATTTCTATCATATTTTGGAACCATTCCATAGGATTCTGATAGGAAGGTACTTATAGGACAAGAATTAATATTCTGTAGGCCTATTCTATAGGATTTTAATGGGATCCAATTGGTCACTTTCTATATGGAATTCTTTTTTATTTATTTTTTTTACTTTAAAGGTGCTTTTTCCACTGTATATGTTTTACTAACAGATAGTACTTGCCAGTTTGCTTAAACTACCCTGATATAGGACATTGGTTCATTGTATGTGACAACTGCTCAGTAAAATTGTAAACAACATCGGATGTGATTTGTGCAGACATAGCATTGGTCGCAAAAACATCTAAAGCACTAATAATGGATTGAATCTTCACACACACCACACAAAAATAATAAAAAAAATAATCATCATAATAATTAAATAAATAATAATAATAATATGTTGTAACTTTTTTCCTTCACAGGCAAAAAGAAATAACTAGTTGTTTCAAGGGCAAAATCACATCAAAACAGAAACACTAAAATATTAAGACATTTAATTTAATAAAGTTCAATTTGTCTGAAATAAACCTTTGTTTGTGGGAACATGTAAGAGAAGGGAGAAAAAGAAAATGCTAATTCAGTTCAGGAAAAAAAAAAAAAAAACAACACAGTAGGAAGAAGATCGTTTATCAATCTATTTTCCAATGAAGAATCACTCCTAATGCTCTGTATAAAGTAAAGGTTCCAGTCACCACAACAGGTCCACACGCTGATGACGAGAGAAATTCACAAATGGGGTTGCCTCGCCAGTCGCCATCTTAATTCTCTAGTTAGCCAGTCTTCTCCATAAACCAACACATTTCACGGAGACTTTTGTCATGTCCAAACTTTTTACCTGGAAACTAACAGGAAAGGCCATAGAAACTATATTTCTCCACAAATACTTAAAAGGCACAGCTATTTTTTAACATGTAAGTAGCCTTGGCCAACAAGGGAGCTATTTGCACTTAGGGTAAATAACGTTAAACACTAGTAATTCAACTAACGGTATACCAAAATCATCAAACGTTGTGTTTTGATATTAAGCTCAGACAGCTCAAAATGGTGGCAGAACGGGGGCATTATGTACTTACATTGAAAATTTCCATTATACAGCGCATACATCATATTTCATTAATATCAGTGAGCGGGCAGATTCATAGCTTTGCGTACGGCAGATGACTAAGCTAATCCGAAAACAGTCAACAAGTTCAACAACTTCACCGACAGATGTCGTTTACCCAAAATATGTTACGCATATAGGATTGAGACAGATAAGGTACCAGTTCTTTTCCTTGGTAGTGACTTACAGTAACTTTTAAGAGTTAAACAACGTTATCACTTGTTTTCTCTCGGTGGACCGAGTTATGTTCAATATGCTCGCTACAGTTGCACCGCTCACAACATTCGGATTTCTTAACGGGGAAGGTCAGGACAATACTATATAGATGTTTGTGTTTCTGTGGATTTCATAGTCCTATATAATATCAGTACATTATAAAATATCATATATATAATCTTCGTCTTACTGTAATATTATGGATTTGAGTGCTGTTGAATATTTGGTGTTTTTCATATATGCTGCATTTATATTGTGTACAAGTTACACACAACAACACACACAATTAAAACAGTAAATTGAATAACAGAATCAAATTAAGATAATACAGGGCAAAGTAAATTCCATTCTAAAAAATCACAAATTCCAATAAGATTCATGACTCAATAAAAAGTCCGGAGAATAAAATCCATTAAAAAATAAAACTAAAAAAAAAATTTACAGGACCACCGTACATTCAATTAAAATAAATCAAAAGTGTAAAACGGGACTTAAATTCTTATCAGACAAAGTGAAATCCATTAACTAAAATCAGAATTGTCAATGGATTTTAAGAGATCAATAAACTCCTACAGGACAAAGTGAAAATTCATTAAAATAAATCAGCTGTCAATCACAAGCTTCTAAAATCGATAGGACAAAGTGAAATTCCATAAAATAATCCGATGTCCCCATCGATTCTAAAATCCTATAGGGGGACAAAGTGGAAATTCAGTAAAAATAAATCAGAAGTCCAATAAGATTCTAAAATCCTATAGGAAAAGTAAAAATTCCTGTAAGAGTAAAATCAGAATCTCCAATAAGATTCCAAAAATCTATCGGATCAAAGTGAAATTCATTAAAATAAATCAGATTGTCAATCGGATTTTAAGAATCCAGTAAGATCCTAAAGGATAAACTAAAATTCCAATAGGATTTTTTGACAAGGGTTAGCTGATTTTTAGCTGTTTTTTTTTATTGAATCAACTGGTTTTAGCTGGTTTAAAAATGTTAATCATGCTAGCAACATGCTATTAACATGCTAATCATGCTAACAACATGTTAAGTATGCTGGAAACATGTTAGCATCAGGCTAGCAACTTGCTAATCATGATAGTAACATGCTACTACCTCAATAATCATGTTAAAAACATGCTAGCAACATGCTAGTCACTTGCGAATCATGCTAGAAACATGATAGCAACATGCTAATCATGCTAACAACATGTTAGTAATATGATAATCATGCTAGAAACATGCTAGCAACAAGCTAGAAACATGCTAATCATGTTAAAAACATGCTAGTAACTTGATAATCATACTAGCAACATGCTAGTAATTGCTAATCATGCTAGCAACATTCTAGTAACTTGCTAATAATGCTAGCAACATTCTAGTAACTTGATAATCATGCTAGCAACATGTTAAAACATGCTAGTAACATGTTAATCATGTTAGAAACATGCTAGCAACTTGCTAATCATGTTAGAAACATTCTAGCAACAGGCTAGTAACATGTTAATCATGCTCTAAACATGCTAGTGACTTGCTAATTATGCTAACAACATGCTAGTAACATGCTAATTTCTGTTTTCTTTCTGCACAGAAAGTATTCTCGTAGCTTCATAAAATTAAGGTTTAACCACTGATGTCACAATGACTATCTTGTCAATGTCCTTACTATCTTTCTGGGCCTTGAATGGGGTGGTTGCGCTGATGTCTATGCATTGTCAAAAAGCTCTCGGATTTCATCAAAAATATCATAATTTGTGTTCTGAAGATGACTGAAGGTCTTATGGGTTTGGAACGACATGATTTTTATTTTAAGGTGAACTGTTCTTCAAATGAACATGGGGCTTTTTAAGGATAAACTGATACAATCAGTTGAACTGGTGTAACATTATTTTTGAAAATATAATCATTATTTTAGTTTTTATTACGCATTCTTATTCATTTTGATTGTTCGGAATATTTGTGGTCTATTATAGGCCCACAAATAGCGAAGTGTCCATGTGCCGGTTAAGCGTTTTAGCAGGTAACTCTTATCCCGGTCTCAATTGCTCTCCCTCAAGGATACACTTGCATCAACACCTTGGGAGTTCAGTGCAATAGGTAGTAATATACAGATGAAAACAGCTGTAATCCCAACCCTGTGAAACCATTAACACGGTATTTACTCTCCTTATTTCTGGTTTAACCTAAACCACTGGCCGCCCATAAAACCCCAGAACGCAGGAAAGCCAATCCACCCCTGCGTATTATGTGGTCACTGCACCATAAAAATGGCATTCAGAAGTATTGGCACCTACTTATACATGATTAATTGCACCAGCATTGGACTCCTATGGAGAAGAGGAAAGGTTATCTACACATAAACCTTTACTGATGATGCTGGGTAAAAATGTGGGCAGCAGAAGGATGTGGGAGGTTGAGAAATGACAGCGGCTTGGCAGAAAGAAACAGTGAGAAAACCAAGAGGCAGTTGGAGAAAAGAAAGTACATGTGGAGAGGGAGACAGAACAAGAAAGGCAGCAAGAGACAGACTGAGAAGGCAACAGATGGATAGACAGACAGTGAGTGAGAGCTGTGTTGAGTTGGCAGAATGAAGGAGCGGAGAGATGGTGTGATAAAGCAGAGAAACCCTGTATTCACTGCAGCTGTACAGATGGCTCACCTGCCAAGAACAACACCATGTTTAAGGGCTATTTATTCTAACTGGATTACTATTACAGACACCACAATCCATGCTGTGAATTCTGAGAGTAACGGAAACCACAGGGTGGATTAAGGGATGCGATTCATTCTAATAGTTCTGGCTATATATTGCAATCATATATAGCAATGTCTGGTGTTTACTGCATATAGTTATGGAATCCAGTCACATCTTTTTTTTCTCTCAGTGTTTATTTTTATAAACTCATCAAAAGAGAACATGTCAACCAACAGATTAGACTAAATAATGTAATGTACATGTATAAAATGTTATATCTTAAAGGCACTATGAAGACATTAACAGATTTGTGCATGAAGTATTAAAGGATTAGGTCATTTCCAGAATAAAAATTTCCTGATAATTTATTCACCCCCGTGTTATCTGAGAAGTTCAGGTCTTTCTTTCTTCAGTCGAGAAGAAATGAAGGTTTTTGAGGAAAACATTCTGGGATTTTTCTCCATATATTGGACTTCAAAGGAAGCCAACAGGTTGAAGGTCCAAATTGCAGTTTCAATACAGCTTCAAAGGGCTCTACACGATCCCTTCTGAGGAATAGTTGTTATTTAGTGAAACATTTTCTTAAAAAAAAAAAAAAAAACATTGGATATACTTTTCAACCACAAATTATGTAATCACATTGGAAAGATCACATTGTTTTTTGTCCGTGCACTCCAGTTCAAAAAGCTAGGGTAGGCCGAAAAACTCTCATCTCATTTTCTCCTCTAACTTAAAAATCATCCGACATCGTTGTTTTACCTCTTTTGTAAAGGGCGCTTGACTTTCTTTGCTGTTCGCTTTGTAAACACTGAGTCAGTACTTCCACCTACGTCATGTGTGACCTTTTCAACGTGACTACGTAATGCATAAAGTCGGGCTAGTGCAAGACAAGCATTTGTGGTTAAAAAGTACATACTTTTCAGAAAATGACAGATAGTTTCTTTAGATAAGATCGTTATTCCTCTGCTGGGATCGTCTAGAGCAGTGGTTCTTAGAGTGTGGTATGAGAACCAGTAGTGGTACTCAGGCTCCCTCTAGTGGTACGCAGAGGAATCACTAAATTAATTATAATTTAATGTTAAAACACAAATGTTAACTTCTCTTCTCTTTATTTGAGTAAAGTTAATTTTTTATATTTAAGTACAGTACAGTTTTTATTTATCTTTTAGGTACACATTTTAATTTAATAATTATTAAATTTTATTTACCTGTTTGTAAGCACAGTGCAGTGTTAATGTTAATGTTCAAACTGTGTATTTACAATGTTAAAGTGGCTGATAACAATAAAAAAAAAAAAATTGGGGGGCTTTTTTAGATGAAAGAACAGTGGAGATTGACAGGAAAGTGTTGGGTGGAGAGCAGGGGAGCAGGATCGACAAAGGACCCTGGGTCAGAATTCAAACCCAGGTCGGCCAGAGACGCATTTGCGCTATAAGTCTGCGCACTAACCACGCGGCTACGGTACTGGCAACAATAAATATACTTAATAGGAATAAAATAGCCTCATTTTTTTAATTGTGCAGAGCTGTGGCTGAATAGTTAGGCCTACTATGCTGCTGTATTTTAATGCTGGTCATTATGGTGGTACTTGAAGAGCCAAATATTTTCTGAGGTGGTACTTATTATAAAAAGTTTGAGAACCACTGGTGTAGAGCCCCTTAAAGCTGCACTGAAACTGCAATTTGGACATTCAGCCCATTGGCTCCCATTGAAATCCACTATATGGAGAAAAATCCTAGAATCTTTTTGTCTCAAAAATCTTTTTTTTTTGGACTGAAGAAAGAAAGACATGAATATCTTGGATGACATGGAGTGATTAAATTATCAGGTTTTATTCTGGAAGTGAACTAATCCTTTAATCATAATTAATATGAAATAAACCTACCCTCTTTTTAAAGGGGTCATCGGATGCCCATTTTCCACAAGTTGATATGATTTTTTAGGGTCTTAATGAAAAGTCTCTAATATACTTTGATTAAAAATTCTCAATGGTTTTGTAAAACAACACCCTTTTTACCTTGCCAAAATGAGCTCCGCAAAAATCATCTCATTCTAAGGGGTTGTTCCTTTAAATGCAAATGAGCTCTGCTCGCCACGCCCCTCTCTTCCCTCTGTGGAAAGACGGTCTTGTTTACATTAGCCGCATTTAGCACGTTTAGCCGCTAAACTTGCTAACTACCACGTTATAAGGAAAGGCGATCGCAAAGATTCATTAAAAAATGCCTATACTCACTTCTGCTGTAAGTGAAGCTGGATCATGAATGATTTGCGCGAACATAGACAGATATATGTAGATCGGGAGGCGCATTCCCTTCACAAACAAACGTAATCTACTGCATCTTCAGCGGCTCAGAGTAAATGATGACCACTATGCTCATTATTACATCCAGGAACACAACACCTCAATCGCTCAATCGGAGATATTCTTGTCTAACCTACATCCCTGCTCTGGCATCAAAACATGGAAAGTTACTGGACTGTTACAGCTGGTCTGAGGTAAGACGCTCATGTCAATCAACTATTGGGGGAGCGGCCTCTGACGGTGTGACAGCACACCGACAGGCATCTGAGAACGGCTCGATTTGAAAAAGGGGATATTATTTTTACAGATTAATTAAAAACCACTGCATGGATTTTTGTCATTATAGCATAGATTTGTACATACACTGCCAACACACATTAATGTTCAAACAACATGAAAAAGTGAACTTAGCATCCGATGACCCCTTTAATACAATAATAAAACAAGTAAAAAAAAATCATATTGCTTTATTGTTTTGATTCTTGTTCCTGGATGGTTGCTCTACAAGACTGTGGACCGTTTTATAAGAATGGAAAAAAAGAAACAATCATACGACTCATTTGTTTGTGAATTGGGCCACGTCTGTTGTATTTGTCCTTGTTTTGCAGGTAGAACAACTTACTTAGGTGTAATAGAAAGACATGTTTTCTTACCATTATTTCACGTGTTTTTATTCCAACATTCAATTCAGACTTAAAGCTCACATCGCCGGTGAATTGTTTATTTTGCTACGGCACTCTTGATTCAAGTGGCGCAGCAAGATAGGACACGCTGAGTGAATAACAACGCGCATGTGCGAGAACTCGTAGGACCTTTACAGATGCGCGTTCCTTTCCGCCACACTGATAAAAAACATGAAAGTAAAAGACGACACCAAACTTACTATAAAATTAATAGATTAATAAAGTGATGGCGACAAAATTATCCATGATAAAAATCTGCTACCAAACTTGCACATGCTGATAGTTCAGAGTAAAACTTACATGTGGCTTAAACAACCACAGCATTTACACATATGTGACCCTGAACCACAAAACCAGTCGTAAGGGTAAATTTTTTTAAATTGAGATTTATACATCATCTGAAAGCTGAATAAATAAGCTTTCCATTTATATGTGGTTAGGGGTATATCTGGGGTGCAAAAAAATCTAAATACTGAGAAAATCGCCTTTAAAGTTGTCCAAATGAAGTTCTTAGCAATGCATATTAATGAAAAATTAGGTCTTAATATATTTACAGCAGGAAATTCATGACATGACTTTTACTTAATATCCTAATGGTTTTTGCCATTAAAGTAAAAATCGATCATTTTGGCTATTGCTGCAAATACACACTTGCTACTCAAGACTGGTTTTGTGGTCCAGGGTCACATTTCACTCAAAATAATATTTAGGCCTAAATTTAAGGTTTTTAATATTTCGATAAACATGGAATAGACAGTTTTAACATAAATAAACCTATACAATGCATAGCTACATAAGATTTCTGTAATATTTTTCTGTAATAGTAGCCTGTAGTTTTAACTACACAAAAACAGGGTTCATATATTTATCATAAATAAATCCAATTAGTTTCAACCTCATATATATTAATTCAATATTGCTTGCTCTACAACAATACTGTCATGTTTTAACTAAAAATATGATCATTTAAATAAAATCAAATAAATGCATTTTAGTTAATAATGAACTATGGCACATTTTTTTTTTAAACCTATATCATTTAAGTATAACTGACAAATTTGCATTTCATTATGTTTATGAGTATATGTAAAAACTCTAAAATTTTATATGACATTTAAAATACATAAATCTTCAATTTAGGCCTAAATATTATTTTGAGCGTACCTTACACACCTTGCGTCTCAAACCACCAGGTGATCCGTCTCGAATGTTGGGCTGTTTCATATAATTGGACAACTGATTACTAAAAATGCGTGCAGTGGCCTAGTATAAATAATCCTTAAATTAAAAAAGTCAAACTTTCCTACTACATACCAATCATTCAAAGACCACTCTACATTCATTAACTGTGTCAAATCACCGAGAAACTAGTGAAAAGCACATACTCTGCCAGAACGGCTGCTGGTTCATGAGATAATAATTGAATAGAGTCAAAACAGAGAGTCTCTTTATATGAATCAGCCTTCGAGTCAATATTGCCTTTTCCTCCGCAGCTCACGCACTAGCTTCCATTACTAACTAACATTTGGCCTGGAGCTTTTCACCTGTATCTCGTACCTCAGGCTATACTCACCAGCCTCACCACTGCCCTCCCCTCACATTTGTTACGACTGCGGCTTCCTCTCCCCCCAGGCTGTTGATGGCTTCTACCCCGGCAGAACATTTTGCCTGTAACACAAACCCTTCTGTCTTGTGTTTTTACTTCAAACAAAGCTATTAATCACCTTAATCGCCCTCAATTAACCTGCGCCACCAGATGCTCTCGGCACGTCAAACCCTGAACTGTTCCAGCCAGCCAAACAGAACATAAATCAACGAGCGGAGCAATTTGCACCAGCAATTCCACATAATGTTTGCGGAAGCTGAATAACAAAACATTAACAACATGGAAACAGGCACCTGGGGGACAGTCTATTTGCCACAAGGGATGGTGATGAAATGAATAGAGATGGCATGGCAGAAATGAGAAGAGAGTGTTCTCTAAGTTGGGATAGGAAAGATTTTGCCCTCTCTGTCCCATGTGGCACATGGAAGTTTACTGTGCTCCTAGCAGCTCTGACCAACACAACTTTACCAGGTTTCACGCACTGGGGTACTGCCAAATGTTTGAAATCTTAGACCAAAGTACTTGCTTTGAACATGCTCTTACACATGGGTCTATCTTGTTTCACTGTTACGAAGCCTAAAACATTCAGGTCATGACTGGATTGTTGACAGGTGCGACGAGTCAGGCTCTTATCTATGGAGAAAGAATTGAGGCCATTGTGACATTTATGACACCGTATCTGATTTCAACGAGGAAACAAAATATTAAAAACCAACCAATCTGCATATAAAAAAAGCATTAATTGGGCTATTCTGTCAGTAATATAGAATAAAAGAATCAAATAACTACCAGTATATGTAAATGAGTAAAGTGCGTCATAGAAACACATCGAGGAAATGTTCCTCTTGACCACTGAGGAAGTCTCCTCTCTTGACCTGTGTGTGCTGACAGATATATGTGAGGGGAACTTGAGTGTAACCAAAAGCTGTTTCTTAGATGGATCAGTTCCACACAAATGGAACCTTGTTTGTCTTTCAAACAAGGATTTAAACATTCAGTCAAAATGTCATTATTTGAGCTAACAAGCAGTCAGGTAGCCCATTCACTCTCAGAAAAAAAGGTACAAAAGCTGTCACTGGGCCAGATTCTTTTCAAAAGGTACTAAAATGTACCATTTAAGTACGAATATGTATACTTTAGGTACAAATATATACCTTTAAGGTACTAAAATGCACCCTTAAAAGGTAAATAAGGTTCAAATGTGTATCTTTTTAAATCCCAGTGACAACTTTTGTACCTTTTTTTCTGAGAATGTTGAAGACACATACAATGACTTTAGTATGTAGAATGTTGATGGATTTTTGTATTCCAGTGTATGTTTGTGTGAGGAAATTCATAAAAAAGAACAGCACAATTGTTTTCAGCATCAATAATAATAGTTTCTTGAGCACCAAATCAGCATTTAAGGATTTCCGAAGGCTGCTGAAAATTCAGTTTTACCATCACATGAATAAATTACATTTAATACCTCCAAAAATGGGTCAGAATCCAAAGTTCTGTCATGAAACTCTAGATGTCGCAGCTTGATAGGTCTAAATCAATCTGACATAATGACATCATCACTAGGTGCAGCTGATTTGTTCTTTTTGTATCGCCAGCCAATGAGCTTGCTGGTCAACATTCAAATACTTGGTTAGTGCTTGCTGTAGCACTTGGAACGCACTTCAGAAACCCTCCATCTCCCCCATCTCCACTTGTATAGATCTGCTATGCATCTATGATCTATGTATATGATCACGTATGCATATACAGTATGGGGGTTATTTCATATATGTGACCCAAGACCACAAAACCAGTCATAAGGGTCAATATTTTGAAAATTAGATTTATACATTGAGATTTATATATATATATATATATTTTTTTTTATATATCATCCGAAAGCTGAATAAATAAGCTTTTCATTGATGTATGGTTTGTTCGGATAGGACAATACTGAGATACAAGTATGTGAAAATCTGGAATCTGAGGTTGCAAAAACAAAATCAAAATACTGAGTAAATCACCTTTAAAGTTGTCCAAATGAAGTTCTTAGCAATGCATTTTACTAATGAAAAATTAAGTTTTGATATATTTACGGTACAAAATTAAACCAGAGCTCCACTTCCAGAACAACAATTTATATTTATAGCAAAACGATCTGTAATTTTTTTCGAAAAGTAAAAATTTGTATACTTTTTAAGCACAAAAACTAGTGTAGCACAGCACTGAGATGCGCGTTAATGACACTACGTACCAGTGAATCACGTCGAAAGGTCACGCGGAACTACAGACCCAGTGTTTACAAAGTGAATGCGCAAAGACTAACAAAGTGCAAGTAAGTCAAACGCTGTTTACAAACAAAAAGCTACAATGATGTCGGACGATTCTGAAGTTGTAGGAGAAAATAAGATGGAGTTTTTCGCCATTCTCTACCTTTTTGAGCCGGAGTACACAGACGATTAGTCTATGATTAGCTCACCTCACCTCTTATCTGACAAGTTTTCGGGTTTGAGTCGTTCGTTCATCACATGACAGCCCCATGAGATGAACGAACAACCCGAAAAACCCAAACACTTGAAACAGGTTAACTAATTCCAGTACAGAACCTAATAGGATGTTACGCACGCGCGACTGAACGAATCACTCCCCGAGACGACTCGTTCTTCCCGAGTCACATTAAAGATCCCTTCAAAATGAACAAATCATTCAAGAACGCACATCCCAGAGCCTGTGATACACGAGCTTTTGTGCTTAAAATGTATACAAATTTTTTTTGCTAGATAAGACCCTTCTTCCTCGGCTGGGATCGTTTAGAGCCCTTTGAAGCTGCATTTAAACTACATTTGGAAGTTAAAAATCGGGGGCACAATTGAAGTCCATGATATGAAGAAAAATCCTGAAATGTTTTCCTCAAAAACCATAATTTCTTTTACGACTGAAGACAGAAAGACACGAACATCTTGGATGACAAGGGGGTGAATAAATTATTTGCACACTGTTGCTCTGGAAGTGGAGTTCTCCTTTAAAACAATACCTTCATTGAACATGATCTTTACTTAATATCCTAATGACTTTTGGCATAAAAGAAAAATCAATAATTTTGACCCATATTTTCGGCTACTGCTACAGATATACCCGTGCTACTTAAGACTGGTTTTGTGGACCAGGGCACATATGTTTATATGTGCAGCAGCAGCAGCATAGCTTTCAAATAAATAAAAGGACATATTGTTAAAGCTGAATCAGATATACAAAATAAAAAAAAGTGAGAGAGAGAGTTTGAAAAAGCAAGTACATGTTGCTAAGTGTCACAGTGGCAAAAGCCCTACTGTAAGCTAAATTTTGGATTCTCATACAGTATGTGTGTTTCAGGCCTTGATGTGACCATGTAGCAGGGCTTAGCTGCTATAAAAGAAGGCCAAGCCTACTTGATCTGCCTCTTCAGCGCATTGAGCAGGGATCAAGGTCTCATTACAAGGTTTCCCCAGTGTAGCAACCACACTCTGACCAGGCAGTGAACCAGCACAAATCAGCCACGCATGGTATTCTGATAAGAGTATGAAGTGTGCTATATACAGCTAAGGTACTCTGGACACTGCTAGTGCAACTGTCATTTAAAGTAAGGTTTTCAAGATATTTTTTTCTATTCTTATTTTCTTATAGAGTGACAATAGAAATCATGTAGGCTGCTGAAGATTGACAGACTTTAAATTGTATGATTACTAATTTAAGCACAAAAATTGTTGAAATATTTCTTTCGAATGTTTAGTCTCACACCATTAACATTCCAAGAGATCAGCCTGCAGACAACGACTGCTCCCCTTTCCGGATGAACACTTTTCCCTGTTAAAGTAATGGATGGTTTTGCTTACACATTCATACAGTCTAAGTAGACATGTCATCGTTTGATAGAGACCCTGAAGGTCTGAGCACCATTATTTTTCTCCTTCACTGGTTAAATAAGGTTCCATCCATGCAGCTCTCACTCAGTCAAGCTCTTAACTGTAATTTGTTTTGGTCATTGTAAAAGCCTGAGAATTACCCAGGCTCAATATGCCATCAGTTACACAGAAAGAAAGAACAAGAAAAATTTCAAGCAATCTCAGAAAAATATTTCAGAGATATTTGAACTGCAAAATATGTTGATGATGAAATAATGCTTGTTTGTGTATCCCTTCAGGAAGTATTTGCAGTCCCTTTCATCTTTGGCATGGACTTGCACTCAATGTGCATATCAAATGTAATAAAAAAAAAGACCAAGGATAAATATCAAGTCTAAAACACGATTTCTGAAAAGAGCTTGGCCTGTGAGCGCACAGGGATGCCCAGAGGAGAGGAAATGAAGTCTTAGTGAGCACAAACTCTTACGCTTCTGTCAAATAGTGGTTTTATTGAAGTTTATTTTCAGAGGCTTTACACAGACCAACATTCCACCATCAGTGGTTGAAAAACCGATGGTGTTCAACACTGCCGTGGCTTGGCCAAGCTATCATTTTTATATGCGTAATTATTTTGATTTCCTGAGGCAGCTCATTTTGCACTTCTCTCCTGTTTGCTTTTGGCACTTGAGATGAGTTCAAACGAGTGGCGAGGTGTTTATTTTTAGTTTCCCTTTACAATGAATTGGACAGGTTTAGTCCCCTGGCTTCCATTATACCATTAGATGTATATCGTTTTGACAGAGAACTTAAAGGAACAGTTCACCTAAAAATTAAAACGTGTAAAAGTTTTCCCACCCTCAGGCCATCCAAAATGTAGATGAGTCCGACAATGTCACTTCGTTCGACAATGTCACATAGGGGAGAGTGGGGTAAGTTGAGCCAGTGGGTAAGTTGACCCACCCCCTGTATCTCATCAACTGTGCAGTTTTACCATCATGGGACCATGTATTTTGGAATCACATCACATAATTTCTGTCAGACTGTAAAAAGGAGAAGTTTTTGCTTTAAAAACTGTTTTTGGCTTGTCAAAGTAAAATTTTAGGATAACAGATGCATTGGCTGTTACATCAAAGTAAATTAATATTTATGATGCAAATAGGTGATTTAGCAATATATAAAACCATGCAAATAATTTAGCTAAATATTAGCCTATATTGGTAAGCTAGCTAGGTTTTTCCAAAATGCCAGCTGTGGGGCAAAGTGAGCCAAATGCTGTGGGGTAAGTTGAGCCAGCTCTTTATCTTACCCCACCATAAGGCACTGAAGTTAAGTTAAATCTCTGTAGTATAAACTGGTATTTTAATGTGATATTACACAGCTGGTTTAGTTTATCAGATTTCATTTTTTTATTGATAGCGACAGTGTACAAGTGCACCAAATCCTTCTCTGAGAACCAGAAGATGCCTTTCAACACATTATAATCATATACATCTTTCCACCTATAGTCTCTAATGGCCTGTTCAACACTGCAGAAAAGCTACCATGCCAAGAATCCTTGACTAAAATGTTTATTAGTTTCAGTGACATTTATTGCTTCATTCTGTTTCAGTTTGTATTTCATTTTACTCCACAGTCTGTTTTTGGGAAGGTTAAAACTTTGGTGTTCAACATATTGTTTCAGAAATGCAAAAAATTAAAGATTGAAAATAAAACTTTATTTGATTGGTTTTATTTAGTTTGAGTTACCTTAAAAAAAAAGAAAAAAACATGACTACTTGTAAAATTAAATTTGACTATTAAAGGGGTCATCGGATGGTAAGTTCACTTTTACATGTTGTTTGAACAGTAATGTTGGCAGTGTATGTACAAATCTACCCTATAATGATAAAAATCCATGCAGTGGTTTTTAATTAATCTGTAAAAATAATATTCCCTTTTTCAGATCGAGTCATTCTCAGATGCCTGTCGTTGTGGTGTCACACCGACAGAGGCCGCTCCCACGATAGTTGATTGACATGAGCGTTTTACCTCAGATCAGCTGTAACAGTCCACCCTCTTTGTTTCAATAATAATAATTATAATAATTCCTTACACACACAAGCTTATTGGTGGAGAGGAGATGTAAGGAGATGTAAGTGTTGAAGCCAATCAGAATATGGGGAAGATTAGGAGGCCATGATGGTCAGAGGCCAATGGGCACGTTTGGCCAGGATGCCGGGGTTACACCCCTACTCTTTTCGAAGGACATCCTGGGATTTACAGGACCTCGGTTTAACGTCTCATCCGAAGGATGGTGCTCTTTGACAGTATAGTATCCCCGTCACTACACTGGGACATTAGGACCCACATAGACCACATGGTGAGCACCTCCTGCTGGCCTCACTAACACCTCTTCCAGCAGCAACCTTGTTTTCCCAGGAGGTCTCCCATCCAGGTACTGACCAAGCTCAACCCTGCTTAGCTTCAGTGGGCAACCAGTTTTGGGCTGCAGGGTGATATGGCTGCTGACAAATCGACAAATCAATGCCAGAGCAGGGATGTAAGTTAGACAAGAATATCTCCGATTGAGCAATTGCAGTGTTGTGTTGCTGGATGTAATAATAAACGTAGTGGTCATCATTTACTCCCGACATCTGAGCCGCTGAAGATGCAGTGGATTACGTTTGTTTGTGAAGGAAATGCGCCTCCCGATCGACATATATCTGTTTATGTTTGAGCAAATCATTCGTGATCCAGCTTCACTTAAAGCAGAAGTGAGTATAAGGGTTTTTTTTTATGAATCTTTGCGATCGCCTTTCCTAACGTGCTAGTTAGCAAGTTTAGCGGCTAAACATGGCTGAAGTAAACAGACTCGTCTCTCTACAGAGAGAAGAGAGGGGCGGGGCGAGCAGAGCTCATTTGCATTTAAAGCAGCCTCGACCAGAATGAGATGATTTTTGCAGAGCTGATTTTGGCAAGGTAAAAAGGGTGTTGTTTTACACTACCATTGAGAATTTTTAACCAAAGTATATTATAGACTTTTCATTGAGACCCTAAAGAATCATATCAACTTGTGGAAAATGGGCATCCGATGACCCCTTTAAGTTAGTTTTTAAAAGAGGTAAATCATCTTTAAAATTTCACATGGGTTTGAATCAGATTTAGTCAGATAGTCAGTTTACACCCAGGGCAACCTGAGCCACAGGAACACTTTTTTATAAGAAGCCATTATTTAGAAACCTTCGTCATGCTGTATATATAATTAAAAATGATAGGAAACATCCTGAAATTAGTTTAGATACTTTCATTGTCCTTCTGCCTCATTTCCCTTATCTTGAGGACCACATAAGTAAAAAATGGCTCATCTTACCCCACTCTCCCTTATCATGTTCTCATTGCAGTGAAAAATACATTGCAGAGCAAAGAGGAAACTGACATTGCATCAACAGACAAGACAGAGCAGGTTACTTAAGGTATGAAACAAAGTTTCAGCTTTCAGATTATGCAATTTTTTAAGAAATTCAACAATAAAAAGCATTTTATGGCTCTTTAATGTGTCGCAACAGATCGTTGTGGCACCTCAGTTCAAGCGGCACATCAACATAGCTTAGTTATAGCATTAAATAAACATGAATGAACATAAGGAAGCAATGTATCTTCTTTCAACCGTGGAAAGATATCAATACACACAACGTTAATCTACTCTCCTGTCTAGTTTGTTTGTAGACACAAATTGCAGATTCTGCGTTGTGACCGGTCAGATCAGTCAAACTCTCTGCGAAGGGTCAATTGGAACAGGATTGAAAAAATTTGTCATTACATCACACTCACCAATGAATCCAAACAGCTAATAAAACATCACAATAACCCACAAGTAATCCTCACAACTCAAGTCCATCAATTCATGTTTTGTGAAGCAAAAAGCTGTGTATTTGTAATGAATCCCTCATTAAGAAGTTTTTAACTTCAAACGAGTCCTCTATACCCATAATAACGCTTTCTCCAGTGAAAAAGTCATCTTGTCTGAATCAGGAGAAAAATATGTGCAGATCAAGCACTGTGTACAAGCAAAACAGTCCAAAACAAATATGTACCTAATAAAATAAACTCCAAATATGTGAGAGAACAACAGAGTATGAACTTTAACTGCAAGAAGCATCATGGACTGGTATTTTGGTCAGAAGCAACAGTTTAAAGTTAAAAACCTTCTTACAAACGTAACATTTTTGTGACATTTTTATCAGCTGTTTGAGCTCTCATTCTGCACATTCACTGCAGAGAATCCATAGGTGAGCAAGAGATTTCTCCAAATCTTTTCTAAATTAAGAAACAAACTTTTCTACATCTTGGATGGCCTGAGTATAAGAAAAGAAAATTTACATTTTTGGGTGAACTATTCCTTTAAGAAAATCCAGTTCTGACAATTCTTAGACAATGATTTACACAGTCTCTGCCCCACTGCTATCATCAATTAAAACAAGATTACTAAGCAATTGTGCCGTATCGAATCGCAGAATGAATTGACAGACATTAGGGGAATTTTGATATCATTTACATTGTACATAGTGCCCTCCTGCCAGAATGCAGTTATGGTATCACACAATCACAGTTGCTGTCGTGTAACCAATATGGTTGACACACTAGTACTCCTTTCCCATGACACACAGTCTGTGTTCTGTGCATTTTATGCATATACATTTATATATTTCTCTCCAGGGGTTTTGTTCTCTAGCTAAAACAAGCATTGATTTTATTAACTTAAGCACTGAAAATGCCAATAACGCTGTGTTGAGAAATGCATTGCATTTTCTAATCTAAAATAAAAATATGAAATTGGCAATAAAGCAAGCAGAAAATTAAAGCAATTAAGAGGTATTGATTCCATCACCTTGTAAAACCCGAGCCTGTGGCAAAACAGAATTGTACAAGTGATTTAATGGGACTGTTTGTTCCGTATCACAGTGTTGGACCTAAATTAATCTTTGGCTTTGCTGATATGAAGAATATTGTATGGACTCGTTCCTGGATGTTGGCTGGTTTATCAGACACTCACAAATGGAATCTAATCTAGTGTTTCTCAATGCTTCACTCTGTGAGGGGGCCCTCGAGTGTTGATGAGACCCTGATTGTCAGTATGCGTGTCAGCTTCGACGTCTACACACACACACACACACAGAGCTAAGCATTTGTCTCTGTTTCGTCACTGCTCTAGTCCTACCTTGACTGATGCGCGTTTTTGTTTGGAATACTAGATCTTTCCACCCATTGATGTGTGCTGATGTTATCAGAGTAAATCTCCCAAAGAGAAGAAAACCTCACATCTCCAGAGAGTGAAAAGATATGTAACAATGGTTGCTCTAAACTTTCATTTGGTTCAGAGGAAATGGGCAAAAGGTGTTTTTTTTTTTCTTTTCCAAATCATTATATCTGTCGAAGTGAAAAGATGTAGGCCAGGCCATATATTCTGTTTTAGGACTATGTTAACATGTATGAGAAAATATATATATAGTTGTTTTTAATTAATATTTGCCCTGACACATTCAATATTTTGGATTTTTTTTTTGGTTGCACGTCCCAAATTCATTAAGGGAAATATTAAAACTCCTGTGCTAAGTAGTGATATTGTGCTCATCCGAAAGAGATGAGCTTGTACATTGTCCATGGTTATTTTTATTAATGCAAACCATTAGAGCCTTAGTGTGAGTCATTTATGATCTCAAACATGTATGTGTACCCACTCACTAGCTCAGTCCCTCTCACACACATTGAAGTCAGTGCTGATCAGTTGGTCAGGGTGGCAATGGAAAGTAGAGAAGCCTGGAGTGACGACACAAGGCAGCTCTCTGTTTCATAAGTGCCTATTACTGCCAGAGGGACTGTCAAATTGCATCAGCCTGTACCACAAGGACCTGCAATTAGTATGAAACCAGTTGGCATTAGTTTGCCTTTGTGTGAAAGCTAGTATTTTTAGATGGCCGTGCAGAGTCTCTAGAGATAAAAAAGTTCCCATAAGACCGCAGCTTTGTTAATTGAATTTTTAAATTCGAAGATACTTCAGTACATACACCATGCTGTTACTGTTGAGTGTCCTAGTATCAACCTTACTTTTCCTGTAAGAGAGAATGGGGCTGGCTTCCAGCGTAATTCATTTCCAGCTATTTTTAGCTGTAAAAAACAACTCGTTTTGTTGCTTGATATTGCAAACTGCTGTGTCTTCCCATATAATTTTAATGTATTATCTTAATTATGAACACACTGGTTTGTAGTGCGAACAGTTTACTGCACTTTGTTATTCTTCTTGTTATTTCCCTACAACGGCTAATGAACCAGAAGTCTCACACATTCACAGAAAATGGCTTACCTCCGCATTAAAAAATAAGGTGGATACCAATGTAAGTTGAGTTGATTCACAGACATTCATGAATTTTCTCCCGTGGCCTTGTGACATAGTAAAATATCCATCAAACATGCACTCCACAGTCTTGGCAGAATTTACAGGAATTTCCGGTAAATTTACACTTACTGTTTTTCTGATATTAGGCCTATATAATATACTATAGTGCTAGGCGGTATGACCAAAAATCTGTATCACCTTTTTTTCAGGATTCTGATGGTTTCACGACTTTTTTTTCTCTGACTGTGCCTTTATATAAATCAAAATGCATGTTGCAGAACCACTGAATTTAAAAAAAAAAAATTAAAAGTAAAAACAGAATGGTCTGACCTTATCTTTGTGAAATTATTCTACTTAAAACATAACAGAAACAGCAGAAGAGCTGAATGAGATGCAAACTCACTCTCTGACAGCAGGTGGCGCTTATAGAACAGCAGTGATACAGCATTTCCTTAGTTTCTGCTGTAAACAAAGCAGCGCTGTGTTTAAAGGGTTAGCTCACCCAAAAATTAAAATTAGGTCATTATTTACTCACCCTCATGGCATCCTAGGCATATGTGACTTCCTTCTTTCAGACGAATCCAGTTCTCTTTCAAGCTTTATCATGGCAATAGGCAGGTGTTTCTCTTCATCAATCCAAAAGAAGTCAAATAAAGCATATCCATCAATGATAAAAAGTCACACGGCTCCGGGGGGGTGCTCCTGTTGCAAATTGATGCGTTTTTGTTAGAAAAATATCCATATTCAAAACGTAAGAATCACTTTAATCTAGCTTGCGCTGTACAGAGAAGCAGCTCCCGGCAGATGACATACAGTAAGATGTCGGCGTTGGGTATGCGCCTGTGAGTCTCATGAAAACCAACGTTTGTTTACAGGAGCAAAGGAAGCAAGTTTCCTTACTTTAGCAAAGGAAAACAAGTCTCCTCTTGACTTACATCGAAATCCTCCAACATTCTTCTTTCCAAATCCTTGTTTTGTGCTTCTAATCCTTCTAATGTTGTTTTGTTTTGGTCTCTCCCCTGCGTGTCCACGTTCATCACATCTGAGCAGCACATGCGCAACGCCGATGTTCTATGTCATCCGCCCCGGAGCTGTTTCCGTGTACATTGAGTGCAAGCTAGATTAAAGTGATTATTGCATTTCAGATATTGATATTTTTCTTACAAAAATGCATTGATTCGCTACAGGAAGCCTTTATTCACCCCCTGGAACCGTGTGAGGCACTTTTTATTAAGGATGGATGCACTTTATTGAACTTGTTTTGACTTATTTAAGAAAAACACCCACCTATTGCCATTCTAAAGCTTGAAAGAGCTAGGACATTTTTTAATGTAACTCTGACTGGATTTGTCTGAAAGAAGTAAGTCATTAACACCAAGGATGACTTGAGGGTGAGTAAATAATGGGCTAATTCTCATTTTTGGGTGAACTATCCCTTTAAATACTACATTAATATGCCTTATATGGAGGTAAGATGAACAGAAAATACCATCTTAACTTTTCTGAAGACAGTCAGTTTCCCTTAGAGCAGAGGTTTCATTAGATTTTAACATTGTCCGTCATTTTTACGGACAGGGTCGTAAAATTCTGTCATAATCTATTATTGTTTGTCATTTTGATGTTCATATTTTAATTATCATAACACAATTAATACATATATTTTGGTTCACATTTTCATTTTTAATCATGAACCTACAGGATGAGCATATCCACCTTATTTTTACCATAAGAGTGGGTGCAGCCATTTGTAAATTTTTTTGTGTCTGGCTGCACAAAAAGCTTGTTCTGCTGCTTGATATTGCAAACTGGTGTGTCTTACCATATTATTTTAATGTAATATCTTAATTATGAACACACTTGTTTGTAGTGCAAACTGTTTTACCGTTTACTGCACTTCGATATTCTTCTCGTTATGAACCGGACGTCTAACACATTACCAGAAAACAGCTTACTTCCGCATTGAAAAATAAGGTGGATAGGCTTATGCATTTATTTTGAAGAGAACAGATGAACAGAAACTGTGCATTTCATAATCACTTTTTTTATAATCAACACCACATCCGGCAATGACAGCAGAGGCCACTAAAAATAAATTATGATAGGGCTGGGTAAGAAAAAAAAAAATCTATTTGTCGATTTGAATAGATTCTCATTTTTATGAAACAATATCGATTCTTAAATCCCAATCAATCTTTTGGTCTTATGCTGTTTTCAATTGATGAATAATACATAATACATAGGTACATAGTGTGCCTGCCATTCAATAAATCACAACAGGCTAAGCTTTTTGCTTTGTTACTTTTGATATGAAATACAGTCTCAGATTTAAAATTCTGTCCATTTCAGTAGGAAATTCAAGCAATAAATACCATTTTGGCGCTCTTTAATGTGGCGTGTAGCTTAAAATGGCAACTCCCCTGTGCATAATCAAACACAAGTGACAGTTTTATTTTTGTTCTGTAGACGATTCCGTGCTCTGCTGCCACTCTGGAGCGCACTCACCACCAAGTGGACAGGGGTGGGAATTACAGTTACAAGTTACAATAGATCACCCTTAGTGTTATCTGGCAAAGTGACGGACGGCTTTCAGATTTTTCCGTCATTGCTAAAAAAAAAAAAAAAAAAAATCTGTAAATGACGGAAAAATTTCGGTTAACATGACCTCTGCCTCAGGGATACTTTACTATACACCCCTAATTCAGGATTTATTTTCTTCCACCATTTCGCACGTCGTGAACAGTGAGTACAGTACTTTTATTTCTGCTCGCTACAGTTTTTTCTCCTTTTCGTTCGTCTTCATCGTCTCTGGCTTCTGTTAACGGCCATTTAAAGTTGGTTTATTTGCCCAGTTAAAGAATTAAGTTGTGTTATTAACAGTTTTTCAACCATTAGTCAAAAGTGTGTGCAGTTAACAGGCATCTCCTTTCTATTCACGACGCTGTCTACGTTTCTTAGCCACTTCTGTCGTTTTTTTGAAAATTTATACTGTGCGCATAATTCAAACCGGCTTACCATTTGAACCGGTAGTCAAGAAGTATTTTCATTTGCTAAGAGAAATAAACAATATTATACAAAGACATGAAAGAAAATGTGTGCCTTTGCTAGAGAAAATAAACAATATTACTCAAAGAGATGAAAGAAAATACATGTACAATCTGTTTCTTTTTAAATACAAAAGCCAGCAGTCAGTGTCCTCTCTAATTTGTGCAGTATCTTATAATTTACAGATACATGGAATAAAACAAATAATTTCGTTTAGAAAACATTTTTGAGAAGGCTCAGCCTCTTCTGATAGACCACCACTGCAGGAGATCCTGCTACTAAGGATCACAAAAGACTTGAGAAAGATTTCAAGAGTGACCCACTTTACACAAGAACCTCACCAAGGCAGACCACACGTCCCCTTTACCTCGAAGCCATTGACTTTGTTATGAGGACAGGCACAACGACTAAGATAAACACACTGCCAAGACCTCACTCTTAGTATGTAGAAGTGTAAGGTGGTAGTCAGCATGTCTGAACAAACCAGAGGCACTTGAGCAAAGTGTTTCAATAAGTGGAGGCTTCACTTAGCGTAACCTGATCACCATTTGGGCTCCATGGGAATGACAGGCAGTGATTGGCATCACCTCTGTGGTGCAGACGTTGCTGTTTTAACACTGGATAAGGACAGGGGAGAGGAGCCTTTGTGCTCTTATCTGTGCATACTGCATGTGGAGTCGCCACCTCAGTTTGGGATCAGTCTAGCTGTGTCTCTTAGCTCCTTCTGAGAGCAGACCAGAACAACCCCACACGTTCACATCGGTAACATGTTCACAGCGTGGCTCACGCCCGGGCATGTATAGGTCTGAACTGTTTTATATTGCCGCTGACCCTGGGAACAGCATGGTAAGGGTTTGAAGAGACCCTAAACGCTGACAGTCGGTAATCACTTAGAGGGGCATCTCATTAGTAAAGCATTAAGAGATAGACTGGGGCTAGCTGTCACACTTTTGACTCCAGTACATATTTACCCAATCTCAACTCAGCCTTACTTCTAGAGCACTTTACAAAGCCACAAATCCTCTACACTTTGTACTCCTGTGCATATTTATGTTGTTAATTTGTACATATATATGTATGCATGTATGTATGTATGTAGAGTTGAAGTCAAAAGTTTACATACACCTTGCAGAATCTCCAAAATGTTAATCATTTTACCAAAATAAGAGGGATCATACAAAATGCATGTTATTTTTACTTAGTACTGACCTGAATAAGATATTTCACATAAAAGACGTTTACATGTGGTCCACAAGAGAAAATAATAGTTGAATTTATAAAAATGACCCTGTTCAAAAGTTTACATACACTTGATTTTTAATACTGTGTTGTTACCTGAATGATCCACAGCTATGTTTTTTTTTTTTTTGAGTGAGTCCCTTCATGAGTCCCTTCATGAGCCAAGGGGTGAAAACTTTTTGAATTTGAAGATCAGGGTAAATTAAACTTGTTTTGTCTTCTGGGAAACATGTAAGTATCTTCTGTATCTTTTGAAGGGCAAAATGAAAATAATATGATTTTTAGGTAAAATAAGAAAAAAATCTTATTTTCATTTTCATTCACATTTTCATTCTGTTCAAAAGTTTACACCCCTGGCTCTTAATGCATCGTTTTTCCTTCTGGAGCATCAGTGAGCATTTAAACCTTCTGTAATAGTTGCATATGAGTCCCTCAGTTGTCCTCAGTGTGAAAAGATGGATGTTAAAACCATACAGTCATTGTTGGAAAGGGTTCAAATACACAAAAATGCTGGAAAACCAAAGAATTTGTAGGACCTGAAGGATTTTTCTGAAGAACAGCAGGCAGTTTAATTGTTCAGGACAAACAAGGGACTCATGAACAACTATCACTATAACAAAAAAAAACACACACACAGCTGTGGATCATTCAGGTAACAACACAGTATGAAGAATCAAGTTTATGTAAACTTTTGAATGGGATCATTTTTATAAATCTCTTGAGGACTATATGTAAACATCTTATATGAGAAATATCTTATTCAAAAAAAATGTTCTGATATTCCAATATTTTCAATTTCTATTCCCACACACAGTCTGCACACACCTATATACACTGTCCATTGAATAAATTGAGTTAGCCAGGGGGAAAAATGATTATTATTATGATTATTATGTAAGAGACTACCAAAAACGAGCTGATCCCATTTCAGGGTAATTGCCAGACAGAGAGTAAAGTGTTAGCAGCGCTGCCAGGTGTGAAGTGTGATAATTATATGTTAGCAAACTGGCAGAAACTGGCACAGGACCAGAGCTCCTTGTACAGGCTTTCTAACGACATTTCACTCCTTTGGTGGCCTGGAAAGAGCTAGTCACTGAATTTATTTCTAAAAGTTAGACACACGATATGGTAGTCTCCCGTTTCTTTGAAAACAATGTGTTATGTGCTATTTGACTGTAATAAATTAGCACCAGAAAATCATGACTTTGCTAAATAGCATTTTTTTTAGCCTGCAATGAAAGGATATGTCATAATTCAGTGACATTATAGTCATGTTGCACATATGTCGGTATGGAATTTCCCTGTTAAACCCAAGGGCTGTCTGAAAATGAAACTGGCACTAAAGTTGTTCAGCTTTCACCTAGTTTCAATCCTTCATCATTCAACTCATGGCAACTGATTACATTAACAAAATGACTTTAAATTCTCCTCCCTTCACCCCATCTCTTTTAGATTGCCATGTATGATAAAGGGATTAAAGATGTATGATTTATTCTGATTAATATGATGGACAGCCCATAGCTGTCTGGGACACATTTAGGCTCTGAAGTAAAGAGTCCGTTGTAAAGGTCTAATGGGATGTCTATGAGTCTCTTTGAACTTAATGAGCCCATCAGTCTCAATTTGATGGATGACAGCTACTGTGCTACAGTTGTGGTTCTCTAGTATTTGAGTCATTATGTTAAGATAATATAAAATTATCAGATTTTTCAAGAAACAAAAACATGTTTTTTTAAGTAGAGATTGCCAGCTGTACAACTGAGTTTTTGTCTTGTTTTCCAGTAAAAATAAGATGAATGTACTTGTTTTCAGAGAATATAGCTCGAATTACATTTATTTCTTTTACTGAACTTATTTTTCTATCAGTTTTTAAATTAATGTAATTTTTGTTTAAATATGTGTTATTTTAAAATTGTTTATTTTTTCTTTTTCTATTTTGTTATATTTTGTCTGTTGTGTAGTTGATTGTATCAAATTTTTCCATTTGTCAGTTAAAAATTTTCAGCCACTTCCAGCATTCCAGAGAAACAAGTGGAAAAATGGGCTGATGATAACATTGATCCTGGGCTTTGGACTGGTTCCTCCTCAATATCTGTCATACTCACAGGACACCCAAACACAGCCTCTTACTCACACCACCTACTCTGGACATAAGCCCAAACAGGCCCAACTCCCAAACGATACTTTGCAAACACAACCTGGCCTCTCTGAAGAAATCCGATCCGTCTTTTGTCGCCAAGTAGTAAGTGGTAGTTGAAGACAGATCTGACATTTAGCTGGCTCATCACCTTGTGAAGGAGGGACAGGCTGTTCCGATTTCTGCTTTTTCTTAAGACAGATGAGGCGGTTTATTTAACATAGCCTGGTCTTATTCCAAGGGAATTAATCTTTAAAATATGAAAAAGAAACTGAGATATACTGATAAGATACATGTAGTGTAGTGTAGTGTACATTTTTAAACAATTTTCACTTGTATTTGCAGTAGTTTGCAGAGAATATATCTTAAATTACATTTATTTCTTTTACCCATTAGAGATTATTCTTATTTTTTTATCTTGTTTCAAAAGTTATATGCTTAAAGAACAATGGCAACTTTTTATATTAATTTTTAAGTAAACTAAGCCTGGTCTTATTCCAAGGAAATGAATCTTTAAAATATATATATATATATATAAAAAAAAAAACTAATATACTAATAAGATACACAAAATGTAGTATAGTGTAAAAATTTACTCAGAAATTGCTAATAAATGTTACTATTAATTACAAATAAACAGCCATGAAACATTAATTTAAACTAGGACTGTCAGACGATTAATCGTGATTAATCGCATACAAAATAAAAGTTTGAGTTTGCCTAATATATTTATTTATTTATTTAATAGGGTCAGTGCTCATTAATCAACAGTAAAATACTGTAAATAAGCCAGAGTTAGCCCAAATGGCTAATTTTCATCTGTTTCCATTTTCATCCCTTGCCAGATTTTAACAAGGCAACCTAAAATCTGAAACACAGTAAGTTATCACGCATAAACATACACTAACATTTACGATAATATATAATAACGCTACTTAAGATAATAAAATGTGTGTACTATGTGTAATTATTATGTATATATAAATACACACAAATTAATGTACATATTTGAAGAGAAATATATTATTTATGCACATTTTTTTATTTATATCTAACATAAATTATATAAAAATTATAATAAATACATATCCTTGTAAATAATGAGTGTGTTTGTATTTATATATACATCATAATTTCACACAGTACACACACATATATTAGGCAAACTCAAACTTTTATTTTGAACACGATTAATCGCGATGAATCGTCTGACCTAATTTAACATTACATTTTGAAGTAGAGCAACTGAAATATTAGTATTTTCTTGTTAAAGGGGTCATCGGATGCCCATTTTCCAAAGGTAGATATGATTATTTAGGGTCTTAATGAAAAGTCTATATACTTTGGTTAAAAAATCTCAATGGTAGTGTAAAACAACACCCTTTTTACCTTGTCAAAATGAGCTCTGCAAAAATCATCTTATTCTGATATTTTTTTCTTTTAAATGTTAATGAGCTCTGCTCGTCCCGCCCCTCTCTTCTCTCTGTGGAGTGACGAGCCTGTTTACTTTAGCCGTGTTTAGCCACTAAACTTGCTAACTAGCATGTTATTAGGAAAGGTGATTGCAGAGATTCATAATAAACCCCTTATACTCACTTCTGCTGTAGGTGAAGCTGGATCACGAATGATTTGCGCGAACATGGATGCATTTATGTAGATCGGGAGCACACTCCCTTCAACAAATGTAATCCACTGCGTCTTCAGCGGCTCAGATGTGGGGAATAAATGAAGATCACTATGTTCATTATTACATCCAGCAACACAACACCTCAAGTGCTCAATCGGAGATATTCTTGTCTAACTTACATCCCTGATCCAGCATCGAAACAATGGAGGTCGGACTGTTACAGCTGATGCAGGGTGGGTCTGAGGTAAGATGCTCATGTCAATCTAGTGTGGAGCGGCCTCTGTCGGTGTGATGCTGAAAGTGGCTCAATTTGAAAAAGGGGATATTATTTTTATGATTAATTAAAAACCACTGCATGGATTTTTATCAGTATGGGGTAGATGTGTACATACGCTGCCAACACACATTAATGTTCAAAAAACATGAAAAAGTCAACTTTGCATCCGATGACCCCTTTAAGCATACTCCAATAATCTTTTTAAATTATTACTTCAAAATGTGTTTTTTTAAAATCTAAAAAGATGTAAATAGATAGATAGATAGAATCTTTTTCATTTACTACTTAGTTATTTTTTAAAATTATTTATTTATAGTGTAGATAGATACTTAATGGGGGTCAAATTTCATATTCATTTCAGCACAGTATTTTTTTTAACACTTTTGTCAATAATAATATTTATTTTCCTGAAACTTTATGGATTTGTTCTAACTTTTTTGCTCTGAGCAAAGAATTTGCCTCAGACACCATCTGATATGGTATTCATAAAACAGTATTCTGATAATCTTTGTTTTATTTCAAACTCCGAAAATGATTGAAAGTTAAAACTACAGGGACCATGATCATGCTTAGTTTGCCATACACTGTGTCCACTGACATTTACCGCCATCAAAATCCCATTAAGATGCCGCTGTCTGATAAGGAGTCTTAATGAGTGAACTTTGGAAACTCTCTCACGCAGAAGACAGAGCGAAGCGGCCACAGAGAGCCTGCTATAGCTGATCAAATGCTCTTTAAGTAATCAGTCTGCAGTTCTTTCCTCTCGCTCACCTGTCAGGACGGCTCAGATCCCACTCATGACGAATTCCATTGTGGATCCCCATGTGATAGATCCTTTTCCCAAACAAAAGCCACTCGAGAAAAGAATGTGAGACAAGCAGCAAGCTGTTTCTGCATTTGTCTTACGCCCTCTTTATTCCTCTGGACATCCTCTTAGGAAGGAAACAAAGTGACAGTTACAGTAATAACACTTGTTATATAAGGCCAAGGGGATGGAGGAAAAGCAGGAACACATGTTTTATGTGACATACTCACTGAAATTGCTATTAGCAGTGACAACAAAGAGAGGTGTGTGTGTGTTTCTATGTTTAGCTGTCTGTATGCGATGACAGAAAAGCAGACACTTGATAAGCTCATGAAGACCAGACAGTATTTTCGCCAATCAGATAACAGGACACATCAAGTGCCAGTGTAAGTTAATGCAGTTAATTTAATAAATGTCAAACTAATAACTGCTAGTGATCATGTTACAAAAAACAACTAAAACTTGCATGAAAAGTGTTAGTTCATTTTCTTTTTAGACAAATCTAACATGAAGATCTTCTGTCAGTCCTTGAGAAAGTTTTTTTTTAGTACTCATAAAACAACATAAATGACTCAAAAGCTATTAGACAAACACAGTGTTCAAAATTGTAGCACAAAGAAAGATTACAGCTAAAATTTCTGAAGGTTAAAGCAGTCAGAAATTAGTAGGAAGTGTAGAGGCCCTTGCTCTGAATGACTTCAGCACATCTGCGACCGCAGGACATCACTCGTTTCTCACACTGCGCTGGTGTGATCTTGGTCCACTCTTCTTTCCATCTCTTCCATAGTTCAGTGACTATAGTGGGTTTCTTAGCCATGACGGTCTCATGACAACAAACATAATGTTTAACATCAGACCCAACTAAATAAAACTTCAGGACCAGTTCTCCTCTCTCCACACAGCATCTTCCTCAGCAAAGGTGAGCTTAGCCTTTTGATTCTGCTGATGAGAGGAAGTAGGCTTTCCGTCCAACTTCTCTTAAACGTTGAGACACTGTATGCCGAGAAGGATCCTTAGCCTGTTGAGCGCTGAACTGGCAAGCAATTCCAGCTGCAGTGCTGAACCGATTCCTCATTGAGAGTCTCCGCATTATCCTGTCCTTTCGTGCATTTTTCTTTCTTGGGCAACCAGCCTTTTGGGGGGACTTGAATGAGTTAGTGACATTGTAAAGATGCATAATATAATTTGGAACGACCAAATTCTCTTGCTATGGCTGCTATTGGCCTTCATCTGGACAACCTGCTGTCGGAGGGTTTCAGTCACTTTAGAACGGCTCACCATCTTGCAAAGTCAGTGAAAACTGTAAAGTTAGGCTGCCAGTTAAACAGGGTTTGTTAGATAATTAAGGAAATTAGCACCAGGTGCCAGATTAACACTAACTTGGAGGTATCTGTAAGTGTTCTCTAATTTTGATCAGAGTTTTTTATACTGTGCTTCAGAATATATTTAACTCATGAAATATGCTTAAAAACACACTTTTACTTCTGTTAAGATAACTTCAAATAAGCAGTGACCTCCAAATTTAGGAAACTGTAGGGTTTTCTTTTTATTTTTATCTCCACTGTAGATACAGTATCTCACAAAAGTGAGTACACCCCTCACATTTCAGCAATCATTTTAGTATAGTCTTCTCAAGGGGTAATACTATAGAAATGAAACTTAGATATATTTTAGAGTAGTCAATGTCCAGCTTATATAGCAGTGTATATTTACTGTCCCCTAAAAATAACTCAACATACAGCCATTATTGTCAAAACAGCTGGCAACAAAAGTGAGTACACCCTAAGTGAACTTATCAAAACTGTGTCCAAAGTGTCAATATTTTGTGTTAGCACCATTGTTATCTAGCACTGCCTTCATCATTCTGCGCATGGAAATTACCAGAGCTGCACAGGCTGCTGCTGGGATCCTCTTCAAATCCTCTATAATGACATCATGGAGCTGCTGGATGTTAGACACATGGTGCTTATCCACCTTCCGCTTGAGGATGCACCATAGGTGCTCAATAGGGTTCAGGTCAGATCAGCTTCACCTGCACCTTCTTTAGCAAGGTCACCTTGTCATCTTGGTGGTGTGTTTGGAGTCATTATCATGTTGGAAAACTGCCGTTCGGCCCAGTTTCTGAAGGGAAGGCATCATGTTCTGCTTCAGAAATGTACAGTACATAATGGAATCCATGTTTCCCTCAATGAACCGCAGCTCCCCAGTACCAGCAGCACTCTTGCAGCCCCAGACCATGATGCTACCACCACCATGCTTGACTGTAGAGACACAATTGTCTTAATACTCTGCATTAGGGCATCACCACACATGCTGGACACCATCTGAGCGAAACAAGTTTATCTTAGTCTCATCAGACCATAGGACATGCTTCCAGTAATTCATGCTCTTGGACAGGTTGTCTTCAGCAAACTGTTTGCGGGTTTTCTTGTAAGCCAGGTTCAGAAGAGGCTTCCTTCTCGGATGACAACAATGCAAACCGACTTTTAGCAGTGTGCAACGTATGGTCTGAGCACTGACAAGCTGACCTTCTACTTCTGCAACCTCTAAAGCAATGCTGCCAGCACTCATGCATCTGTTTTTTGAAGCCAGGTTCTGCACCTGACGCACAGAACGAGCACTCAACTTCGTTGATCGACCCTTACGAGGTCTATTCCGAATGGAACCCGTCTTGGAAAACCTCTGTATGACCCTGGCCACAGTACTGTAACTCAGTTTCAGGTTGTTACTGAACCTCTTATAGCCTAGGCCATCTTTGTAGAGAGCAACAATTCTAATTCTCAAATCTTCAGAGAGTTCTTTGCCATGAGGTTGAACATCCAGTGGTCAGTATAAGAGAATTGTACTCAAAGCACCAAATTTTAACTGCTCTAATACAAGATACACAACTATGTATGTAAGCAGACAAAAACATGAACATGATGAATAGGACATGTGGCCTTGCATGGTTAAATGACATAGTGCTGTTATCACTTAGGGTGTTCTCACTTTTATTGCCAGCTATTTTGACAATAATGGCTGTATGTTGAGGTATTTTTTTAGGGGATAGTAAATATACACTGCTATACAAGCTGCACATTGACTACTCTAAAATATATCCAAGTTTCATTTCTATAGTATTGTTCCTTAAGAAGATATACTAAAAACGTTGCTGAAATGTGAGGGGGTGTACTCACTTTTGTGAGACACTGTAGATAGATAGACAGATAGATTCAAAATCTATTAAAAACATATTGAAAAAGATGTTGGCTTGCCTTGCATATCCCTTAAAGTTGTTCCATGCTAACAGCCTGAAATGAGACAATCAGTATTTCTCTTCAGGCAGATAATTTTGTGAACAGTCAACTCCTTAATCGCTGCTGCTCTTAGCAGATTTAAGAATAAATTGATGATTGACAATCTATTTAAGTGATTTTCAAGCAATTTACAAAAGCTATTTATTTAAAGTTATTTAATATGTCAGTGTTTAAACATTTTATTAAACTCATTAACATGCGTCAAGCCACTTAGTATTAGGAATTGATTTGAATTTGTGGAAACAGCTTGAAATAAATCCTGAATGATTAGATCTGTTCTTGTTTATTTTAAAATGTCTACCAGAGTATTTGGGAACAAATTCAAGATGAATTCAATGGCACCAATGCTTACAGCCTGTATTATGGCCTTATATCAAGAAATCTAGCCCACCAGAAACACCCAATTTCATTAACAAAGACTAAACAGAGATTTAGAACAGACTGGGACTCGTATTTGGTTTGGTACACAGTCTCATTTTGGTACCCGTAATTCTTTACACAGCCCTAATAACAGAGAACATGCTGAGGCTGAGGGATCTCTTAAAAAGAGGTGCCAATCTGATTTTTCAAGAGAGTTTCCCATGACCAAGTGGCGTCTCCATTGGGCCTCAGTGATGGCGAGTGTATTCAGTATAATCAGTGCCATCAGCAGTGTATGACTCCTGGGGTTTATCTGCTAGATAGAGATTTTGCAGCCGCTCCTTCACTGCCTGTTCGACTGAGGGAATAAAGCATCATTTCTGCTGAAGGTGGGCGACAAAGAATGATGGTAGGTACATTTATCTGAACCTCAACATACACTAACTCACACCTAAACAAACACACGCATTCGCATTCACATTGTCCCTTTGTGTACGAGATAGAGAATTATCGCGGTGTGCGTGTAGACAATAGGCCTTGAGCGAGTGTGTGTTTGTATTTCAAGACAGATTGTGGTTATGGATGACTGCTAGTCACAGACATAGCATGGACTCATGGGTAGATGCGCTGGAAACTTTCTCACGTTCCTTTTACTGATCCATCTAGGACAGCATTTTTAAAACAAAGCAAAAGTTTGGTGTAACACAAAGAGTTGTTAACAAGATTATAAAAAATGTGAAGAAATAAAAATTATACACTACATGTAGCTGTTGTGTGCAGTACAAAATTACTTTCGTGTTTTGATTGTACTAATGAATTTTAATCCTCCAAGAGACGTAATATCAAAGAGAAAATTGCTAATAATTGCAGTTTTATGCAGCATAATTAGGTACAAGGGGGCAGAGCTAATGTGGGAAAATAACATAAACCTGTAATTAATAATCATTTTAAAACTATTAAAACAAAACTGTTTAACAACTGAGCTCTGACAACAAACACAGACATTATATAAATAATATTTAAATAAAATACATAATGCATTACAAGAGACACTAAATGTACAAGCTCAATTTTAGGCTAAATTAGCCTCCATAAACGTGACTTTTTTTTTAATTCAGTTTCTTTTAAGCAGTGTGAAATAAAATGGCATATTTTACTGTTGCATATCTATTATAATAAATATATTCTACAAAATATTAATCATTTTGGATATTCTTGGTTCTTAAACCACAGAAAATAGGCCTATATCACACGCTTTGTCAAAGAATCTTTATAATTTATTTATTTATTATATCCACCTTAAATTTAATGTGTCTGATTTCCGGTGTCATCCACTTCCAGCAATTTTTAGGTGCACAAAACAACTCGTTTTGCTGCTTGATATTGCAAACAGGTGTATCTTACCATATTATTTTAATGTATTATCTTAATTATGAACACACTAGTTTGTAGAGCAAACAGCTTTTCCGTTTACTGCGCTTTGTTATTGTCCTTGTTATTTCCCAACAGCGGCTAATGACCCGGAAGTCTCGCACATTCAGAGAAAACGGGTTACTTCGGCGTTGATACTTGTTTGCTTACTAAAAATATGAGTAGTGTTGGTGGTTTTTAAACCACAGAAAATATTTTATTTAACACAACACTTACTGTACGTGTTTGTTTGTTTTTGACAAAATATATGTAATTTTGGACATTCCTGGTTCTTAAACCACAACAAATATTTTACTTTAACACACTTTCCATTACAAAGAAATGTTGGTTTATTGGTTTATTTATTTATTTTCTACGAAAATATGAGTCATTTTAGATATCCTTGGGTTTTAAACCACAACAGATGCTTCCGTGTCACAATACAACACTTTCCATATGAAATAAGTTTAAATTATTCATTAATTCATTCATAAATCAAACACAAGCAGATAATGGTTCCTGCTGGAGTAATATAATCACTGCCTCACAGAAGCCACCACTGGCATACATAAAGAGAGAAAATATTCGACGAATTTCTGTTTCAAACGAATTTCTGGGCTTTGTACGCCCTCTTGTGGATAAAACCGTTTTGGCGCTTTGTTTACAGTTGCCGAGCAACAAGATTCAAAGGGAAAACGGAAGTCCTGGCCATCGCTGGAAATGATTCGGTGATCACACTAGGAAACATTAGCAACTGTTAAATCTTTGATAACACTTTAGTAAATATGGCAAACCCTAAAGAAAAAGATCCTGTGGACATAGTTCACCAGAATGCTATTCATGTCGAGACAATAATGAAGGAGCTGAGGCACCAGAAGCTTTACACTGAGTTTAACATCAACCCCTACAAGAAACGTGAGTGCAGAGCTTCACTTGTATACAGTATGTTTGTCTCTGTGTTTGGATAAATATGTAAAAAAGCCTCTTTTTTTTTTTTGTTTGTTTGTTTTTTTCAGTGCACATTCTGACTGACAAGCCCATGTCCAATATCACATACAGAAAAGAAGAGGAGGACCGTAAGTATTTCCACTACTTTTGACCTAGCACGATTCTACCATAGTTTCTGGCAAAATACCATACTTACAACATTTGCTACATCCACAAAATATGTTAAATCCATACGTTGAATGTTTTTAATTTTTAAATAGTTGTTTTGATGTTAGTGGTTGTGGTAAAGTAATTATTATTACGATTAACTGTATTTACTGTTTGGGCGTGTGAGTTTAATGGTTATGTAGATGTAATATATTGTACTATGTAAGGTGTAATGACAAAATGTTTTTGTACAGCTGCTTTCGTCCAGGCCATACACAGGGCCCACCTGGAGCCCACAAAAAAGTACTCTTACCCTCAGACGGAAGCACAAGAGATAGGATGGATATCTAGTCCTTTAGTAAGTACTTACTTACTTATTTATTTATTTATTTATGAATAAATGAATTAATGAAGGACAAGGCTTACAATATGGGAGTCACTAATGTTTATAAATGTTTCAAATATTTAGATTTTACGCAAACATTTTAGATGCCATTTAGATTTAAATGTGAACCTGGACCACAAAACCAATTTTTTGGAATTTTTTGAAATTGAGATTTATACCTCATCTGAAAGCTGAATAATTAAGCTTTCCATTGACGTATCGATTGTTAGGATAGTACAATATTTGTCCGAGATACAAAATCTGGAAACTGAGGGTGACAAAAAATCTAAATATTAAGAAAATCGCCTTTAAAGTTGTCCAAATAAAGTTCTTAGCAATGCAATATTACTAATCAAAAATTAAGTTTTGATATATTTACAGTATGGAATTTAGTATGGAAAAATGTATCATTTTTACCCATACAAAGATATTTTGAATATTTTGCAAAATTCCTGCTGTAAATATATTAAAACTTATTTTTTTATTAGTATATTCATTATTAAGAACTTAATTTAGACTACTTTAAAGGCGATTTTCTTAGTATTTACATTTTTTTGGCACCATCAGATTCCATATATTCAAATAGTTGTATCTCGACCAAATATTGTCCTATTTGTAACAAACCATACATCAATGGAAAACTTATTTATTCAGCTTTCAGATGATGTATACATCTCAATTTTAAAATTTACCCTTATGACTGGTTTTGTGGTCCAGGATCATATATGTGTGTATTTATTTATTTATTTATTTATTAATAGTTTACAATAAGGTTTGATTTATTAACTTTAGTTTACTACCTTAGCTAACATTAAATAACAATGAATAATATTTCTAAAACATTTTATATTTTCTATTGAATAAAACATTTTTTGGTTTCTATTAATTTTAGTTTTTTAAAAAAAATAAAATAAAATCAAAGTTGTATCTGTTAATATTATTTAATGGGCCTGAGCAAAAAAAATAAATAAATAAATAAAAATAAAATAAATAAAAAAAATAATAAACTTTGTGCTTATTGTTAGCACAAATTAACTCACATTAAATTATAGGACCTTATTGTAAAGTGTTACCTATTTATTTATTAAACAATGCATGTAAAAACAAAAAATACACTTGAAATGCATATTTTGATGAATCTGCAAAATTAGACAGCTTTTGCTCCTAAATCTAACCAAAAACAAATTTTTGTTGTTGTTGTTTTGTAATTTTTGCATTTCACTTTTGCACACCCCTTAGAGGATTCATTCCCAATTTATATATTGTAGAATCCCAGATTACTATGCATATACTTGACCATTACCAGTCCAATAAAACAAAGAAAAAGTAGGATGTCTTTCATAATCATCCTAATCATGTCTTTTGTGTAACATTTTTAGATTGTCTCAGATCGCCATGACAGAAGATTAAATTTTCCTCGGCAGAACTCTGAAATCACTAAATACATGGATGCTGCGTGGCGTTTGAAGGAACAGACACAAAATTTGGGATGATAGTTTAAGCCATATTTTCCTGATGCCATATAAACTAATGCAAATAAACAAGTCTGGATAGCGTCTGTGAGAATTGCAAAGTAGGCATTCTTTGTTATCACAAATAAACACAGTAAATGTGCAAGTACAAAAAGAAGAAGTTGCCGGGGTGTTTAGAATTTCAGTCGTGCATCTAGGGATATGTTAAAGTGGGTCAAATGGCCACCATTCATCACTATGAATGTGACTGCGCCCGTCCAGCAGAATCTCTGCATAGTAAGCAAAAGAGATTAGTTCATAACGAATCGATCTTAGATAATGTCAGATTATACAGAAATAGGATTCACACAGCTTGTTTTGCAAATGTGCCTTTTTCACAAGAAAAAAAAAAAATCCATATCTGTGACCATAATCCACTGGCGGTTTATTGGAACATATTACACATAATGTACGACTCAGGTCAAGATTTATTACATTACTTCCCCAAAAGAAACTCCCTTATATGAAGATACAGTAATATTCTAATTGTCTCTATCTTATAGAAATGGACTGAATTACTTACTAAAATGAAATGAAATTAAGACTTAAAGAGATTCAACCTAAAATGGAAATTCTGTCAGAATTTACTTACACTCATGTTGTTCCAAACCTGCATGAGTTTCTTTCGTCTGATGATGAAAGAATTTTGAAGAATGTGGGTTTCCAAACAAAAACAGTTGCTGGTAGCCATTGACTTTTATAGTAATTTTTTTTCTCATATTATGAGATATAAATACAAAATACAAAATATCTTCTTTTGTGTTCAACAAAAGACAGAAACTCAAGTTTGGAACAATATGAGTGATGAGAAAATTGACACTTTTGAGTAAACTATCTCTTTAATGTTATGTAGAAATGGAAGGATGTATCCCTGGATAACCAAAAATGTACAATAAAAACACATCTAGTAGATAATATATATATATATATATTATTAATAAAAAAAATTCAGTGCTCACTGCGTGTTTTGACACATTTTTTTTTAACTAATGTTTCAGGAAATGTAAAACCTAAAGCAGAAACTGATTAATTGCTGAAAGTTTAATGTTGTCTATATTATATTATACTATATTATATAGGTTCTGTGATATATAATTTGGTCATTGGAGATCATTATGAATTCAAGACCTTCTCTCTCTTCCCTCTCTAGAGAAGTCAACAACATTCTGGCCAAAAGTCTCATTCGATTATAGTCTCTAAATAATCATTATCTGAGTCATCAAAATGGTTTTCCTCTCCTATGAAAGGCTAATAATTGGTGATCTTATTAGTGTACATTAGCCATTGAATTAAGTATTTAGCTGAGGTGAGCATTACTTACAATTAGAGTGTTTCTACTATCTGCTGTTTCGACATGCAGCCCTCCTGAACCTTAAAGAAACCTAAAAGATTGTCATTTTGAACTTAACAGTATAATGTGACATTAATAATATTAATCTTTTTTGAACATCACAACTCTGCGAGTGTGTATCCTAGATATCAAAATGTTCTTTAAAAAGGTTATGCCACATTAAATTAGGCTCTCTACCTGCAAAGTTTTTCATCTCTTCTTTTTATAATCAAAATAATTTGTATCTGTAAGAAGTTAAAGAGTCCACTCAGCATCAAGGTGAGAGACTTGGAGGTCTTAAGATTTCCTTTGAGCCTCAATCAATTTGTCAGCAAAGGGTAGGAGGTGGCGACTGTCTAAATTGATATCTCAAGTCAGCACCAATATGCTATATCCGACAAGGAAATGTGTTTCGCTGCTCAATAAGGTCTTAGGAGGTTAATTAGAATCCTTCCTAGTTTTCACTCATTCTGATCCAAATGATCAGAAAAGTTCTTTTGCCCCTTGATGGCAGCGCAGTTGCAGGATTTGATGTGATTTATTGAAGTGTGTAGTGCTAACACCTCTTTCATTTGTAACCACTGTGTAGCACTTGAATGAACACACAGCAAACTCCTTTTATCACTCTTCTCGTTCTTTTTTCTGCTTGTGTGCATCTAAGTGTGTCAAATTAGATCGCTGACTAAAACACCAGCAGCATGTTAAACTGCTTTTAGCAGGTGTGGCACCTATTTTGTAGTAATATATCCCAGCTGAATTGTTAGCAGGTAAAGGATAACATTTAAATTCCACATGTGAAAGCAGGCCTTTCAGTGCTTTAGTGTTCTACAGACAAATAGCACAAAACTCGTAAATATTAGGGAATTTAAAAATATTGATTTCACTGGATAGATATTGCTGTGTGCAAGAGCTTGTGTAGAGTGAAACATGCTCACATGCAGACCAGCATAACATCTGTCCGCTGAGAGTAACTGCTGGTGTGATTCATCGGCTGGCTAATTTTACTAGCTAATAACTGTCTCCTATGGGACACAAAGTGGTTGTCCTCAATGGTGTAAGAGGGCATGAAAATGCTGAATCATCTGGTGAGTCACATTTCAGTCTCGGAATGTTTGCTTGTTGTTTTTTACTTATTGGGGACATTAATCATTGTTTGTAGGAATCGTTACTACACTAAAAGTACCCAAATGCTATAAGTTAAATACAACCCAGTGGATTGGGTTAAGCATTTAATACTGTGTTAATACTTGGGTTGAACATTTAACGCATTTAATACTTTTATTCAGCATAAAATCATTAAATCCAAATTCAATTCATCAAAAGTGACAGCAAATACAGTTAAGGTCAAAGGTTTACATACACCCTGCAGAACCTGTAAAATGTTAATTATTTTACAAAAATAAGAGGGATCATACAAAATGCATGTTATTTTTTATTTAGTACTGACCTGAATAGGACATTTCACATTAAAGCCATTTACATATAGTCCACAAGAGAAAATAATAGCTGAATTTATAAAAATGACCCTTTTCAAAAGTTTACATACACTTGATTCTTAATACTGTGTCGTTACCTGAATGATCCACAGCTGTGTGTTTTGTTTAGTGATAGTGGTTCATGAGTCCCCTATTTGTCCTGAACAGTTAAACTGTCTGCTGTTCTTCAGAAAAATCCTTCAGGTCCCACAAATTCTTTGGTTTTTCTGCATTTTTGTGTATTTGAACCCTTTCCAACAATGACTGTATGATTTTGAGATCCATCTTTTCACACTGAGCACAGCTGAGGTCGAAAGAGTTCAAACACACAAAAATGCTGAAAAACCAAAGAATTTGTGGGACCTGAATGATTTTTCTGAAGAACAGCAGGCAGTTTAACTGTTCAGGACAAACAAGGGACTCAACTGTGACAAAAAACACAACTGTGGATCATTCAGGTAACAACACAGTATTAAGAATCAAGTGTATGTAGACTTTTGAACAGGATCATTTTTATAAATTCAACTATTATTTTCTCTTGTGGACTATATGTGAACATCTTTTATGTGAAATACCTTATCCAGGTCAGTACTAAATAAAAAATAACATGCATTTTGTATGATCCCTCTTATTTTGGTCAAATAATTAACATTTTGCAAATTCTGCAAGGTGTATGTAAACTTTTGACCTCAACTGTACATTTATAGCCTATTTATTCATAAATCCTGAAAAAATCCTGTTTTGCACACAAAAATAATACGCAACCATTTCATTCATCAAAGAATGAAAAAAAAAAACATATCACTGTTTCCACACAAAAATATGAAGCATAAGCAACTGAAATATTTCTCAAGCACCGAATCAGCATATTAGAATGATTTCTGATAGATCCTTATTATGCTGAAAATTAAGCCTCGTTCAGACTCTCAGCCCATATCCGATTTGTATGCAAATCCGATTGAAATCCGATCATATTTAGGTAGTCTGATCAGCAACGAACTACATGAAATCTGATTTGGTCAAATCCGTTTCGAGCTACATTCGTATGTGGTTTGGAATCCTATTCAAATCGGATTTCTGCTTTTTCACGTTTTCATGCCACGTAAATCGTAAACACGTCAGACGTTTTTGTGGAAAACATAACAAACGTCTTTGCAGAAACAAGCTTGTGTTGTTGCGAACTGCAAATCAAGTGGGAAAAGACAATATACAGCTAGTATACGCACCTCTTTGAGTTTTGAAACAAGCGGAGATGGCAGCACAGAATAAAGTCGCACATTCCAGCTTCCTGCGTTTCTGCCGCTGCTTTAGAAGACGAAATATAATCAAACGCGACGGCAACGTTGTCATATCACAAGACAGCATCTATATTGCAAACTGTAATGCTGTTATTGTTGATTTTAGCGTTGGCATAACAACGCAACGGCATTGCCATAGAAACCAACGCACATTCCGTAAAACGAAAGAGCGCTTATGGACACACAAATCGGATTTGAACAGTTGCGATATGACTGTGTGGACAGTCAGTTATTCAAATCCGATTCCATCTAGATATGGACAAAAACGGATTTGGGCTGACAGTCTGAACGAGGCTCTAGAGTAATGGCTGCTGAGAATTCGGCTTCAACGTCACAGAAATAAACTACATTTTCAAACATTAAAATGGAAAACAGTTATTCTAAATTGTTATAACATTACTGATCAAATAAATGCAGCCTGGGTAATCATAGGAGATTTAAAAAATAAAATAAAATAGTAGAATTGTAAAAATTCTTTATTATTACAAGGGGTCCAGTGTTGGCTTATGTTACCCTCTGCTGGTAGATGTCATAACTACATCAATTGCACATAAAAATGATCGTTCTCTGTTGTTGGCCAAATGTGAATATCATCAGGTATCCAGGTATCAACATACTTCAGGGGTTTTGACATCAGAAAGCTTGAAACCTCTTATTATGTTTTGTACATTTAATATTGTTTTTCCCTGCTCTCCATATTTAAGTCACAACCCACTAGTTGATCCCTACTAATCTAGAGGACTGTCAATGAGCCACATTTCCCTTTTATCTGAAGAGGCCTTAAAAATAAATCAGCTGAACTGAATCACTGTAACATTTATGTGTATGTGTTAAGAAAAATGTTCTCACAGCTTGAAGTATGGCACACACTCAAATTCAGTTGCTACTGGTTACAAACATCACAGCATTCTCACTGGGCTTTGCTTTGGAACTGTGTTGATATGAGAAATCGGATGACAAGGACAGGGAAAAAAAATATGCGCAGGCCTATGTATCAACATATCAAATTGTATATTTAACACACTGGGGCATTTGTTGCTTTATAACAACACAACTTTATACCACTGGGTGTTTATTTTTTCTCACTATGAGCAGCTTGTTTCTTTTTAAGTGTGAAAAAAAGGAATTATAATACAAATGTCTTGAAAAAACTGTCATGTTTCTGTACTCTGATGTGTATCTGTGCCTCTGAACAACTAACATAGATCCCCACGGCCCACTGTAGTTATAAACCCAGTCAGGCTGAGCAGCATCAGATCGTGTCTGGGATGATTAGTTCATCTTACGTGACTCTGGTCAGCAAGCACTGACAAAGTCTGGCTGTATGGCATCATCTCTGTCTGGACGGAAATTGTAAAGGTGAGGGACGCCGACTGTACCTGAAAGCTAATATGCTGTAACTGTGGCCAGAACAACACAATAAACTGCCTGAAGACCAGCTTTGGATAGTTACGCAGTTAAAAGAAGGACTATTCTAATCCTTTAGTGATCCTATATTTTGTTTATCTATATTATCACAGTCGATTTAAAGGGTCATGAAACCCCCCTGTTTCAGCACTGGTTAGTTCTCACCATATTTTTGAAAAATGCTGCAAAAGTGGGCGTGGTGCACTGCGGAGCGGTGGGGGAAGAGGGGAGAGAGTCAACTTCGGGTTCAGACAGTTTCATTTCGCTCCCATTGAGTTAACAACACAAATAAATGCACATGCATTTGCACTCTGCATCGAAAACATATATATGAACGTGCTGTTGCATCTCTATTAACTTTTAAGGCTTATTTTGCGGCATTTATAATCCTTTTAATATTAAGCGTTAAGGAGTTGTAAAAACCGCTATTAGACTCACCTTATGAATGAATCGCGTTTTGTGCCGAACTCTACTTACAAAGCAATAAGCAAACAAAAACAAACAGTCTGCTTCCATCCATTAACGTTTCTTTCAGTTATTGTTCGCAATCTCACAGTCTGAAGCGTCTGTCATAGCAAATCAGCATGCGTTGTTGTGAATAATTAGACGAAGCCTCTTCTCATAGGATAAGAACGCGCAGCCTCATTAATAATTATGAGACACCGACGCGTCATTGGTGTACTAAAGTCCATTGCCACGTCACAAACTGTGACTTCAGCACAACATAGATTTTAAACCCGCAAGATGAAAATAGAGAAAAAAAGCTCAAAATTAACCAGTTTTCTCCAACAATTAAAATTAATGGATTCTAACATTGTCATATATGATGTGCAACACAAACACCTCTGCTCAAATCTCAGAAAAAGTAGTCTGGGGTTTCATGAACCTTTAAAGCAATCTCTGAGAATGTTAGGAAGATGTTCTTAGAACACAAAATGGAAACATGCTGCTAATGTTTATATAAAAAATGTTCATAAAACATCTAAATTTTGAACTTAAAGGGGACATTGGATGCCCGTTTTCCACAAGTTTGTATGATTCTTTAGAGTCGTCATGAAATGTCCGTAAAATATTTTGGTTAAAATTCCTCAATGGTTGTATAAAACACCCTTTTTACCTTGCCAAAAACAGCTCTGTTCACAGCAATCTGTTTCAGCGCATGTCTCTTTAAATGATAATGAGCTACTGCTCACTCCACCCTTTTCTTCCGTTTTTTGTGTATTTGTCTAATGTTCACTTTCACATCCAACTACAAAATGCCTGCACTGCTTATGAGACATTGTTTCTACAGCTGCTCAAGCATGGAGAAAATGGCAGACGGTGTATAACTGGAGGAGGGCGGGAATATGCAAATACAGGAAAGTCCATCAGCGGTCATTGGCGGGGCCTGAGTAGTATGATGTCATAATGCTCAGAAAATCAAAACGACCTGATATTTGAGACTGTTTATGTTTTTTGGGGATTAAAAAAAAGAAGTAAATGGATTTTTATGATTGTAGGGTGGTTGTGTCCACACACTGCTAAGACACATTTATATGCAAACACCATGTAAAAGTAAATATGGCATCCAGTGCCCCCTTTAATTTAATTTAAAAGTTACATTTTAAACCAGCTTTGAATTGTTACAATGTCAGTAAAGTATAAATAAATGAAAAATGTATATTTTCTGTGTTACCTGCACCAGTATTTGTCTGCAAAAGTCCTAAAGTTGTCAAAAGTCCACTGGATGGCACATTTTGTCATCTGGTGGACTTTCGACAGCTTCAGGGCTTTTGTGAAAACTACAGATTGTATTTCTCTATTTTCTGTAGCCTAGTGTGTTATAGGTTTTGAAGTTTTTCGTTTTCTATGAAAGCTTTTTTCCACTGTGGGATAAAAAAAACCCAAACTCACAGTCCAGACTTTTTTCAAACAATTCAGAATTTTGAGGAAAAACGTCAGAATTGCGAGATAAAAAGTCACAGTTACCTTTTTATTTTTATTCTGCTGTGGAAACACAAAACAGAATTCTGAGATGTAAAGTCAGAATTCTGAGGGGAAAAAAATGTCAGAAAAAGTCAGAAACTCCTAGCACAGACTTTCTTTTTCTATTGCATAGACAGCCAACTTTTGTTAAAGGATTAGTTCACTTCCAGAATAAAAAATTTCCTGATAATTTATTCACCCCATGTCATCCAAGATGTCCATGTCTTTCTTTCTTCAGTCCGAAAGAAAATAAATTAAGGTTTTTGAGGAAAACATTCCAGGAATTTTCTCCATATAGTGGACTTCAATGGTGGCCAGTGGGTCAAAGGTCCAAATTGCAGTTTCAATGCAACTTCAAAGGGCTCACAAATGCTTGTCTTGCACTGGCTCGACTTCACACATTACATAATCATGTACATGTGATGTAGGAGGAAGTACTGACCCATTGTTTACAAAGCGAACGTGCAAAGAAAGTCAAAAGCCCTTTACAAAAGAAAAGGTAAAACAACAATGTCAGACAATTTTGAAGTTGGAGAAAATAAGATCGGTTTTTCGACCTACCCTACCTTTTTGAATGAAAGTATACAGATAAAGAACTACCAATATGTGACCTTTCTGACCTGGTTACTCAAAGCGTGAAGACCACTGAGCTAGTGCAAGACAAGCATTTGTCATTAAAAGTATACACACTTTTATTTTTTTTAAAAGACCAATTGTTTCTGCTAGACAAGACCCTGATTCCTTAGCTGGGATCATGTAGAGCCCTTCAAAGCTGTATTGAAACTGCAATTTGGAGTTTCAACCCATTGGCCACCACTGAATTTTTTTTTTTCACTGAAGAAAGACATGTACATTTTGGATGATACATTATCAGGAAATTTTTATTTTGAAAGTGAACTAATCTTTTAAAACCCCATCTTGCAAGCGAATTACACCTTTAATGGGAACATTAGGACAATGTTCTTTAGACAAAATTCTGCATACATTCTAACATTAGGTATAATCAAGAATAATGTTCTTCAAAGACTGAAAATGTTGGTCGTTCACAGCTTTAAGAAAAAAAAACTGTTAAAAGTTCCATAACTTAACTGGAATGTTATGAAAAGGTTCCTGGAAAAAGCTTGCTACACTGTAAAAAAAACACAATTTGGGGAGTCAACTTAAAATAATTTGTTAACCTGCTGCATGTTAAGTTCAGTCAACTTGAAATGTTAAGTTGTACTAACTGAGAACTTTGATTTTTGAGTTGACTAAACTAAAAAATTGGTTTGTTAAACTTAAACATTGGGTTTGGTACCCAGTTGCCTTAAAATTTTAAGTTGAATCAACTCAAATATCTAAGTTGTCACTTCGTACAACTTAAAATTTCAAGTTGACTAAACTTTTTTTTTTTTTTTTTTTTTGAGTTGACTGAACTTAAAATTTTAAGGTTGTGGGGTAACAAATTATTTTAAGTTGACTCAAATTGTTTTTTTACAGTGTAGCGAATAATAGGTAAGTTATATTGTGTACTTTTCTAGAAGTGCTTCTTTGTATGCTGTTGCATGGAGTTTGAATAAAGGTTGTCTTCTGTTGATTGGTTTTGCGTGAAACATCCTCTCCATGGAGGCAGGGAGCATGGCTAAGCTCTGTAGTTACACCGGACCTGCTATCTCATCAGAACTGAAATGCATGTTTGCTGTGGGGTGAAGACAGCTTTCTGAAATTACAAAGACCCAGGACTGTCAGCTGAGTGCAGGAACCAATTTATGTTTTTTTGCCCCCTCTTTTGTTTGTGTATGTGTTCGGGCAGAATGGTGAGTTGAGTTACCATGTACCGCTGGTGCAGCTGTGCTAGTTGATGAGTCAGCAGTGAAGAAAGCTCATGACCGGCCTGGGAACCAATTTTGTGAAGACAGACTAAACACACTGATGGACCTTCACCAGAGATATAGCACTCAAATGGCTTCAAAGGTCACCTTAGGCCATTAGATTCTCCTACATTAGTTGACTTTACTTAGCTGGCAAGATTTTAGTTGGATAATTGGTTCTTTGGAGATGAAAAAAGTTCCTGATGTGAAATTATTGTTTTTTAACTGGTGATATATTTTTTTTTAAAGGGTGCACTCAGTTTTTCAGTAATTGTTTTTTATGTTGTTCTGTCCAGGGCAGTGATGACACACAGAAGCAAAAGTTACCAATGCCACAGTAGAAAAGCATTATTTGTGGTCATACATGGAGTGTTTGTGAATCTGAAACATTTCAAGGCTTTCACTGGAAAGTTTTTGAAAATAGACAAACATAGATACAGGTCCTTGAAAGTGCTTGAATTTATTTTGTGCAAGTTCACGTGCGCACGAAACTACTATGATGGTAACTCACTGTTTCACAGACGCACCGGGAAATTGTGAAGTTCTAGTAATTGAGAATTGTGAGAAGCCGCAATTAACTTTTTCTTTTTAAATTCCATTTATATTTTACATTTCCAAATTTTTATCTCACAATTGCGATTTTACATCTCACAATTCTGACTTTTTTCTCAGAATTGTGGGATATAAACTCACAATTGCAAGTTATAAAGTCAAAATTACAAGCCATAAACTCGCAATTGCGAGACAAAGTCAGAATTGCGTGATATAAACTCATTATTGCAAGAAATAAAGTCAGAATTGCAATAAGAACTCACAATTGCTGGAAATAAAGTCAGACTCTTGCAATTCTGAGAAAAAAATCTGATTTTGACTTTATAACTCATGATTCTGAGAAAAATTCATAATTGTGAGATGTAAACTCGCAATTGTGAGTAAAAAACTCAGAATTGTTAGAAGTCGCAATTACTCTTTTTTTTTTTTTTTTTTAATTCCGTTTATATCTCTCATTTCCAAATTTTTATCTCACAATTGCGAGTTTACATCTCACAGTTCTGACTTTTTTCTCAGAATCGCTTGACATAACTCTCAAATCTGATTTTTTTTCTCAGAATTTGGAAATATAAACTCACAATTGCAAGTTATAAAGTCAAAATTGCAAGCCATAAACTCACAATTGCAAGAAATAAAGTCACAATTGCGATAAGAACTCACAATTACTGGAAATAAAGTCAGACTCTTGCAATTCTGAGAAAAAAGTCAGATTTGCTAGTTTATATATCGCAATTTTAACTTTATAACTCGTCATTCTGAGAAAAAATTCTGAATTGTGAGATGTAAACTCGCAATTGCGAGAAAAAACTCAGAATTGTGAGAAGTCGCAATTACCTCTTTTTTTTTTTTTACATTCCGTTTATATCTCGCATTTCCGAATTTTTATCTCACAATTGCGAGTTTACATCTCACAATTCAGATTTTTTTCTCAGAATCGCGTGACATAAACTCTCAAATCTGGCTTTTTTTTTTCTCAGAATTGAGATATAAACTCACAATTGCAAGTTACAAAGCCAAAATTGCAAGCCATTAACTCGCAATTGCGAGACAAAGTCAGAATTGCGTGATATAAACTCACAATTGCAAGAAATAAAGTCAGTCACTCTTGCAATTCTGAGAAAAAAGTCAGATTTGAGAGTTTATATCATGCGATTCTGAGGAAAAACTCAGAACTGCGAGATATATTAACTTTTTTTTATTTATTTTTTTTATTCAGCGGTGGAAGCAGGATACCATAGTTTGTAGACACAACATCCAATTTAGATTTAAAAATATTTTTATTTTGATGTGAAAAATTGTCCTAATATAAAATTTCACACACACACACGGCTATTCAATGTAGTATTTTGCATGACCTTCTTTTAAAGAAAACAGTAGTTACTTGGACCTCACACTCCAACAAATAAAAGGAGAAAAGCTTTTACTACCTGGACATATTTTAACTTAATGCATGAATTCTAAATGTCAAATCTGGTTTGAAGTGCAAAAGATGGTGACACATTTGTAATAAAAGTACCTATTTATAATACGCTTTGACAGGCTGATGCCATATACCTTGCAATCTTCCGTCATCATTTTTGTTTTTCACACCCAAGCTGTCCCACCAACAGGAAACAGTGTTTGTGCAAGTCCACAGGAGGCCGAGCTCATAAAACCGGCCCATGTGCAAAAGCTGGCCATTTAAAACACATGGCATTTCTCTCCTGCTGTGACACTGATTGGAACAGAGCAGGCAGATTAATCAAGAGAACGCTGGCATTTCGCCGAGGACATCGCCACAATCGCGAAGGAAATGCGACGTCGGCTTCCATCAATCCGGAGGGGCTAGAGAGAGCGTTGGGATAAAAGACAGAGTGATGAAAGCCTGGCTATAATCACTGTTATTTTACTCTCCAGCTCCTGCAAAATTAATCTTATTATTCCCTGATGCAAGTGATACCACTCTGCACGAAGGAGGCTGTCTTAAACTTCAAGATAGTGGCTTAAGAGAAAAACATGAGGATTTAAAGAGTGTCCAGTTTATGGATGAGCTGTCCTCAATATCAACTCGACCCTCTGTTTGATTTGCCTCTGTCTATATTTGGCTTTTCTCGCACGCTTTCCCATTTCATCACTTTTTTTCATTATCCTTCTAGTTTTCTGCTTGCGTAGTTGTTTCTTGTTTTCTTCCTACCTTCAATATTATCATCATTTTCTTTTCTTCATCCCCGTTCCCTACGGGCTTTGTGCAGTAATGGAGCATGCAGTCTTTCTCACACTCCCTTATTCGCTCACACACACATACACAAACAAACACACTGTCAGGAAGACTGTGTATCCAGGTAGGGAGTTTGAGTTGTTAAAGAGGGAGATGCAGGAGAAGGAAGACAGACAGATTCAGGACATACATGTCAGCTGAAATACAGACCAGCCTGAAGACTGACAGAGAGATCTAAAATATGATCATTCATCATCCTGAATGTGTTAAAGAGAAATACAATTTTCCTTGATGTTTTGACATAAAAGACATTGTTGTACTACATTCTGTGACTTTACTGAGGTTTGCCTCTCAGGACAACTAACCCTTATCTAAGCTCCGTCCTCTTTGACTAAGATCAACCCTTAATTTTAAATGCACTGCACGTATTGACGGTCCTGATTTAAGACCTGTTCATTGTCTACTATAACAATAATGATAGAGATATTGTTTTAAAAAATATGTTTTAACGAATAGCAAATCCACACCACACCTATAAAGGTAAAGGCAAGAATGATATAACTGGAATCACATTCAGAATCATTTTTCCAGCTGGATGACAGCCAATTAGAATCCATACTGCTTTTGCATTTGAAGTGGCAGATGACATAACTGCAGCAAGCTTATAATAAACAACAATAAATAACCCATAATTTTTGATATGGACAAAGTTTTTTTAATATATCTGGACCTACCAGCTGAATTAAAATTCATACTGTGTACTCTGGTCCTTGATGAACTATGTTCTTGGTCAGCAGATATGTAGCAGAAACCCCTTACTCAAACACTTTGAAATTAGCTGCCAATTATCAAAGACAGACATTCAATGTCACAGACAATAATTAAAACATTGTAATAATAATAATAATAATAATAAGGACACAACAATAAGGATTTTTTTTTCTGGTTGCCCAGTTTCACTAAGTAGTTCAGACCTGCCAACATTTTGGACAAAACAAGACAAGACACAAACCACAACAAAAACAAGTCAACACAAACAAAAAACTCAACAAGAAACAACAAGATAAAAACAAGACAAAACAAGATTAAAAAAAACAAGACAAAACAAACAAATATACAAGACAAAACAAAAACAAGACAAAACAAAAACGAGATGAAACTAGATAAAAACAACACAAAACAAAACAAAAAACCCAAGACAAAACAAAAACAAGAAGAAGCAAGATAAAAACAAGACAAAACACACAAAAAACCCCAGACAAAACCCAAAACAAGACAAAACACAACAAAAACCAGACAAAACAAAGACCAAAATAAAACACAAAAACAAGACAATGCAAAACAAAAAAGACAAAACACAACAAAAACAAGATGAAACAAGATTAAAAAAAAGAAGACAAAACAAACAACAAACACACAAGACAAAAACCAAAACTAAATAAAAAATAAGACTAAACAAAACACAAAAAAAGATAAAAGCAAGACAAAACACAAAACAAAATCCAAGACAAACCACAACAAAAACAAGACACAAACACAACAAAAAGACAAAACAAGATTAAAAATAAGACTAAACAAAACACAACAAAAAACAAGACAAAACAACAAACACACAATACAAAACAAACAAACAAACACACAAGATAATTTTTTTAAATAAATATTCTTTTCTTAAATTTTGCTAAAAAAAAATAGGATACCAGATCTTCAGTTTGAAGAGGACTTATAGAAGAACATGTTTCTGTTGAGAAAAATGACTACAGAAATGAAATAAGATAAGATAGAGATTCATTCTGAAGATTATAATTTCTCAGCTCAGCTATTATGCAACTGATGCACACCAGTGGAAGACAGGGAAATTATAGGAAGTGATTCCTTAAACCACATAGGATAATGTATGTGAAGAAGCAGCTAATTTCAAAGTATTTGAGTAAGGGGTTTCTGCTACATATCTGCTGACCAACAACATAGTTCATCTGGGACCAGAGCACACAGTGTGAATTTTAATTCTGTAAGACTATAAATTCTGATTTTTGAGCTGCAGCAGTGGGACAGTATCTGGAAACGATCAATGTATGCATTGCATAATCACTGTGAGCAACACACAAAAAAATCTAGTTACATGGATTTTACACCCCCATTTATCATTTCCTGTCATATACAATAGCTCCTTCTAAGTCCCTGGACGGTAATATTTACTATAATTAAAATTTCAGAGATAAACGGTCTGCGAACCAGCAAAACGTCTCATCCAATATAGACTTTTTTCTCTCTCTTGCTTTGGTTCAACAGCCCATAAATAGGGATCAGTGATGCGAATTTGGAAATTGAGCATAGAAGCTGCAGGCATCCTCACCTAGTAGACAGAGGTAGAAGAGCTTTTATGGAAGCATATGCAGATATAAAACCATACATGTGCATTGCATGAAACCATATAGTTGCTTTAAATCATATATCAAGTACAGTATTATCATGTCTCTCACTGGTTGGACATAACTGATCAATTCTAAAACATAAATAGCATAACATTTTTAAAGTTATATATAAAAATATAGTTTTTAGGGCAAAATATATTATAAGCATACATGTGCATGGCATGGAAGCATATAGTTTGCTTTAAATTAAATATCAAGTACAAAATCCTCATGTCTCTCATGGGTCGACCGGGTTAGGCCACGGCAGCAGTTGTAATAAGTGTGATATTTCTATATGAGGCTCAGTCAAGGTGACTCTGGGACTTGCTCTCAGCAGAGAGCCAGCAGCAAGTCTGCAAGTAATGAATAATCACACACCATCAGCATGTGGAGACACACACCTGTTTTAATAATCTCTTGTCCTCGCTCTCACACACATACACTCATTTTAAGATAACAGTAACTGTTTCTGCGTATCTCCCTCGCAAAGCATTTGACAGAGCACATCTATTACCTGTCTTTTATTCCTTCCTCAAAGCCTTCAACATCAACCGCAGCACTGTCCATGAATAATAACTGCCAACACAAGCTTGTTGATGTGTTGCAACTGATGTGTGACACTCTGCATGCATCTGTTCTTGCCTAGAAAGACGGGCTATATTTTATCATCAGCATTATAAGTGGGAAGAGAGCACACACTCTGTGCTCAGTGTCACACACTAACTAAATTGAGAGTTTACGTTGTCTTTTAAATGTCACAGACTTGGACTGGGCTTTATCGTCTTTGGGAAGAAATTGGATTGAGTGAAGAAAGCTATAAACATAATTGGCTATAAAATTAGGCCAATTATCAAAGACAGAAATCCAATGTCATAGACAATCAATAATAAATTAAAAAATAGGGCAAAAAATTTTGACCGAATAGTTTAGATTATTACTTGACCTGCCGACATTTTGGACAAAACAAAACAAAAACCATGACAAAACAAAACAAAATAAAAGAAATAAGACTAAACAAAACACAACAAAAAACAAGCCAAAACAACACAAAAACAAGATAAAAGAAACAACAAACACACAAAACAAAACAAAAAAACAAGACAAAACAACATAAAAACAAGATAAAAGAAACAACAAACACATAAGACAACACAAAACAAAACAAAAAACAAGACAAAAAACACAACAAAACAAGAAAAAGACATAAGACTAAACACAAAAAAGAAGGCAAAACAAGATAAACACAAGATAGAACAAACATCAAACACAAGAAAAAACACAAAACAAAAACAAGACAAAACAAAATAAAAAAACAAGACTAAAAACAGAACAAAAAGCAAGCCAAAATGAGATAAAAACAACAAACACAATACAACACAAAACAAAACACAAACAAGAAAAAGGACAAAAAAAACAAGACTAAACAAAACAACAAAGAAGACAACAATATAAAAACAAACACAAGGCTAAACACAAGACAAAACAAGATAAAAAGAAGAAAACAAAACACAACAAAAACAAGATAAAAACAAGAAAAAACTAAACAACAAAAACAAGACAAAACCAGATAAAAACAAGAACAAAAAAACAAACACACAAGACAAAACACTAAGCAAAAACCAAGACAAAAAAAACACACACAATAAAAACAAGACAAAATAAAAGAAAAACATGAAAGAAAAACATGACACAGTGATACTCATATGTGCTACTAGTGTATGAAAGATGGGTTAAAGTGCACTACAAGTGGTAACTAAATACATTTTTTAATACAGAGATAGTATGTTAAAAACATATTTTAGTTCATATTAGCACAAAATAGCACATTTGAGATTACTTAAGAAGTACTAAAGAATCATTTTTAGTATATTAAGTACAAAATTTGTGCATTAAAATAGAGCACTTTAAGTATATTATGGAAGTACACTTGTTTTTTTTTACCTGGGTTGGTAAAATATTTACATCATTGGAATTTGCAAAGCAATGTTTATGGAAAAAAAAAAAGAATTATTGAAGTGAATGGGTATAAAACTGAAGTAGTTATTTCATGGTAGTTGCACAAATGCAGCACAATTTCATTTCATATCATGATGTGGACTGATAAAGTTCTGATTAAGTGAAATCTGTCTCAGTTAGTTTGATGGTCTTACATTTTGTAAGAGAAAAGGAGATCTCCAGCTTAAGGAGGACTTGGAGAAGGAAAAAAACAGCAGAAATAAAATGTAAAAATGACATCAAAGCATAGCTAGAATGGATCACTGAGGTCAACTACAGATCTCACAAACTCTGATGTCTTCAAGTGTGAACACACATCTAGAAAAGGTTTCAAACTTAACTCATGTCCTAATGAACATCCTACAAAACAACCAGTAGGCCTATATGTGCATATATGTGTGACCTCCTTCAGGCTCAAATGCCACATTAAACACCAAAGCATAGCTGAAGACAGCACTACACTACTATTGGCACAGCATTGACAGAAAACAGCCTTGTACGAAACGTAGCATGTCACTTCAGGGCCTGGCAATTAGAATACAAATGAACCTGGGATGAGGCAGAGGGGGAATAGATCAGCACTAATGGCTGAAGAAAAAGATCGATGCTTGGGCTGCTTTCCTCTGGGTGGATGGAGCAAGAACTGGACACTTTCCACAACAGAAAGGCTCACCAAGAGCAGACCATCACTCAAATCAAGCCCAAACTTCATGTCACCGATGATGCACAAAGTGTGCTGTGTGTATTTTCTCCTTCCCTTGACAGGAGAGTGATGAAGAGGGACTGGTGCAAAGGTTCATGAATGACCTTCATAAATATGTAAGCTTCATCCCAGGAGCCCAAAAGACTAAGGGACAACAGCAAAGATCCAAAAGACCAGTGCGTCGGGCATGAGTTGGTGAAGTCCACATCTGTCACAAGACAGAGAAGAATTTTAGTCAAGAGAGTGTATTCCTTGGCTGCAGTGTTTTTGCTGTGTCTGTATAAATACAGTTACATATTAATATGGTTGCATAATAAGTGTGACATGGTTTGTCAAACATGCACTACTATATTATTTTAAAAAGAGGTACTGGTGCACTTTACTTCATAAAGTACTACTGTATTCACTGACTGTATTGAGACACCAGTTTTCATTAAATGTAGTGTAACGTTTCAGATCCACAGGGAGAAAAATGTCACACAGTGTGTTCACTGCAAATATTCTGGACGATCAGACTTCTGTGGTTTGTGGTCTTGCATGTCTTGTAATATTGACTGATGCTTGTGTAAGGTGTCACCTTACTGAACCACTGGGTGTCACCATTTTCAGATAAGCAATATATAGTGCTACTACCTATGCCAACCTTGGGGGAAAATTACATTTATGTTAGTATTTTGTATGTTTTTTATGAAGAAATACTAATATTGTTTTTAAAATTGTAGCCTGACGAATACTAAATACTGCTTAGGAACACACAGCCTCTGTGTGTAAAAATAATCAGATAAGTTGAAAATCAATATACATATCAAATGATTTGTTGATTAATCATTCAGATGTACTGAGTTAATTAATAGTATTAAATGTATTAACATTAATGAGAACAGATGAAGTGCAAATTAAAACGTATGTTAATGCAATTACGAAAAGCAATTACTTTAAAGTCAACATGAAATCAGAATAACCCTATTCACTTTATTATATATAAAGTGAATGCTTCCTGATCTGTAATTTGCATTTAAAAAAACCTAATCAAAATGTAATGACTTGCTCTGCATCTGAAACAACTTTTCTTTTTTGCTGCATCACCAAGGCTCTTATTTTTAACCCCTGCCATCCCATCCAGAAATTAATTTATGATGAAATTAATTTTCAGTGGAATAAATTAAGCCTCACTTAATTGAACATTTGAGTAAATACTTAAATAAAATGGGATTTTCAAATATATTTATAAAGAATAATACTCAGTAGTTATACGGTATAGAGGGTTTGCACTTACGTCATGGTTTGGTCAGTTACCCGGATACGCGGCCATATTGGAGATAGCCGGATGTAAACAACAGCAACGACTGCACGGTTAATGTACTACTGAATATGTTGTTCTGCTAATTTGTGCTGTCTAAATACGGAAAAACACGTGGAAGCTGCTAAATCATACAGAGAAGGACTTCGTAAGCAGAAAAGGGTGCAATAGTTTGACAAACTAATGTTAATAGGTGGTTAAGATACGTACAAGCCGTATTAACTAAGATTTTAGCCTAATATTTCACCTACCTGACTGGAAATGATAAGAATAAACACGAAAGGTTCAGTTTTGTTCAGTTTGACCAACCACAAATGCCTTTTGTTCCTCAGACAGTTTTGCACTCTTCTCCTTGATTTGTTATAACGTTTTTCCCTGTAGAACTATTAGTACAGCCCAAAACATGACAATAATTGACCATTTTCAGCAGCAATAATGGGCAAAATATGCGAGTTTTGTTCGGTTCAGAGGCATTGTCTACATTAATTGCCGCCAATATGGCCGATTGATGACGCGTCGTAAAAACACTCCATTTAAGGATGTATAATAAAAATTGGTATCATAGTCAATTGAAAATAAACTTCAGTTTTGATTAGCCTTTTTGTTTGGAGATAAATACGACTAGTTCTGAAAATTCACATTATTTGTGAACGCGGATAAAAATCATCGCAATAACACAATACTTGCAATATCCTGAGTGATGTATTCATAAACACTGGTCATGCTAGTTACAGGGCTTCCGGTTTTACAACAAACAGAGCAGGTAACTCCGCGACGATTTCCAGGTAGGAGCAGTGTTTGAAACGCGAAACATAATGAACATACAGGACGTTGTTTCGTGTTTTAATTTGCCGTCATTTAACGTCAGACCTTTGGACTAGAAGCTTCTTATCGCTGCAGGTGTCCCGCTGGAGAAGAGCGGCGAGGTCACACACACACAAACACGCACTCCCAGCTGAACTACACGCTCCGCGATCAGAGTAGCAATGAGAGGAGAGACCACACCTCCGAGCGGAGGGCAAAAGTCCGGACTGAACGAGCAGTGCACCTGCAACGCCATTCGCAATGACAACCTGATATGGTCGGGATTACTGTGCGAGACTTACATTAAACTTGATATCTCTTTCAGCTGAGCGCGTTTCTCCTCTCAGACGGATTGGCTGTATTTTTCTTGCTGTGTGTATTTGTGGTTGATGTGGCTCGGGATGGTGTGCTGCCTGCCAGCGCATCACAGGTAAGAACGGAACCGTTCTCATAGCACGCCTTCGTGTTTTTTTAGATTTAAACAAATATATTTAATATGAATTGTAAGAGTATAAGATAAGAAGATTCACACCTTGATAGAGCACCGCAAGACATCAAAACTTTGTACTGGAGTTTTAGGACTTCTGTAAGGGTATTAAAAAGTGCCTTTGCCTCTCACTTAGGAAAAATCATGTACTGATGGGCACATTCGGGAATGTAGGAATTTAAAATGGGGAACTTTACAAACATACAATATTTAGCCTATTGCTTCATATCAAATAGTAAAATTAACTCCTAAAATGACAAATTAAGCAATATCACACAAACAAGAGCTCTGTACTCGGTATGAACATGTTGTTCTGGATACTTTGTTTTACAGTAGCACTAAGATGTGATGTTCATTATCACATAAATGTATCATATAAATTTAGCTAGTTTACTTTTTCTCTGCATAGTGGAAAATGTACAAATTCATTCACACAAATGGCTCAAATACATTAAAGCATACAGCGCTGTTATACAGAATAGCATCACTCCTAAAACAAGATGACTGTAACAGTGTGCTGTCATATGGATATTTGGACTTTGCACACTAAATATATTATCCTCATATACTGTGTTTTCACCAGTGTTACAACATAAAAGCAAGTACAGCACATTTCCTGTATCTACGGTATGTCAACAGCTTTATCAGATAAAATGTTTGTATTTACATACCCTATCTCTTGTATTTAAACAATGCATTTTAATACCTTTTTAACATTAAAGTCTAATTACTTAATAATACATAGTATTTTACTGTTCATTTATACTATTTATAATAGTAATACTAATAAATAACATTTATTCATTTATTTCCTGAAACAGGTCACAAACTTATGGCAAAAGCACAATGATATTTCAGATAAAAACATGGGAACATTTTAAGAAAAAGTACTATTTATTTGGGGTCAGAGTTGTGGAGTATCATTGTCACATTTGTGACCCTGGACCACAAAACACAGTCATAAGTGTATATTTTTTAAAATTGAGATTAATACAAAGCTGAATAAACAAATAATAAATGAATAAATAAGCTTTCCATTGATGTATGGTTTCTTAGGATAGGACAATATTTGGCCAAGATACAACTATTTGGAAATCTGGAATCTGAGGGTGCAAAAAAATTAAAACATTAAGAAAATCGCCTTTAAAGTTGTCCAAATTCTTAGCAATGCATATTACTAGTCAAAAATTAAGTTTTGATATATTTACGGTGGGAAATTTGCTAAATATTTTCATGGAACATAATATTTACTTAATATCTTTATGATTTTTGGCATAAAAGTAAAATCGATCATTTTGACCCATTCAATATATTGTTGGCTATTGCTACATATATATACCCCTGCTATTATGACTGGTTTTGTGGTGGATGGTCACATTTCTGATTGTATTTCTGAGCTGGCCAAAATAAATCTTTCCTCAAATGACCAATTCATATGTTCTGAGTTTACATAACTCTTAACGTACACATAATCTTAAACAGATTTGTCCAGTTTATGGCCATTTGGAATGAGGAAGTTAAATAATTATCAGATAACACTTATTGTGGACACTGTGGTGTCAGTGTCAAACATACTGTGGTTTGACAGTAACTCATTTAAGTCAAATGAAAGCAAAATACTAAAAATGTGCTGCAGAACTGTAACAGTTCTATAACACCCTATAGTGAAAGAAAGGTATCATAAAATAAAAGGGAAGCAAATTATTTTAATACTGTAGGTGCCCTTTCAATGCTGAGTGTGAAACAGTGCTTTACAGTGACAGTGTAATAGTTTAGGCGAGAAAAGATAGTAATTAATCATGGTTACCCTCTCTCTACCATTGAACCATTGTTAATACGGTCTTGCGGCTACATTGGCTACAATCACATCATGGAAATAAAATCAAATTTATGCAGTTTTATGACATTTTATTGTTTTATCGTTGGGTATGGACATAAAACACACCCACAGTAATACATAACTATAGCCACCATGTAGCCAAGACATTACAAAAAGCAAAAAACAAAAAGGTAAATGTCAAAGACTGTTCTAGAAAAGGTACCAGTGAATTTCCAATGTATTCTTTGAAGTACAATGTAAATACAGTGGTAGGTAAATATGGTAACACCATCTGATATCACTACTCTAGAATGGTATTACCAGTTCTTCTTTATATACAGATAAAATATTAACAACCTTATTTGGAGTTCTGACAGAGAATTTTGACAAATGCATCTTCATGGAATGAAGGGAATCTTAAATTTATGCTTCTAGATGCCAAGCAAACCGAAACACTCTGGGTTTCTTCCTTATCCTTTCCTCGGAGATCCCTTATAAGCACACAGATCTTAAAAATGACATGTGCATGACAGCACTCAGTAACATCCAAACATCCCAAGAGTGTATATTCCAGAATATTCAGAGACAGACACGGAGACAGCAAGTGAGAATGAAACCGTGGCCTAAGAGTGAAGGAGCAGGTCCAGGTGTCTTAACTGGGCAGGTGTCTATGTCACAGATGGAGGTCAGGTCAGAGAAAATGGAGCTCAGCGGCCAAGCTGGATAGTTGCCCTTTTTTTGTATTGCATTATGGATTATGTTCACATTTCTGATGTCCTCAAGGCCAGTACTGAATATTCTGGATGCTGTCAGTGTTTTGAGAATGAGGGGGAGAGATAGGCAGGAAGAGAGGTAAACGTTTTTTTCCTTTTGTAAGCAGTGTGGACAGGTCTGTTAATTGGTGATTTAATTAGTGCTTAATATTGCAGCTGTGCCCAAAACAGGAAAATCAAGCCCCGAATAGCAGTGAATACAGAACATGGTAGACCTTACCAAACGAAATAGCACCCTTAAGGCTGGAATACACTACATTTGAACAGATCTGAAAACACTAGGCTTGCCGAAATGGTATACTGGGCATTGTAAACTAAAAGACTGAGGATCACACAATACCAGCCTTTCACATTGTTCCAAACACAAAAAACTCATGCAGAAACATGCACCTTGTTGCTAGGAGATGTGTGACAAATAAAAATATGTACACTAAATATCAGCTCAGAATATCAAACATGTTCAATATCCTCCAACTGGACGGAATCATAGTCTGAAGCATCTAAAGAGTCTTTGCCCTGCACGATTCTTTGTGAAATTTGTCAACCTATGGATGGATTGTACTATTTGCAAAGTATATTCCAGCCTTAGGTTGGATGCTAGTTTCCGATTTTGGTGAGTTGGAGTTTCACAGAAAGTTGCTTAGTGTATGCTGGGCACAGACTATGGTTTTTTAGCTTCAGACTTCGATTCCATCCAGTTGAAACATATCAAACATGTTGCATATTTTGAAGCGATTTGGGGCCTCACTGAGCCTGGAGTCAAGCCACAAGTTTCTATGTGAGTTTGTTGTTTTGTGTGACTTGAAAGTCTGGTATTGTGTGACCCTGTATGATGCCTAGTGTTTTCAATTTTAAAAGTCATGTAGTGTATTCCAGCCTTCATACCAAAAATCTGCAGACTGGCCAACCTGATCTCATGACGAAAACGTACCACCATGTATGTTTTGTGACATATTTGATATGAATTGTCCGCTGAGTGGCGCTATAATTCTAATGCGCTGTGACGTTTTAAAATAACGTACCATCTGCACTACACCTAAACCTAACCAATAGTATGAACGTAAGCGAATGTGACGTAAAAACACAATTGCAAGCATGAGGTTTTAGCTTGTTTTTCGATCTCTCATATTTCAGCTTTCATTGTTTCATTGAGTCATGTTTTTCACGAGATCTGTACCCAAGGATTCCGCATCCTAAGTCCAATTCCATGTCGACTGAGCTACCGAGCAAGGTGGTTACATCTGAAAAGCGAAACATATGGAGCTCATATCTGTGTACAAAAACAATTACAAGTGCTTGCTGTTTTACCGCCTCTAGTGGACATTTCTGTTGGAAACTGCAGTGATATGTACTTTGTGTATTTTGCGTCTTGCGAAAAAGTTCCCACAGGTACGTTTTCGTCATGAGATCGTCATGGCTCTGACTTTCAGCAACTAGCATTGACACATCAAGACTTCAAATTGCAGAAAAAGCCATGCAGTATATTCCAGTATTTACTGACATGCACAAAGGTTTCTAGAAAAATATGACTCATGTCGTGATACTGCTCTATTTGCACACCCATAAAAGCAATACCTGGTCTATTGTTGTCGAGTTAATCATACATAAAGAACATTGAGATTTTGTGGAGAGTAAGATTGAGTAATCTGTCTTTATAATGTCATTTTGTGTTCTGTTTCCTCCTACGAATGTAGCGGTGAGCTGCAGTGAGGGTTTGGAATGAAAGAGTGTTCTTTAGAGGAAAGTGTGCTGATGGAAGGAGAGGATGTAATGACACCACTGAGTCTTGAAGTGAAATGATGGAATAAGGTACGTGGCATATGTTAACTTTTATGATGAAAAGAAAGAGCACTGGGAGCGGGAGCTGTGCTTTTCAAAAAAGGCTATCCCTCCCCAGCCAATAGAATGGCAGTGCAACATAGGGGGAAAAAAAAAGAGACAGATAAGATAGATGCAGAAATTGAGTCAGAAACAGTGAGCATTTCTCAGAGATTAAGGGTGAAAAATCAAGAGTGGTTTATGCAGCTCAGAAGGCAGGGTCCAGGCCAGCTGCTGTTTGCGGTTTGTTCCTGAGGTTATGCCTGACAGTAACTTGAGCCATGTGTGGAGGCTGATAAAATGTGGATTAAGCAGGAAGGAGAGAGGGGCAGCAAGTAGCACGGCCATAACAACTCACTTTTGGCCCGCCAGAAACCTAATCTTATATAAAACAGTTTGTGAGACATTTCTTTCTTTTCAGGTACAGCACAACATAACATACTAATTTAATACCTGTTGTGGGTTTCTGATGCCATGAGTATTGTCTGTATTAATCTTCATGGAACATTTCTTAACATTTGAATAAGTACTGGTAGGATTTATTCAAGGTACTGCTTCTGAATAAATACTCACTCGTCAAGTTGTAATTGGCATGTGATCTAACAGTGTCAGTTGCATCGCTACAGAACTATTTACAAATCCTTTCCTGTGGCCTCATGGGATAATAAAGTATCCACTGGATGCACAATTCCAACTTGTCACATATTGCTGCTTGATCAGGACCCCTTGGCGTCACTTTCTGATACCCAGTGTACCCCTTTAGCATTACTTTTCGATGTGCAGGGTACTGCATTGTTTTCAGTTGTTTGCCTTTTGCATCAAATCAAGATGCATTTAATGGTTTGCATGCATTTGTACAAATATAAATAATTTTATATTAATTTTTACTTTTATAGCCATTTTGGAGCACCTAACCTCACTACTAACTTAAACCTACCCACTTCTCAAAAATGCAAAACATTTAACAGGCAAATAAAAGTACAGTCACATGTATTTATTGCAAAAAATGACCATTAAAAAACTATATAAAAGTATTACAAACAAGTAAAGTTGCATTCCAAATATTCTGAAGCCGTATGATATCTTCATGTGAAGAACAGAGTAAATCATAAGGTTTTAATCGCTGAAAATGATCCCACTCCCTTAAAGTGCTCACATCTCTTTCAAAAAGATACTGTTAACTCACAATTCAAGTATATAATGAAATATAAACTCGCAATTCTGTGAAAAAGTGAAACATAAACACCAAATATAAAGATGGAATACTCCAAATAAAGACTCGCAATTGCGAGAATAAAAGTTAACCTTGTTTCCGCCACCGAATAAAATAAAATAAATAAAATCTACCCATCTATCCATCCATCTCTCACAATTATGTCTCGCAATTCTATAAAATAAAGTCTACATATAAAAATATATTACCACAAATATAAACTAGTAATTGCAAGAAAAAAGTTAACCTTGTTTCCCCCACTGAAAATAAATAAGGTAAATGCAGCTTTCAGTAAGTCTAACTTTTAGTCTGAACGCCCCCCCCGGCAAAAAACAAAAAACAAAAAACTCACGCTTACTGAAAGTTGCAATCAAATTGTTATTTATTAATTTATTTAGCATTACTTTAGCATGACACGATCGGCCATGAAACACATAAGAGCCAGTGGCATTTCACAACCAAAGCTCATGTAACGCTTCTTCTAGTGGTAATTTCTGAATTTGTACAAAGCACAGACTGCACACAGGATCAAAGCTTAATGGCAAATGGAGACGGTTATCGTGTTTATTCCTCTTACAAATCAATCGTTTTGCCTCGGAAGAATACCTTTTGATTAAATAGTGACTGTAGTTGTGCCTGCCTGTTATACCTGTTTTATATTGACAAATGAATAGGTTTAGGGGTAGGAGTTAGATGCTCATAAATGTATAAATAGTGTAAAATACCAAATAAAATTGTTGTGACTGTTTACATTGAAAAATCACACCCCAACAAATATGCAATAATGGCAAAATTACTGCCCAATATATAGTTTAATCATGAAGATAAAATTCCCAATGTATTTTACGTCTGCATATTGATGTCAACGGTTTCTTATTTAAAGCAATGGAGTATTCTGTACATTGAAAAATAGTGCTAAAGGGGTACACTGTGTGTCAAAAAGTGACACAAAAGGGTCCTGGCCAAGCGTCAGTGAGTTGTGTGAGCTGGGAGTGAGAATGTGTTGCAACTTCAAAATCTAGTAGTAGGAGTAATAGCAAAAGGTCATCATATTATGAAAACTGTGAATTTTCACACAATATCTGTATACATTGGATTTCACTCACTTCATCCACCATCTGTAGAAGTGCATTATGGGATTGATTACTCTGTAAAAAACACATGCAAAGCTGACTGAGAATTTAGTCTATTTGATGCATCTTAGAAGCCAGTATAATTAAATTCCCTTGTTTTTGGAACAACTATCTTGACACTTTTGAACACTTTTTAAAATGATGCATCCATAGTAAATATATAATGAACTTTCAACAACACTCTTCTTTACTGATATTGATGGTTCCATGAAGAATCTTAAACATCCATGGAACCTTTTCAAAAAGAAAAGGTTCTATATAGTGGAAAAAGGTTTTTTAGATTTTTAAAATGTTTTTCCAAATGGTTCTTTTAAGAACTGTTCACTGAAAGGTTCTTCAGGGAACCAAAAATGGTTCTTGGCATCACTGCAAAAACACCCTTTTGGAACCTTTATTTTCAAGAGTGAAGGCTACAGAATATATTCATACAACTTGGAAAAATAGCTTTAAAGAAAATAATGTTTGTTTTCTGGACATTTTCCATCCATTTTCACCTTGCCGCAAAGGTTTCTCTCACCTGAACCGTCAAAAGGAAAAGGAAATCTCCGCCCCGGCTCAGATCTCCCTTCACAGCAGTTTCCTCCCTTAACAACCAAAAGCAATTCATTAAACCCTGACGAATTAGACGTACTGCATATCCTTTACACAACCCCTTCACATCTAACTGTCAATTCTTTGCTTCCTTTGTCTCCATACAGATAGTGACCTGTCTCTTCCTGGCCAAGAGAAGGACTCAGAGACTTGCTCCATTGTTTTTGTCTAGCAACCAGGCAGAGAAGAGTATGCTAGACAAGGCATCAGCTGTTGTATGGTGACCGGAGACAAGACAAGAGCCTGCTTTATGAATGCTGCTTTTTCAGATACATCAGAGACCTGCAGTCAGAGATACAACAGCGTACCGCTTGACTAGAGAATGAATGGCGTGCTTGGCCTGCTACAATGCTCAGCATTCACACCTGTCGGGAAAGATGCCGCTTGCTCTAAATCTTCAAGAAAACCACCAAACTTCAATAGCCAACAGCAACATGATCCAAGAAAGAGGAGGAGGTACACAGTCAGAATGCTCCTAAACCTGAACAACTCTGTCCTAGTTTGTGGATCACTCACACGCTGACAGCCAGGGACATTTTGCCTATGAAATAACCTCAGAGAGACCTTGCAGGCAAACTGACTGTGGACTGATTTTTAAATTGAGGGCTAAGTTGGATGCCTGTCCAGCCCCAAGGCTGCTACACTGACACATCAGCCATTTAGAAGTTTTTTCCATGTCAGGCTAACGGAATCTGACTACTAATAATTATAAATGCTTTAAAACTAAAAATTACATCTTGCACACTGTCTTCTCGGCCTGGTTGTATTCAGGCAGGCAGTCCTATAAATACATTTTTGAATCTGGACTGCAGTGACATTACAAAACTAAAGAGGAAAACTTCTCAAGGAGCCTTTGCGAATCAAAACCAAAAGTCAGTATATTTTTAGAAATGACTTTTTTAAGTATAAGCTAAGGTGAAGGACACCAATAATAAGCTCAAAAAGCCCCAACCCTGAGGTGATAAAGAATTTTTCCTTGCTATCCTTTCTCTGGAAATAACTGAGAGTAAACACACCAGTGAATGAAAAACTACTCTTCTGCCACATGGAGAAACACTTTCATCTCAGACACTTTCTAACTCTTTAGGGTGAGTACACATAAATCACACATCTACGATCACATTCATGATATTTTCACAAAAGTGCTGAGATTCAAAAGGCATCAATAGGATTGAAAAGCCCTCATACCAGGTAATTTTTTTAGATTAGGCAGACGGGATAGGACAGATTGAACTGAAGCATCTCTACAGAGTGTTTTCACGATATGTCATCAAGCGGCCATATTGGCGGCACAACATAAACAATGCCACTGAACCAAATGAAACTGGCATATTTTGCTGATTACTGCTGCTTAAAATGATCAATTATTGTCATGTTTTGGGCTGTACTAATCGGTCGGACCGGGAAAAACATTTGGAGTACAATAGACTGCCAAAAGTTATAACATATCAAGGAGAAGAGTGCAAAAACTGTCTAAGGAACAAAAGGCGTTTGTGGTTGGCCAAACTGAACCAGGATTTCCAGGGCAAGAATCTATAAACATTTGTGTTTGTTCTTATTTCCGGTCAGGTAGGTGAAATATTAGGCTAATATCTTAATTAATACTGCTCGTACGTATTTTTACCACCTATTAACTTTAGTTTGTCAAAATATTGCGGCCTTTCCTTCTTAATAAGTCCTTCTCTACATGATTTAGCAGCTTCAACACGTTTTTTCCATGGTTTAGAAAGCATAAATTAGCAGAACAACATATTCAAAAGTACATTAACTGAGAAATGACAAACCATGACGTAAGTGCAAACCCTCTATAACATAACTGGGGAATGTAGGGGGTGCAGAAATTGTACAAAAAAAGCAATGAAAATCAGTGCTGTGTTTGTTGTTATTTTTTGTCCTTAATTGATTTCTGGCAACAACAAAAAAAAAAAATAATAATAATAATAATAATAATAATATTCATTTTCATAGGGATAGTTCACCCCAAAATGATATTCTGTCACCATTTACTCACCCTTATGTTGTTTCAAACCGGTTTGTTCTTCTCTGAAACAAAATGGACATTCATAATGCAACTTTCAAGCTTCAAAAACGCCATAAAAGCATCATAAAGTGGTCCATATTAAGTCATATGATAACTTGTGTAAGAAACAAACCGAAAACAAGTTGTTCTAGGGCTGGGAAAATAAATCAATAATTCTGCATCGATTCTGGGATTTTCCGCATGGATCTCTCGAATCGATTTTGAGCTTAGCTTTAATAGCATATGGCACTGCATGCTTTAGAAACAGCCGTACTCTGCTTGTTTCCCATTTCTTACACACACTTGAACCTCAAATTATAATTCATAAATTTCAAAAAGGTTGAATTACAAAGGTGTTCACACAGTGGGCTGTGTTTACATTAATCTTGCGTCATAAACTCTTTTCTTCGTGAGCGTTTGTGTGTGTGGTTAACAAACTAGATTAGAGCGCCATCTGCTGTTAAAACTAAGCTCAGAATCGATTCCAGAGAGAATCGCGATGCTTTCGGAAAATCTCAGAATCGATCCACGCACGAATCGCGATGCATCGATTGATCGTCGCAGCTATTACTCACTGATAATCCTTTTCAGTGAAGGCAAACACTGTAAATGAATCAGTGAGTCACTGAGTTGAACTCAAAAAGTGAATCAGTCTGATTAGTGAACGAATCATTCAGACAGGTTTTGTGAACTGGATCAATAAAGAGTAATCAATTCACAAATTAAACGTTTCAAAAAGAACCAGGATGGGATTTATAAAATTTTACTCGATTAAAACACGTTTATGATACTTTTATGGTTCTACTGCTTTCTTTTTGAAGCTTAAAAGTCCCTATTCATTGTAATGGCACTGGAAAAGTGACTAATGTTATTAGTCCCCAAATGATTTGGAATAACATGAGGATGAGTAAATAATGACTGAATTTTCATTTTGTGAACTACCCGTTTACAATCATTGTAATCTTAGCATTGACTTTGGTGTTTTTTGCTTTCATTGACTTTCTTGTTTTGACTTTTTCCTCTTCATGCCTCACCTCAGTCACAGGGAAGCAGTATGCCAGTGATATGAGACTCAGGTCTACAGGGACTTAATTATCAAAGCTTCACAAACGTACATGTACACAACCCCTACGGCCACACGTGTGCTAGTGACTGACTTTGAATAAACAGTGCAAAATAATGTCACTGGATAAAAAGCAAAAAACAGTTCGCCTTGGTCTGTGATTATAATGTATGCAATGTTGTTTAAGAGCAGATGCAGCTTGCTGCTGCAGCATTGCTGACTGTGAAGGCAAAGCCACTTATGGGATTGTAAAGACAAGCTGTCTGTCCTGCAACCTTGAGGGTCACTGGGACCACAGAGACAGGCCATTTGTAAAGGAATTAATGCCTGTGCCCCTAAGCAGAAGGGAAATTGTCTTCTCACACTACTTAAAATCTTTATTCTCTCTCCACACACATCCACATAATCGTCCCCAGTCACATTAACAGGCTTTAGACTGAACACAAGTGTTTCGATTAAACCTTGTGTTCATTGTTTGGCCACATCATAAATTGATTTTAAGAACAGCTTTATAATTAAAGTAGCGTTTTAGCCATTAAGCAGCTTGGTCTGACTCCAAGATGCTGTTTTCGACTCCACTGAATAATTTACATAATATTTGCAACATTCTGTTAAACTTGCATATTTGGGGGAATGGGGAGAGTGATGCATTTCCCTGTTTTGCTCAGTGACATTGATGGCATTTGACCCTTCAGTTTTTCAAGCTAAACTTAGATTTAGTTTTGGATGAAAGTAATAAAATGTATCTTTGATAATGATTTGGTCAGTCTAGTTGAGTCACAAGTGATTTGGGAAAACAAAACAAAACAAAACAAAACAAAACAAAACAAAACAAAACCATATGGGTATTTCAGAAACAGTACAAACTTAATCATTTTAAATAGAAAATGAATGTAATAATGCACTAAGTAAACATAACAAAAAAAAAAAAAAAAGAAAATATCTATATCTATATATATCTATATCTATCTATATATAAATATAAATATAAATATAAATATATATAAATATAATATAAAAAATATATAGAAGTAAAAGGTATAATTTACATTTAAATATAATATTATTAAATTATATTTCTCTGTATTTTTACCACTTTTTAATATTTTTTTATTTTATTTTGGTTATTTACTACCAGTCAAAAGTTTTTGAACAGTAAGTTTTTAATGTTTTTTTTTTAAAGTTTCTTCTGCTCAACAAGCCGGCATTTATTTGATTCAAAGTACAGCAAAAACAGCTTTTTATTAAAAAAAAATTTTATTATTTAATATCTTAAAGTGTAATTTATTCCTGTGATTTCAAATCTGAATTTTTAGCATCATTACTCCAGTCACATAATGAATCATATTCAGAAATCATTCTATTATTCTGATTTGCTGCTCAAAAAAAATTTATTATTATTATTATGTTGAAAACAGCTAAGTACAGCTAAGTTTCAATAAATAGAATGTTCAGAAGAACAGCATTTATGTGAGATAGAAATCTTTTGTAACATTCTAAATGTCTTTATCATCACTTTTGATTTCTTAATTAAATTAATTTTAATTTTCTAATTTCTATAAATTCTTTCCTCAAAAAAAAAATATCTATCTATCTATATATATATATATATATATATATATATATATATATATATATAATGTTTCTTGAACAGCAAATCAACATATTGGAATGATTTCATGTGACACTGAAGACTGAAGTAAAGATGCTGAAAATTTAGCTTTGATCACAGGAATAAATTACATTTTAAAATATATTCCAATAGAAAGCAGTGATTTTAAATATTTAAAAATATTTCACACTATTACTGCTTTTGCTGTATTTTGAATCAAATAAAGCAAAAGAGAGCTCTTTAAATAACATTAAAACTTACTATGCAAAAACTTTTGACTGGTAGTGTAAGTATGTATTTTAGTGTACAAAAGTAGATTTATATGTGATATATAGATTTAAAAATCTAAAAAGTTGTGAATTGTGAAATATACCGGCACTACATACCATCCTGAGGCTCATCTGCCATTAAAAAATGCCTTTTTTTAATGAATTAATCTGGATTTTTTACAGTGTATTTTAGTCGACTGCACACATGGCATCATCTTACCTAATTTCTCACTTGTTTCCTCCAGGAACTAACTAGGTGTCCTTTTACAGCTGGGACCTGTCTTGAGCACCATTAGCAGCGAACATCATGTCAGAGCTGGAGGACTATTCCCCTCCTCGGGGCCACCCTCATCCCGACCCAGCTCGCATCCAGCAGAACCTCCTGGAGGAACAAGTGGAGCTCTGGTGGTTCAGCGAGCCTCGCAAATCCCTATTATGCTACTGCGCTTCAGTGGCCTTGATCTTGGGCTGCGGCCTGGGTGGCGTAGGTCTCCTTTCCACCACCACCAGCCTTTCCAGCGAATGGCGACTGGGTGCCGGAACTGCTCTTTGCCTTCTCGCACTGGCCGTCCTCCTCAAGCAGCTGCTGAGTTCCGCCGTCCAGGACATGAACTGCGTGCGCAGCAGGCGCCGGATCAACATGCTAAAAAGCGGCGGTTTATCTGACGTCCTGATTATGTTGATCACAGGAATCTCTCTGCTAATTTGTGGAGCTGTCCTATTAGATGTGGCCCTGTCCTACCACATGCCTAAACCTGGGAAGGCACTGAATGACATGTATATATCCGGGATGGTGATGCTGGTGGGTGGGAGTTTTACAGTGTTAGCGGTCGGGATTTACGCCGCAGTCGTTTTCCTCGTAGAGAGGTCGGGACCGGGACAGAGACGGTGGGAGAGGACAGTGGGGATCTTCAGCATTTCAGGCCAGATGCAGGCAAGGAGAGAGACTGCTTCAAGTCTGGCTAATCTGATATAACTGTGACTACATAATAAATATGCTGAACAGAAGATGAAAAAACAACACCGTGATACTTTGCACTCTTTAAACTAGGCACAAATCACATGTGACATTTACAATTGCATTTTGATTCTCATTGTGGTTCAAGAAACCAGGTGTTAAACATTTGAGGATTTAAGCACAAATATTTAGCTTTCAATAAAGTACAGTTAAAAGTACTGAAAAAGCACAAAAGCGATTTGATCTTTAATTGATTTTTGGTAAAACATGCTGCTTTATCTCCAACGCTAGTGGACAGCAACAATATGTGCATGTCCTTGACTGCTTTATTCATGTGGGAAACGGTGAGCATACCAAGAGGGATGTCTTCAGCTTTTCAGCAACTTTGATGTGTGAGCAAATCAACTGGCTACTACAACCTGTGCAGGCAATGCTGTGGATCAAATAAAGGATCAGAATGTCAATCTGCAGATGTGAATACAATCTGATTTTATTGGCGTGTGTTTGTGTTTTTTTGTAAATGTTTCTAATGAAAAGAGTGATATTTTTCTTTGTAGAAACGCAGTGAAGTTGATCTGGTATATATGCTGGTATTTTGTTGTGGAGAGCTTATAAAAACATTCAGAAACAGATGGAGATAAACAGATGGCAGGTTGTAGCCATTTAGTGGAAATCTATTTCAATTTGTATGCATAATAAACAAACATTCAGGCTCTGCCTTGACAAGTTAGGAGAAATTACTTTGAAAAAGCAAGCTGCAACATAAGATGGTGGACACACTTAAGAAAATATGTGAACGTCAGTACGTTTCATAGCCGGGTATCAAACCAAATGGCATTTGAAAACATCTCAATCACACTTTTCACACAAACCCTTTAGCAAAAATATGTCCATAGTAAATGAAGTGAGCTACAGCTGTGTTTTTTTACTCTATGAACTTAAAGGCATAGTTCACCCCCATGACCTGGACACAACAGTGAGTATGTCTGGTGTCTCGGTATCATCTCAGTGAGTGTAAAAGACATTTTAAACATGCATGGCATGGTGATTTAAGTATTTACACATGTCAATGTGGAGAAACTTCTAAAAACATATGAAAATGTTAGTATGGATGGAGCATATTCAGATTAATGTGAACATTCACTAAAAATGATCCTGGAGTAAGATGAATAGAACTCAATACAAAAATGGCTCAGTGAACTTTTGAGGAAAGGCCAAGCATATTTGATTGCAGATGTCACTTGGATTGTTATTTAGTTTTATATGCACTGACATTCACGCATTGTGGCTTAGTTGTCCAGATATTTTTGGGGGCCACCATAGACTACCCAGAAGGCACCAGACGTCAATATATCAGGTTGATGTTGGTTGAGAATGCGAATCGAGTTGATGTCAGTATCTGACCCTGACTTAACGTTGGATTTTTTGTTACACAACCTAAAAACAACAAAATACCAACACCAGATGACATCAGTACTAGACATCAAATTAATATTGACATTAGAAGTCGCAACCGAAATTTCACAACTAAGATATTTTTAACCAAATATCTTATCTCCTACTGAGATTGTTATAGAAGCCTGTTTCCACTGAATAGAAAATAAAAATGGTAATTGCGACTCAGAATTGTGAAATATAATTCAGAGAAATAAAGAAAGAACTGCGTGATATAAACTCGCAACTGCAAGTTATAAAGTCAGAAATGCAAGATATAAACCCGCAATTGCAAGTTGCAAAGTCCATTCTGCAATTCTGGCTTTATTTCTCACAATTATGAGTTCATAAGACACAATTCTGACTTTATAAATAGCAGTTGCGAGTTTATATCTCACAATTCCGAGAAAAAGTCAGAATTTCGAGTTTGTATCATGCAATTGACCCTTTGCAAAGAGCTTGATTGACAGGCGATCTGACCAATCATAACGCTGAACTCGCCATTCTGTCTGACAAATAAATCAGACAGGAAAATAGATTAACCTCGGTGGACTTGAACTTGAAACATTGTGTGTATTGATGCCTTTCTGCGGTTGAAATGAAACACATTCTGATGTTCATTTATGTTTTTTTCGTGCTTTAAGTAAAAAAGACGATGGTTCACGAGTCATTGATCTAATAAGGCATTACAATGATCTGTCATTACACATTAAAGAGTCACAAAACAATATTTACTGTTTGAATTTCTTAAAAAATTACAACATTTTAAAGCTGAGAGTCTGAGACCTTGTTTCATACCATTAGTATTATGTCCGACAAACATTGCTGCTCTCACACTTCACATCATGTTCTCATGCAATGCAAAATACATTGCGGAGCGAAGAGGAAACAGACAACACACCGACAAACAAGACAGAGCAGGTTAATTCTGGTATGAAACAAGGTCTCAGCTTTAAAATGTTGTCATTTTGTAAGAAATGTAAACAATAAATACTGTTTTGTGGCTCTGTAATGTGTCGTGACAGATCACTGTATTGCCTGTTCAAGTGGCATATGAACCGATCGTCTTTTCATATTTACATAAAGCAAACATGAATAAACATCTGAACGTATTTTATTTTAACCGCGGAAAGACGTCAATATACACAGTTTTAGTCCACCGAAATTAATATATACTCTCCTGTCTGATTTGTTTGGCAAATCATGGCGAATTCTCTTATGATTGGTCAGATCGCCTGTCAATCAAGCTCTTTGCGGAGACAGCGACACGCGTCATAATCTGAAAACCACGCCCACCGGGGGAAACGCAATCCAACGCTCTCCATCGACTCTGTATTGCGGGAAGCCGCCTCCTTGTCATTTCTGACTTATAACAAAACAAAGAACAACGTCTAAAAGCTGTTATTTAACAAGGTGTACAGTAAACAAGCTAAAAAAAACAAAACTACGGTATTATGAGCTGTCGACCCAAAAAACGAGCGTTTAAGGACAAAAAAGTAGAGCTCAAGGTGTCATATTACTCTGAGAACTAGGCTCACTGGAGGGAAACTAAATCGTGACAGGAAACATTAATTATTTTTAACCATGTCAAAGGATAATTTCACCACCTGATGTAAACCTAAGAGGAGACGATATATTGAGCAATTAAATTTTACTGGTCTATGTCAGTGCTCCTTTTCTTTACCTTTTGCTAGAGAAATTATCCAGCTGAATGGCTCAACGTGAAATACCCTGACATTCACAACTATTTGTTTCCTTACACGCTCATTTTTTGGGGTCGACAGTTTATAAAAACGTAGTTCTTGTTTTTCTTAGTTTGTTACTGTTAGTTTGTTACTGTACACACTTCACTGGCATTTTGGGGTGAAAATGCCAACTGGACAACAGCACAGAAGCAGACAGAATGACAACGAAAGATAAGTCAAAGTGGAAATATAAGAACGCAATGACTGCAGGGAAGTAGTGTGTGACACGAAAAAGTGCAAAAAGTCACTCTACATGGTTAGATTTTTTTTACGGATCAGAATCCATCACATCGTACTTACTCAAAATTGGCGAAATCAAAAGCGCGATAGAAAATTTCTCAAATCAGTAAATTTTGTGACTACTACAGTAAATGTTGTATTGTATTATTATATATGTTTTATGTTATCAGTTGTGGAATCCAAGGCAGTTTTAGCCTGCTTTATTGAGCATTTTCATTTTATGCAACATTATTATTATTAGTTACTATTATAGGTCTGAAATATAGTTTGTATTTATACATTATTGTACATTTTAATTCCCTGGGACACACTACAAACATAATGATCTTACAGAACATGATGCACTGCTGTGTCTGTCATAACTGAATAATTAAATAATTTTGGAGACAGTGGCTATGTTTTTATTTTTTTACGTAAGCATTTTTTTTTTTTTTTTGTTTACAGTCATGCTTTAACAGACATTAATATAAGACAATACTGCAAAAACAGTTCAGCATTTATAATGCTAATACGTGCACTTAAAATAGGAATTTCAACCAAAACTGACATGGTTTCTAGAGAGCAAAGATTTTGTGAAAAATAAATGAAAGACAAAGTCTGATTTTTTTTGCAATAATAACAAAGATTACAGTATGTACAAAACATGCAAAAGTCCTTTCAATAATAAACGACTTATGGTTTTATAGTTAGAAGTACAAAAATTCTTAAGAAATAAATGGAAAGGAGTTGTCTACAAGGAGGTTGTGTATTTTAGCTTTAATGTACTTAGGCCACCCCCCGATGTGGACGTGGCCTAAACACGCTATGTCTCTATTCTGTGAAAAAAAGCCAGAATAACCTTTTATTTTTTATTCAGTGGCAGAAATGGGCTTCCATAGGGATTTAGGTAAAAGTCATCATGAAGCAAGATTCTTTGTGTTCTTTTTGCAAAGCAGTAATTACAGTTTCCAAATCACCACTAAGTATTATTTTAAAATACATAAAAATAGTAAGAAACAGTAAGCTACTGGCTGGTTAAAATGTTTCAGTTTGGTCCGTCTTGCAAATTGTGTTTGAGAAACTGTACAGCTGAGTCATTCATCCATACCCCGCTCTGTAAAGAAAGAAGTAAGTTCTGAAAGGGCCAGTAATGGGCTGAGGGACTGTTATCATGGGCTGGGTGGCGTTGAGCAATGCCTGTTCTTACCAACAACAAGCTGGCTATTGTGCAACAGCTGCTCAGTCACCAAGTAAACAATAGCTGACTCTGTGACCCATTGTCACCCATCTATTGGCCTGTCATGTGTTGAGACTGATAAGAATAAAGGCAAGCAAAAATTGCAATGCGTACAACACCCATATTTGAGAATGATTGAAAAAGAAAAAATTGTATCCATTTGCTCATAGTCATACCCCTGTATAAAACAACAATTTATTTCAATAGCCGGAATATCCATAGGTAAATAAACAAAAAATAAGCCTTTCCATACAGCACAGAAAATAGTCACAAAAACACTTGCCAAAACAAAAATCCATTTATTTTCTCACAATGACCTTTAGTATAGTATTGAGCAAAAAAGTTGTCAATAAAAAAAGATCACAAATACATATTTCATATTCAGTGTGAAATAAATATCAGATGTTGTCACGTCATTGACCTTTGGTAAATAAATGAGGGAGAAAGCCGTTTTGACGTGACAAATAATATATTCTGCTGCCTCTGCAGAGGTGGCAGACAGTATTCCACACACACACACACACACACACACATACACAAACACATACACAATCTTCGCACTGATAAAACAAGTGGTGCAGTGCATGCTGAATAAAAGAAAATCAGAGAGGATTTCCCCAGTGTGAACACTTACAGTGACATACAAAAATGATGTGTGATCAGATGTGTTGACTGCTGTGGTTTAAAGAAGCAAACGCAATCAGAATTAATACAGCATCAACATGCAGCTGAGTTGGTCCATGGTAATGTCATTAAGCATTTCCACCTATAAAAGTGTGTAGGCATTCGTGGTATTTCAAATGAGCACAAACAAACCAAGCCAAAGACATGGGCCACTCTGATGAAAATATAGTGTTACAGTGGTGTCCTAACAGTACGCTGCCTTATTAATCATTGATTTTGAGCACAAGGTATTCATTTCATTGGGCCTGTGGTTATGTTTACAGCTCTACAGACATAAGATCATATCACACGGAGAGATAGTCCCGCCACCTACAGCAGAAATGAAAATAAGCAGCTTAAGTGAGAATCTGACAAGTTAAAGGGATAATTTAAATAAAAATGAAAATTCTGTCCAAAAAAAAATCCCCCCATGTCACTCCAAACCTGCACAGTGTTTTTTTAGTATCTTTGACTACATTTACATGTGCACCAATAATGTGATTATTTTCAATAATTGGAGTAAGATGTTTACATGCCTTGCATTGCATTTTATTGCGAGACATATTTTACTATAATTATGGCTGCTATAATTCTAAGCTTAATCACATTAATTTAATCAAAGTACTGTGTTTAAATAAGGTAATGTTTAATTACAGTATTGTTTCATTGTATATAAATGTTGTGATTGATAAACACTACCAGTCAAAAGTTTTTGAACATCAAGATTTTTAATCTTACTGTTTATTAAAGAAATCTCTTCAGCTCACCAAGGCTGCATTTATTTGATCCAAAATACAGCAAAAGCTGTAATGTTGTGAAATATTTTTACTGTTTAAAATAATTTTTCTATTTAAATCTATTTTAAAATGTAAATTATTCCTGTGATTAAAGCTAAAAAAAGAAAAAATGTATTATTATTATTAATATTTAAAACTGTTGAGTACACTAGTACACTATATCATTGAAATCCTTGGAGTCAGCATTTTTTTTTTTAGCAAGGATGTTATAAATTGATCAAAAGTGATGATAATAAAGACATTTATAATGTTACAAATATTTTCTATTTCAGATAAATGCTGTTCTTCTGAACTTTCTATTCATCAAAGAAACCTGAAAAATTCTATTCAACAGTTTTTAACATAATAATAATAATAATTTTTTTTCGAGCAGCAAACCAGAATGTTAGATTGATTTCTGAAAGTTAATGTGACTGGAGTAATGATGCTAAAAATTCAGCTTTGAAATCACAGGAATAAATTATATTTTTAAATATATACAAATAGAAAACCGTTATTTTAAATAGTAAAAATATTTAAAAATGTTATAAAATAAACTACCAGTCAAAAGTTTTTTCTGCTCACCAAGCCTGAATTTATTTGATCCAAAGTACAGCAAAATTTTTTTAAATCATTTTACTATTTATAATAACAGTTTTCTATTTGTATATATTTAAAAATATCATTAAAATCATATTACAAAATGTTTTCATTCATGAATTATAAAGATTTAAGTCTGGATAGTGTTTTTTTATGTCTGTGTTCAAAAATGGGAGTGACAGTTAAAGGGTTAAATAAAAGAAAGAAATACATACAGGTTTGGAACGACATGTGGGTGAAAATATTTCTTTGAACAGAACATATAAGAGTAGATTCGAGGGTGTTTCTGTAAAATGACCTTTGGATTACAATCCAAAATCAATTGTTTCGTAGGGGTTTTTCAGTAACTTTGCGGTCTGACTTCCTTGTTTAAAGGAGAAGTCCACTTCCAAAACGAAGACTCACATATAATGTATTCACCCCCTTGTCAACCAAGATGTTCATGTCTTTCTTTCTTCAGTCGTAAAGAAATTATGTTTTTGAGGAAAACATTTCAGCATTTGTCTCCATATAATGGACTGATATGGTGCCCCGATTTTGAACTCCCAAAATACAGTTTAAATGCGGCTTCAAACGATCCCAAATGCGGTTGTAAACGATCCCAGCCGAGGAAGAAGGGTCTTATCTAGCGTAACGATCAGTTATTTTAATAAAAATAATACAATTTATATACTTTTTAATGCCAAACGCTCATCTCGTCTTACTCTGCCTGAACTGTTTTTATCCGGTTCATGTTAGGGTATGTCGAAAAACCCCCATCTCATGTTCTTCCTCAACTTCAAAATCGTCCTATATCGCTGTTTTACCTTTTTTGTTAAGGGTGTTTGATCTTCTTTGCATGTTCACTTTGCAAACACTGTGTCAGAACTTCTGCAGCGATGTAGGATGATTTTGAAATGATTTTTGAAGTTGAGGGAGAAAATACGATCAGTCTTGAATCAGAATACACAGAGTTCAGGGAGAGAAAAGCAAGATGAGCGTTTGAGATTAAAAAGTGTTTAAATTGTATTTTTTTAATGAAAATAACCAATCGGTTCGCTAGATTTTGGAAGTTCAAAATCGGGGCACCATAGCAGTCCATTATATGGAGAAAAATCCTGAAATGTTTTCCTCAAAAAACAATTTCTTTACGACTGAAGAAGGAAAGACATGAACATCTTGGATGACAAGGGGGTGAGTACATTATATGTGAATCTTTGTTTTGGAAGTGGACTTCTCCTTTAATTAGTAAAACCTGATCTCAGACAAAAGAAAATGCAGTCCGACTGCTGTGTGAAAAGCAGTAGTTGTCTCACAGATGAAAAAGAACAGACAGCACACACAACATACACAGGCGCTGTCCTCTCTCAGTTGGTCCTCAGTTGATAATCTGTCAAAAATGTTGAAGTAAAGTCAACAAGTGCATGAAAGTTTAACTGAAGGCATTTGAATATGTTATTGACATTTGGGTGTTTGGATATATCTGAAGAATTCCATTGTGGATTTAGATTTGATGTCTGCTTTGCATTTCTTATGAATAAGTGAACAGGGCTGAAGGATTAGAGTGACTCTCTCTCTGGTGTCGCTGATGCAAATGGAAAACTGATAGTCTACACTATTTCAAACTCTCTGTGTGTTGTGTGTGTGTGTGTGTGGCAGACAGAGTAGGGCTCATGTTTACTGAACTTTTAATGCAGGGTGAAGGTAAACTTTATATCAGAATGACATTTGAGTAAGCGTGAGGGAATTTCTGAATATGTCTCACCTCCACTCTGAGTAATATAACGCACCCACGGTAATGCCTGATATCCACTCTTCTCGATAATCTTCAAGTATCGCACCTGTGATTTTTACCACACAAACAAAATGGATTACATAAATCACGTCTGCTGCATTGTGAGCATTATCAAAGAATATTTTGGTGCGAATACGCGTTTTGTCGCACCTGAATGCCTGATACTGTGAAGTAAGGAATCTCAAACTTCACTGTGATTGGTCGCTTGGCTTCGAGTTCGTCGCTTTCCACACTTGGGAGTCCAAAATGAGCTCGCATCATGAACTCTTTCCCGCCCTTCAACAAGTAAAGACACATCATTAGTTTTTGACACATCTAACTGTCTAATTAACACTGCAACACTCATCACTTCAGTCGTAAGTCTTAATTAACGGTTCAGTTCTAAATGAATCTTCTGAGTCACATTCCTAAGTGGGTGATAGAAAAGTTCCTGTCTCTACAAGGCTTGCAACAGCATAAAACTCCAAAACCGATTCATGAAACACATTCTTGACTAAATGTCCCACATGTCTGTATTCTTAGATTTATGTAGTCTGTAATCTTAATATTAAAAAAATGGTTTTGCCACTCTCTAGAGGTAACAATAAAGCACATAATTATAAGCTCAGTACATCTTGGCTTGTACTATTTTTGATGTCCTTTTAAGACTAGATTAAAAAAAGGTTCCTTTTTTGGCTCTTTATTTTGTATATTTTGTATACATGCTTCTTTGACAAACACTTTATTTTGTATGTTTTGCATACAAGCTCTGTACTGTTTTATGGGCTTTGCCTTTAATTGTAGAGGCAAAGGGAAAGAAATAAACGGAAATAGACAAAATAAATAAAAATGAAGAACAAGACAAAAGAAAAAAAATAATTCAAAAAAAAATCTATAATATATAAACTGAAAATAAATAAATAAATAAATAATATATATACAGAAAATTGCAAGCAATATATAAACTGAAAAAAATAAAACTAACAAAAACAAAATTAAAAAAAATTAAAAACAAGATCTAAAAGAAAAATGAAATTAATAAAATAAATAAATTGTATAATAAAAAAAAGTATACCACAAAAATTCACAAGCTACGCAATATATAAAATAAAAAAAATTAAATTAATAAAATAAATTATATATACAAAAATGGCAAGCAATATATAAACTGAAAAAATAACAATAAAAAAAATAATAAAAAAAAAATAAAAACAAGACATAAAACAAAAATAAAATTAATAAAAGTTTTAAAAAGTATATGACAAAACTCACAAGCAATACATAAAAAAATTTTAAAAATTATTTTAAAAATAAAATAAATTATATATACAAAAAATGGAAAGCAATATATTACGGAAACTGAAAAAAAAAAACAAATAAAATAAAAACTAAATAAATTAAAAATTTAAAACAAGACATAAAACAAAAATTAAAAAGAAAATGAATAAAATAAAATAAATTATATATACAAAAATTGCAAGCAATATATAAACTGAAAAAATAAAAACTAATTAAGTAAAAACAAAATAAATAAAAAAATTAAAAACAAGACATAAAAGAAAAAAAATAAAATAAAAATAAAATGTACACAATAAAAAAACAATATATAAACTGAAAAAACCCTAATAAAGTAAAAACAAAATAAATAAAAAATTAAAATGACGAAAATAAAATTAATAAAATAAATAAATTGTATAATAAAAATAAAAAGTATACAACAAAAATTCACAAGGAATGTATAAAGAAAATAAAATTAATAAAATAAATTCTATATACAAAAATGGCACGCAATATATAAACTGAAAAACTAATAAAAAAATTAAAAGTTAAAAACAAGACATAAAAGAAAAAATAATAAAATAAAAATAAAATTTACACAATAATAAAAAATCACAAGTAATATATAAACTGAAAAAAACTAATAAAATAAAAACAAAATAAATTAAAAATTAAAATGATGAAAATAAAATTAACAAAATAAAAAATAAAATGTATACAACATTTATAGCAATATATAAACAAAACAAACTAATAAAATAGAAACAAAATAACAAATTAAAAACAAGACATAAAACAAAATAAAATTAATGAAATAAAATACATTATATGTATATATATACAAAACATTTCAAGCAATATATAAACTAAAAAAAAGTAAAAATAAAACAAGTTATATATATATATACAGAAAATGGCAAGCAATATGTAAACTGAATAATAAAATAAAACAAATAAAATAAAAACAAAATAAATAAAAAATAAAAACAAGACATAAAACACAAACAAAATTAATAAAATAAAATAAATTATATATACAAAAAACTGCAAGTAATATATAAACTGAAAAAAAAACTAATTAATAAAATAATTTATATATACAAAAAATTGCAGCAATATATAAACTGAAAAAAAATACAACTAAAAACAAAAACAAAATAAATAAAAATATTTATTATTTAATATACAAAATAAATATTTATATATAAATATTTAATATTTAAAATATACAAAATAAACAACAAAATTGCAATAAATATTTACACTGCACATATTTTTTATTTATTTATTGGCAGTAATAGTAATATTTTTGGAAAGCTCTTAAAAGCGCAATGCTATGTTGTCTCTGTGAACTCAGCAACAATTTGAGGTGATCGATTATCTGATTTGTTGGGGGTTTTTTTAATTAAAAATAGGATTTTCTGAAATCTTAATGTTAGATTAAATAATTTAGAGTTATTTGCAGTGACACAAAGCTCTCATACATCTTGCAAAACATAAGTAAAGCAAGTATGGTACTCACAGGGAAGGATTTAATGTTCCATTCTACAGCACTCTTCTCAGGAACCCATTTAGCCTGGCCCGTGGTGGTCTTAAATTTGGGGGAGTCAGCGTCACTGGGAACAGGAACTAAGATGGACACATTGTTGGCAGTGGAGCGGCTCTTGAACTGACTGCGGGCCTGGAGAACAGATGGAAGAACTATAGCACAACTTCACGCTCTCAGTAAAACTTCCAAAGCTACACTTTCAGAAACTAAAGTTTCAGCACGGCAAGGGCAATCGGACAAAGCATGTTTATGTCAGAATCTGACAAGCCTTTGGACACAGCTCAGGTAAACTTCGAGCCATTCCCCAGGACAGAAGCCTGAAAGCTAATTACTGAAAGCAGGGAGTGTGCTAGAGGAGGCAAAGCAAGAATCAGTGGAGTGTGGATTGTGTGTATGTGTGCAGCTTTACCTTAACCTTGATCTCTACTCGACTGTGAGAGAACTTCTCTATTACGCTCTCAATCCATATTAGAGGCTTCACCTGTCAGAACACAGCAGTGACAGAGAAAAGAATAGAGCAGTAAGTCTGCTGCCACTTATTGAGCCACTGACTTGCCTTTTTGACACACAATCTTCTTAAATAAATTAAACACAGTAACACTTCCAAAAGCATAACATCATTTTGAAATGTAATACAGAATCCATTTTATAGAATATAAATATATATCAATGTTTTTTAAAGGAATCTCTTCTGCTCATCAAGGCTGCATTTATTCGATCAAAAATGCAGAAAAAACAGTAATATTGTGAAATATTATTAAAATTTAAAACAACAATTTTGTATTTTAATATACTTTAAAACAGAATTTATTTTTGTGATGCAAAGCTGAATTTTCATCATCATTACTCCAGTCTTCAGTCTTCTGATATGCCGATTTATTAGCAATGTTTTTTTTGAAACCTGTAATACTTTTTTCAAGATTCTCTGATGAATAAAATGTTTGAAAGGACAGAATTTATTTGAAATAGAAATCTTTTCTAACAATATAAATCTTTACTATCACTTTTTGTCAATTTAACACATCCTTAATAAATAAAAGTATTAATTTCTATCAAAAAAAGAAAGAAAAGAATTACTGACCTCTATCTCTTAAACGATAGTGTATATTGTTAAAAAATATATATTTTAAGTAAATGCTGTTGTTTTTAACATTTTATTCATAAAAGAATCCTGAAGTTTCACAGGTTCCGAAAAAATATTAAGCAGCACAAGTGTTTTCAATATTGATGATAAATCAGCATATTAGAATTATTTCTGAAGGATTTCTCATGTGACACTGAAGACTGAATAATGCTGAAAATTCAGCTTTGCATCACAGAAATAAATTATATTTTAAACTATATTCAAATAGAAAATCATTACTTTAAATTGCAATAATATTTCACAATATTACTGTTTTTTCTGTATTTTTAATCATATAAATGCAGCCTTGATTAGCATAAGAAATCTCTTTAAAAAACATTAAAAACCAAACTTCTGAACAGCAGTATATATGAATTCATGTTTGAAAGTGACAGTAAGTTATTTATAATGTTACAAAATACTTGTATTTCAATTATTCGTTCATCAGCTTAATTTCTTTTTTAAAAGAAATTAATACAATAATTAAATAATAATTAATAATTGTTTCCCAGAGATCCATTTCAAGTAAATGTTATTCTTTAACTCTAATTTTTTATATTTATCAAAAAAAAAATCAGCATTAACACATAGGAATAAATTACTTGAAAATATATTAAAATAGAAAAATTATTATAAAATTATCAAATAATAACATAATAATATTTCACAATATTACTCTTTTGTGTTTTTGATCAAATAAACGCAGCCCTCGTGAGTAAAAAATACTTCTTTTAAAACATTAAAATTCTTAATGACTCTAATCTTTTGAATCGTAGTGTATATATAGAAAACATAAAAACGTTTCCATTTGAATACATTTTTATATAAAAGTGTATTTAATCATTGAGCAACTTTATTAGTCAAAAAAGGGATTTTAAAAAATGATGTAATGACTTCATTGTGAGTGAAATATAAATTTAAATGTTTTTCACTACATATATATTATATATTAAATAATAAGAGTAGCACAGAATGTTAGTATTCTATTCAAAACATAACCCTTGTTTCATGTTTTTGTTTGTCTTTTAATTTCAAATTCTTTTAATTTCAAATTCTTTGTATGTTTTTTGCTTTGAAGTTCTTGTCTTGTTTTCTCCTCATATCCACATTCTTTGATTCTTGTATATTTTTATATAAATAAAGCTCTCTGAGACAACATCACTACAACATCACAATAAAAAAAAAAAAACTCTAATCTAATTACATTAACTTTGATGTTTTAAATTACTATACATTATAAAGACTTTGACAAAATATGTTTAAACTCATTGATGGGAGAGCTGTATATATGCAGCACTGACCGTGGTGTTGAGTCTGTAAGACATTAGTTCAGATTCTCCATCAGGAGGGATGAAAGAGATAGTCCGGTCGTTCTCAAAGCGAGAGAGACGCACACACTGATGAAATTTCACATCTTCCAGCTCCACAGACTTGCTCTTCTCTCCTGAGAAAAAAAGCGAAACAGAAGCCCACAGAGCGAGTGGGGTGAATTCTAATATAAGAAAAGTGGTCGCTGATGATTATAATTTGTGTAAAGCTAGTTAATCAACTTGAAAGCTGCACACACACACACTACATATTCACACACAGAGCGTCCCAATGTGTTTCTTGGAAATTGCAAACAATAGCACTTCTGTGAAACCAGGTAAGTGTGGAGGTAGTTTATTTGTTTGACCTCAGCAAAGGGAAAGGCAGTGACTACAGAAGAGCTTCTTAATGACTAAGGGCCTCTGAGCCCCGAAACTCACTAATACCACAGTGCTGTGGGATTTCAGCAGCAGGAATGTGTGCGAGCGTGAGCCTCCCTTTATATTTATGAATGTATTCCGCTCCATCCAGGAGTGACATTTACAGTGGAACATGAAAGAGCTCTCAGAGGTTTGAGGTGGAACACAGAGGTCAGATCAGAAGCTCAGATGAGACCTGCTGGGAGCCGCTGCAGCACCTACTGATGACATCAACCGCAGGGACTAAAGGTCGGAAAGGGGTTAGGATGCTCCCTTATAGCTCTCTGATTGGCTCCCCAGGGTCCACAGGCAGAGGCTTCAGGGAAAGTGGTTGGTGTTCAGAAGCAGAGGTACGCTTTTGGGTACACATCATTTGACTCGGCTGTAAAAGCACTCTAAAGATAGCAGGTTTGACCAATCATTTATACATCAAACAATGTTGATTAAATAATTCCATAATATTCTACATTGAGTAATATGTTTGTTTTGGAAAAAAAAAAAAAAAAAAAAACTTTAGATCAGTTCTGTTACTGTTAAAACTAAAAGTATTTTAAATATATTATAATTATATATGTCTGTATGCATGTGTGTGTGTCTGTGTATATATATATATATATAAATATGGAATTATGCTTTTGTGCTTTTGTTTTGAAGAAAACAAACTTAAAGATCACTTCTGTTATTATTAAAACTAAAACTATTTTAATATGTGTTTATATATATATATATATATATATATATATATATATATATATATATATGAAGGATTCATTTGCAAAAACAGATAACTCTTTTCAGAAATCACGAAAATGACTAAAAAATTATTTTGCATTTCAAGTAGTATCCATCAAACTGCAGTTGGGTTGTTTTGATTCAATAATTATAACTCCAAAAATACAGCTAACACAATAAAACACAACAAAACATGATAATACAATAAAAGACATGATTTATGAAAATGAATAAAAACATAGTTATCTGTTATTGCACATGAACTTTTCATATATATATATATATATATATATATATATATATATACACACACACACACACACTTACACACAATCATATCATATAAAAATATAATATTATTCATTACATAATATTAAAGATGGAATAAAGTATATATATACATATATATATATATATACACACACACACACACAATCATATCATATAAAAATACAATATTATTCATTACATAATATTAAATATGGAATAAAGTATATATATTTCATTATTATATTTCTATATGGTATGATATACCATATAAAAATATAATAATAATAATAATAATAATAATAATAATAATAAAATCTATATTTGGAATTGTGTAATAATGTAATAATAAAATATATATTTGGAATTGTGTAATGATGTAATAATTATTAATTCCATAATATTATATATGGAATTATGTTTTGAAGAAAACAAACTTAAAGATCAGTTCTGTTATTGTTAAAATGAAAACTATTTTAATATGATATGATTTTATATGATATATATAGTTTATGATTTTATCTGTCCATGTAAACATACATCTCGAAATAACACTAAATATTAGATGAAAAAAACAGAAACGCTGACTTAAGAGCTAAATCAAATAAAGTACATTCAATTACTATAATTACCAAAACAAAAACTGAAATACAATCATCTGAATAACAATATTTTCTAAACATAATTTAGACATCAATTTAAAACATTAATAAATATTATATAGCTATATAAATAATATTAAAACAACTGATTAAAATACTAATTCTAAATATGAATAAATATTATAATAGTATATAAATAATATTAAAATACCAGATTAAAATACTCCACAAATCTTCCATTTGTGATTTAACAATTCGTGCATCACATGGTTAGAATGAATGAATGAATGAATGATAGAAGTAACTGATCACTTCATAAAATATGTCTTATCAACATTATTAGAGAAAAGACTATTTTTCTTCTCTCAATGTCTGATAATTAAATCTTCACAATAATAAAAGCTTGCATTTCCACTCTTGAGCCTGTTGAGGGCAGTGTTTCACTTGTCTAATTCTCATTCTACTGCTGCACTGAGAAGAGGTACTTCTGCAAATGATGCAATAACCCGTTTACACCTTCTACCTTCAACTCTGTTTACAATAGTTTGCCCCATACTTCAGTTTTATAGTGGGAAGTAGCACAGGAAACAACCAGGTCTTTTTCACTTCCTTGAAACCATATCTGATATAACAGTTTCCTGCAAGTAAAATGTTTTCAAAATGTTGGCGAGTTCAACAGCAACTGCAGCATAACTTGGTTAATAGATGCATCTGATAAACTTACATTTATTTATTTGAACAGAAGATCATCACTCAATTAATTTGATATTAATTCCCTTTCCGTAGTAGAGTAAATGAGCAGCGTCTCTGTTCTAGAATTCAAGCTGCATTTACACCGCACATGCAGAATATGAAACTGAGATCTGGCTTGTTGTGAAACGAACACCCGCTGGGTTAGGCCTGGGGTGAGGATTAACCAGGAGAATCAGATTAATGGAATTCACCTAACAAGTGCAAATGAGAGAGATGCTTACTATAATAAAAGGGTTAAGACAATCGTCTGACTGCTTGACTAGCAGCCCTTGAAATTGAGTCACTTTCAAAGTCAATTTAAAGCTGAAATGCAGCAAATGTGTCAGTCTTTGATGCACGTGTACTGTCATGAATGTGCTTCTAAGACTGACAAGGAAGAGAAGAAATGGTCATTATTTTTGTTTTCTTTACACACAAAAAGTATTCTCGTAGATTCATAACATTACGTTTGAACCACTGATGTCACATGGACTATTTTATACATGTCCTCACTACCTTTCTAGGCCTTAAACATGTCAGTTACATTGCCACAGCAATGCTGTAACTTACTGCATAGCTGTCTCTGTACATAAAACGGAGAAAATTTTAATACCAAAAACTAGGGATGCACCGAAATGAAAATTCTTGGCTGAAACCGAAAACCAAAAAAGAGGAAACCAAGGCCGAAAACCGAAACACAGAAAGAAATCATGCCAATTATTAGTACCACTGCATTTGTGGCTATGACTGTGTACTAACCTTACTAAAATCAAGGCATTGCAATTGCATAAATTCATATTAAAGTTCCAAAAAATAAATCGTTGAGGTTGAGCTTGTCGTCTGCCTGACATTTGAGAAAGATTTGAGATAGTGTATTTAAATAGGGCCAGTGCATAAATTAAAATTTTTGTCAAATTGAAAAAATATCTAGCAGAAATATGGCTACAATCTGATCGCATATATAGTAGCCTAAGGCCGCGATCTCACCAAAGGCGTTTTTTTGGTTCTGAAAACGCAAGGCGCACCGCACTGCCTTTTTCTGGTGACTTTTTTAAAAAGGAGCAGTGCGTTGCGTTTTTTTATGTTGCTAGGCAACCATCAAATCAGCCATCCTGTCAATCTAATCAAAGGATTATAGCGTGAGCGCTCTAAAATCTTGGTTTTTAGCTGTTTAGTAAACTGTCATATCAGCAAAAACCTTAAAAAAACACAGCTCCAGGTAACCCGCGATAGACACCAAAAGTTTCTCCTCCATCACTGCAGTCTCCGGACTTTTTAGGCAATGGTAACGAGTCTTTTTTTCTGCGCTCTTATCTCCTTCTCCTGCTCTGTGCGCTGCTGCCTCTCCGTCTCCCCGCAGGTTCTCCACATCCATCGCGGTCTGGATCATTTCTCGTGTGCACTGCTTTATTTCCGCATCCAAATAATGATCTTCATAACGCGGATCAAGTACAGTCGCGATGAAGTGCAGAGGATCCGAATAGATCTCAGTGAAACGTGTGCTGACAGACTCTAAGAGTGTACTTTTCATTGTTTTCACTCCGCGGTCCGTATCAACCTCACATCGCAGACATGTTGCTTCAGACAAGCACGTGCAGGCCGCGGTTTCTGTTTGCGTCATCACAACATACTGTTTCGGCCGTGTTGTTTCGGTGATTAAAAATCTTTCAGCCGAAAACCGAAAATGCACTTTTTCATTTTCAATTTTCGGTGGCCGAATATTCGGTGCATCCCTACCAAAAACGTTCACATTTCAGTTTTAAAGGTGGATAGGTATACTCACGGCCTGTGATCTCGAAGAGAACTTTGTCATTGAGTCCGAGCCTTAACTCAGGCATGCCTGACAGAACGACTTTGAGTTTGATGCAGCCCAGAATCTCGCTACGCAAAACACTGCCTGTAGCACTGACCTATAATGAACAAAAACAGAGAAGATAAATGCAAAGCACAATAAAGAGTGGCAAGGTGTGATATTGCATCATCACCATTACTGCCATCTGCAATTTATTACGCTTTGTCAGGCAAGGCAGTAACCGTGTGATTTGTGCCATAATGCACTTGGAAAAAGGGGGTTGAAGTATGCTACGATAACTACGGATGTGGGAATGTAATATATTATATTATGGTAAAATATTAAAAGCATACAAGCTGGGCTCAGAAGGTAGATCTAAACCTCAAAAAGTCCACATCGATTCAATACCTCTGAGGGCTCTCGGATACAAGAGCCAGAAAAAGCCAGAGCGAGAGAAAGCTGCACGGATGAATAGCAATGCAGAATTAGAAAGCAATGAGACGTGATTTAGCTCTTAATCAGAAGAGTGGAGCTGCTCAGCGCTACTGTCTGCCAGCGTTTAGACCCCCCGACCCTGAGGAGCGCTAATGAATCCATCAAAAGCAGTCCAGTTGGAGGGGTGAGAGTTAAGAAGCAGTAAAGAAAGGCAACAAGAACTTAAAGACGGCAGCTGCTTCCTCTCTTTCAATCTAAGGAAGTCTGGAGACTTGACCCTTGACCCTGGAGAACATGAAGGAGGTCGGCTGAGGTACAGTAGGATGATGGAGCGATAGCGTGGGCTGTTTGATGTCTGCAGTGAATACGCAAAACCGATCCATTGCGTGGAAAGTGATTTTCTTTGCCCACAACATGGAAAGTAATATGCTCATCAAGCTATTTTTACTTCCTCAAATAGGCCTAGGCAATGTATGTTATGCTATTGTTATTTATTTATGTAAAACTTTTCTCATTGCATTTATGTGATTAAAAAAACAGTCATTTTGTGAAACAGTATCATACAATTCAAAAATAGAAATATCACACAATTTAAAAGAGCAGTTTTCCATATATATTTTAAAATGCAATTTATTCTTTTGGCAAAGCTAAATTTTCAGTAGCCATTATTCCAGTCTTCAATGAAATATAATTCTACAGGAATCATTCTATGCTGATTTAGTGCTGGAGAAACATGTTTATTTCATGGCAGAGCTATTTGCACTGTGTAAATAGCGATAGAGGCTATTTACACTAAGTGCAAACAGCAATGGATGCTATTTACACAAAGTGTGAATACCAGTTAGATGCTATTTACACTAAGTGAAAATAACATATTTTCTTAGCGATAGATTCTATTTACACTAAGTGAAAATAGCCGTTAGCAATATGCCATTTACACTAAGTGTAAATAACTATAAATTCTATTTACACTGTGTTAAAATACCAGGATTTTCTGCTATTTATACTATTTATTCCAAATAGTGGCAATTATCTGCACCTCAGTATTGTAGTACATTATAAATCAGTATGCAATAATATCGTATTGAGTGTGAATTTTAATTTCAATTAAAATTATTAAATGGCTCCCGCCTTATTGGAACAATAAAGCCTTTCCTACACCTACCCTAACCCTACCCGATACTTTGTTTTCAACTTTTTGATTATTTCCTTCATTTTTATGGAAACTAAATGTCTTTCCGATGCTTTATGATATTTGAAAAGGTTTAAAAAAAAGTTTGACAAAGGTGGATTTGAACCCGGGTCAATCGCGTCAAAAAGTCTACAACACACACTTTACCATATACACCACTGGAGCTGATGTTTTATAGCCATCTTTTGTATTCTTGACTAGCCCAATCACACATTGGTGGACGGAGTTAGCGTAAATAGCCTTTGCCAACAAGGCCGACTATTTGCACTTAGTGTAAATTGACACCGTTATTTTTATTAACCTTTTACAAAAAGGTTCGTAAGTTAAAAGTAGTTAACTACTTTAATTAACATGAATTAAGAATTAACAATTGTTCTATAGCATTTATTAATCTTAGTTAATTTTAACATTTACTAACGCATTATTAAAATCGAAAGTTGTGCTTGTTAACATTAGTTAATGCACTGTGAACTAACATGAACTATCAATTAACGACTATTTTCATTACCTAACATTAACAAAGATTAATAAATACTGAAATAAAAGTATTGTTCATTGTTTATTCATGTTAGTTAATACACTAATTAATGTTAACTAATAGAACCTTATTGTAAAGTGTTACCATTTTTTTATATTATTTATTATTATTATTATTTCTTTTTTTTTGGTGCTGATTAATACCTTTGTGGAAACTGTAACACATTTTTTCAGCACTCTTTGATGGGCTGTTTAAAGGAAACCGCATTTATTTATTGCTAATTTATAAACTCTTTGATAGAAATCATTCGAAACGTTGTTACTGTCAATTTTGATAAATTTACTCCAACATCCTTGCTGAATAAAATATTAATTTCTTAAAAAAAATCTTATTGACTGCAAACTTTTAAACGTTAGTGTATGAATAAATTTCACACACTGAAATTTGATAGGGACTAATGGGTCAAGAGTAATTTATTTGTACCGGTGAATTATATTATAATTCGAATATAAGGCACATCTACAATGACTGTGATTTTACCAATTAGTATGTATTCCTGTACTCCGTAATTAACATTTTTGTTGGTTCTTTAAAAAAAGAAAATGTCTTTTTTTCTTCAGTCGTAAAGAAATTATGTTTTTTGAGGAAAACATTTTAGGAATTATCTCCATATGGTGGACTTTTATGGTGCCCGTGAGATTGAACTTCAACAATTGCAGTTTAAATGCAGCTTCAAAGGGCTCTAAACGATCCCAGCCAAGGAAGAAAGGTCTTATCTAGCGAAACGATCGGTTATTTTCTCCAAAAAAATACAATTTATATACTTTTTAACCTCAAATGCTCCTCTTGTCTAGCTCTGCGATGCGCATGCATAGTCCTTGCACTTCTGGTTCAATACAGTTATGTCCTAAAAACTCTAATTTTCTCCTCCAACTTCAAAATCACCCTACATCACTGCAGAAGTACCTGCCCGGTGTTTACAAAGTGAACATACAAAGAAGGTCAAACAGTGACATAGGACAATTTTGAAGTTGGAGAATCGTTTCGCTAGAAAATACCCTTATTCCTTGGCTGGGTACATTTAGAGTTCTTTGAAGCTGCATTTAAACTGCATTTTGGAAGTTCAAACTTGAGGGCACCATAGAAGTCCACCATATGGGGAACATTCCTGAAAAGTTTTCCTCAAAAAACATAACTTCTTTACAACTAAAGAAAGAAAGACATGAACATCTTGGATGAGAAGGGGGTAATCTGATTAGTTGATTGAGGAATGTTGCCACTACAGTATATTTAAGTCAGCTCACCAATAGGTTGACAGACTCAATGACATCCATGAAGACTTCATTTTTCCTGTATTTGATGCCCTCTGACCTCCAAGACACAGCATTGGTTACTGTAGCTGGGGGTCGTGGTGCTCCCACCTCCAGCTTATGTCCCTGTTGGGTGATGTACCTGGGGTGAAAGTGAAAGAATACCATCAGGACATGATGCAACAGTGCAAGAAAATGACAATTAGTATTAAAGAGGTCACAGGATAAAATGCAGTGGATCCATGCAGTGGTTTTTAATTAACCTGTAAAAATAATATCTGGTGGGCTGATATGATATATTCTTTTTTTTAAAGGGGTCATCGGATGCCCATTTTCCACAAGTTGATATGAGGTCTTAATGAAAAGTCTATAACATGCTTTGGTTAGAATTTCTCAATGGTAGTGTAAATAACACTGTTTTTACCTTGCCAAAATCATTCTGTTCTGGTCAAGGTTGCTTTAAATGTTAATGAGCTCTGCTCGCCCCACCCCTCTCATATTATTTGTCACTAGTCAAGTGAAGCAAGTAACTACAGAGAGTATGTAAACAGACCTCTGGTGCTTATTAGAACTCATGGGAAGAACATGGCTGCCCCTTGGGACAGACAGGCTGACAAACACCTGACCTTGTTTTTCTTTTTTTTGCATTTCCATCACATATATCTGCACTGTTTACCTTACCACAAATCTTTCATCTGTGGTATATAAAAAACACAACTGCAAATAGAAATAAATGTGAACACTAACATTACACACATAACAGAGTCTTCAATCATCCCTGATGAACATTAGCATCTGAGTAGCTACACCAAAACACTCAATATTCAAAAACAGGTTTCCTAATTCATTCCCAATTGAATCTGTGAGAATGATGTTTTCAGAACAAGGTCTGAGAAGTGTGGCTCTGTATGTGTGTGCGCTCTAACCTCAAGTTTCTCTTGTTGACAGGGTATTGTGTTGCTGTCTGTGAGAGCTAGCAATAATTAGCTACCCGCTAAGTGGTTGCCAGCAAACTGAGAACCACTTATAAACCTGAAAGATGTTTACGAACTGACTTACACATGCCTGTAGTATGTTTTTTATTTCTTTTATGTACTTAGAATGCTCTAGATTTATATGTGCTTTGTAAAAAGTACTTTTCAATTCTTTAAGGTTAAAACATTAACATTTTTAATTAGCTAGAGTTAGCATTTTATGTTTTTTAATCTTCTAAAAAGGTAAAAGGCCAGGAAGTGCTGTTATCTGCTTAAAGAGATATGTCAGCCATAAATATTTCAGTTATTCAGTATGAATTTCCAAATTAATTTGTATGAATTTTCAACAAATTTGACTTCAAAAATATCTCTTTATGCTTAGATTTGACCGTATATACAGTTCTAATAATCTCTATAGGCATTATAAAACACAAACAACAGCATTTTGTTAAGCTGTGCCCTCTGCACAAAGCATATACAGTGACTTATGAATAGCGCTGAGCTTGAATAGTGAATGGTGACCCCTCATTGCACTTTTAGTGAGGGATGAATAGTGTTTTCTGAGCAGTGAAGGCTGAATGGTACAGTAAGGCTGTCAGAACTTACTCTAGTAAAATCTTGCTGTCAGTGGTCTGAGGGAATCCAAAGTCCATGACTTCATCCATTAGCTCATATACCGTCACAAAATTGTCTCGAATACTCTCTTCTTCCAGTGACTTGAAATATTCAGTGAACACCTGCAAACAAATGGCCAATACAAGACTATTATATTAAATGTACATACATTTGGTAAGGATTTATTATAATGAGAAAATATGCTACAGCATAGGGTGTTGATGTTTACACTGCCAACAAGATTGTGCCGTGTAAGGTTTTATGAAAGGCGTTGTCATGTTGATATAGATATAAAACATACTTACCTCCACTAATTTGTACAGGAAGGAGTATACAAGAGCAGCATTGGTATTCTTCTTTGTTATGGCAACCACTGAGCAAAATCTGTTAAGTAGTAAATACGCTACACATTTGCAGAGCTGTTAATGTAAAATAAATAAATATTATGCTTTCACATTTAAAATAACCAATAGAGGATACAGTAGAGGTTGCTGTGCTTTATCCAGAGGAAGTGGGTAGAGCCGTGAATAACCACTGGTGACAAATCTGCATCTTCCTCTCTCTTCATCATTATGGGCATAAAGTTGTCAATCTCGTTCATGTCCACACTACCCATGTAGTTTCGACATATGAGCACCTTAAGAGATTAAGTTGAAAATATAAAATGTCAGTGTAATCCACATAAAGACACGTCCTTACGGCTATATTATTACAACAAACGAAAAGCTCATTTAAAAAACCCTGCGGTTCTCTCAGTAAATAAAGAGAATCTTTCATTTTCTTAGAGATTTTTTGGCATCAGTCATCATGCAAAATGGACTCCTTACAGCCTCAAAGCTGTAAACACTTGTAATGAATTCTCAGGCCAAAAGGACACTTACAGCAAGGTTTGTTTGCACTGACTCAAATCAACCTGTAAATATGTTAACAGCTCAATCATTATGATCTATGAAGCAACATACTTGTACACAAATACTTGTGCTAATCAATCAAAATGCAATTAAATGTTGACAGATACATTTAAGGTGTCATAGTAGGGTGAAACTTAAAAGATCAGTGAAGTCTGACTTTAACGTGGCTGGTGCTAAGGTATTCCTTCAGATGGAGATATTCGATTGCTCTAGGGCACAGACAAAACCGCTTTCATCAGCACTGCCAAAATCCAGGGGTGTATTGGAGGGTAATCCATTCCACTGAGACCCTGAGGCTCTGTTTTCATGGAAACACTCCCATCCATCCACTACTACTTTCAACATCTTACAAATGTGTTCAGAGCTACTCTTTATATATACACATTTCTTAATTATTTTTTTATGTTTTTGAAAGCCTTATATGCTCACCAAGGCTGCATTTATCTAATCAAAAATTAAATAGCAGTAATACTGTGAAATATTATTACAATTTAGAATGACTGTTTTCTGTTTGAATATATTTTAACATGTAAATTATTCCTGTGATGGCAAAGCTGAATTTTCAGCAGACATCACTCCGCACCTCACATGATCCTTCAGAGTTTATTCCAGTATTGGTACTCAAGAAATACTTGATTTAATTTATTATCATTTTTGGTGCTTAATATTTCGTGGCAGCTGTGATACACTATCAACAAAAGTTTGGGATAAGTAAGATTTTAAAAAAGAAAAAGAAAAAAATGAAATACTTTTATTCTGCAGGAATACGTTAAATTGACTGAAAAGTGGCTGTAAAGACATTTATAATTTTATAAAAGATTTCCATTTCAAATGCTCTTTTGAAATTTTGGAGTGTATATATTTATTTAAAATTTATTTTAAGAAAATGTTATGATATTTTTTTTGTTAACACTTTACAATAAGGTTCATTAGTTCACATTAGTTAACATGAACTAAGAATGAACAATACTTATACAACATTTATTAATCTTAATGTTAATTTCAGCATTTACCAATGCATTATTAAAAATCACAAATTTGTTTGTTAACATTAGTTAATACACTGTGAACTAACATAAACTAACAATGAACTACTGTATTTTATTAACTAACATTAGCAAAGATTAATAAACACTGTAAATGTAGTTCATTGTTCGTTCGTGTTAGTTAATACATTAACTAATGTTAACTAGCGTTACCATAGTATTACCAAGTACTTTCTGTTAGCAGGAATAACTTTAACATTACATTATACATTAATAACATTAACATTGCAATTGTCTTCAGTGACGGGGCTGTTAACTTTAAGGGTGTGATGGGTAGGGTGTACCTGTCTTGTGCCCTATTTACATCATTAGTTGTTTTAGAAACCTTCAAGTGAGTAAATACAATAATTTACTTCGGGAACTAATCTTCAAACCTCGATTATCTGTAGCTACATCTGTTTCAAGAAAAGAATGACAGTCAATTCTGAGAGTGTAAACTGTACGACCTTTCTCTGACAGGTGCACACGCTCTTACCTTGCCTTTAAGGTCCAGGATGAAGATCGCAGACGCTGCCATCCTTATCAAAGCTGTTGTATGACCCGAAGCGACTGATAGGAGTCAAAGTTTTGTGAATTCGGTAAAGTTTGATCAAGTGAAATGAACAGAGATCTTCCCCATCCCTTACACGCGTGTCTTCCGGGTTTGGAGGCGTCTAACCGGTTGTGCAGCTCGAGCTTGTTGCTGTGGTGTAAACTGCGAGAGACGCCACGCGTCAAAACTAGAACGCTGCCATTAGAATTAACCAAGCGATCTAAGCGGTTTCGTCGCGTCGCTTTGATGAAGTGTAGAAGCCGTGTGACGTAACTTCAACTACTTTCAGGTGACAATGCTTTATTAAAAAGTAGATACAAATAAAAAGCCTACTAACACGGCATTCGTTTAGGATGAAGTGAATGCAATGCAATGTTTAATTTGTGTTCAATGTTTATATTTTGATAAACAATATCAAAATATATAATAATATCATTAATAACATTGTAATATTTAATTCTAGGCTAAGTAATAAAGTACACAAAGGCGGCGCCCAGTGGCCAATGAAAGAACGTTTTCTTAAAAAATAAAATAAAAAAAAATTAGAAATGAAGAGAAACATACAAAATACAAAATATATATGATCCAGAACGCATTTAAAAGTAAATGTAAATCCAAATAAATTCTAGAAGGACGAATCCTTAAAGGTTCAAAATTATTAATATTATTATTTAAAATAAAGTGTTACAATAACTTTCATTAATAATGTCAATAAACATTATATAAATGTGTATATGCCTAATGTACATTCAAATGTCATTCAACTTTGATTCATATATTTTCAGATGCTTTCAAAAAAGTGGCTCTATAAACTATTTGGACATATATGCCAAAATAGAGCAGAAAATATTAAAATAGAAAAGATTTTTCAGTAACACTTTACAATAAGGTGTCATTTGTTGACATTAGTTAATGTAGGGCCTATTAACTAACTATGAACAATACATTTATTACAGTATTTATTAATCTTTGTTAATGTTAGTTAATAAAAAATAGTTGTTCATTGTTAGTTCATGTTAGTTCACAGTGCCTTAACTAATGTTAACAAACACAACTTGTGATTTTAATATTTTAATTTTGCATTAGTAAATGCTGAAATGCTGTATATGTATAGTTCATTCCTAGTTCATGTTAACAAAAGTAGTTAACTAATGTTAACTAGTGAACCTTATTGTAAAGTGTTACCGATTTTTCATTGGAAATCTTACACCAAGTGGCTTAAGTATTCAAATACTTAGGGCCAATGTATATTCTTCTCTTTTTTTTTCAATGAATTATTCAAAAAATAGTTCAGCAACTGATAATGGAGTATGCACTGAATGTTTGTTAATGACTACTTAATGCAAGTCATTATAAATAAGATTTAACCTCATTACACTTAATAATGCTAACCAATACTAAATTCGATCTCTTCCTCCTCATCATCGTCATCAGTCAGTGTTGCTGCTCTTGCGGCCCTCTCTGTCTCACTCGCTTGAATATAGTTATCTTCAATAAACCCGTCGTCATCCTCCTCACCGACATTGGTAGGTGCAGCTGCGCGAGTCCCGGGGCCACCCTGGGTCGAGAATCCCACCTCAAAGTTTGCAGGGTCACACTGACTTGTGGCATCTACTTCGCTGAGCCTGGAGTGTCTGTAGCTCGCCAGATACTCGTGCAAGACTTTGTACTTGGCCATCAAAGCGATAAAGACAGAAAGGGTGATAGCTGAGCCCAGAACAGCTACAAGGACCTTCCAGCTTTCTGAAGACCTTTTGGGATCATCTTCTTTTGATTCTAAAAATGTTATTTAGAATGGTTAGATTAGTCTCAGATGTAATCACAGTTATTAAGCTACACTAGATTGCAAGGAGAAAAAAGGTTTTGACCATTATTTGTACTGTTTGTTGGCTGTGGTCCCACTGTGGATGATTGACTAAGAAAGTCTCCATTGGTGACATACTTAAAATATCCTGCAATAAGAAAAACAAATTATATGAAAAAAAAATTATAGTGTATGCCCAATTCCATATCTAAAAAAAGATGATGATGTGGCACACAAATTCTTTATTTTTCCATATAAATATAATTCATATTGAAAATGAATTGCTAAAAGACACAATCCTCATTTAATGTTAGTCCAATATACATAAAAATGCAATTCGCTCATAAAATGAATTGAATGCACATCTTTTGTGATTTTTTACATTATTTTATTATTTAAAATAATGTTTTTTTATGAAAAACTTGCCTTGTAGTCTATTATTATTTCTTAAAAATAAATAATAAGAATAGAAGGAATAGAAACTACACTCCCAGTCAAAAGATTTTTAATTTTTTGTAAAAAAGAAGTATCTTCTGCTCACCAAGCCAGCATTTATTTAATCCAAAGTACAGCAAAACAGTAAAATTTTGAAATATTTTTACCATTTAAAATAACTTTCTATTCGAATATATTTTAAAATGTAATTTATTCCTGTGATTTCAAAGCTAATTTTTTAGCATCATTACTCCAGTCACATGATCCTCCAGAATCTACTCAGTTTGCTGCTCAAAAAACATTTATTATTATTATTATTATTATGTTTGATGATTCTGATTCTGATTTTGATTCTGCTCAAATGACTTTGATTCTGCTCAAAAAACATTTATTATAATTATTAATATTATGTTGAAAACAGCTGAGTAGATTTTTTTAGGTTTCTCAGGTTTAGAAGAACAGCATATAATGTTATAGAAGCTTTTTATTTCAGATAAATGCTGATCTTTCTAATAATCAAAGAATCCTGAAAAAAAAATTACTCAATATTGATGATAATAATAATAATAATAATAATAATAATAATAATAATAATAATAATAAAATGTTTCAGCAAAACAGCATATTAGAATGATTTCTGAAGGTTTATGTGACACTGATGACTGGAGTAATGATGCTGAAATTTTAGCTTTAGCTTTGAAATTACATTTCAAAATATATTCTAATAGAAAATAGTTGTTTTCAATAGTAAACATATTTTAAAATTGTACTGTTTGTGCTGTACCGTTGATTAAATAAATGCAACATTTATTATTATTATTACGTTGGAAACAGCTGAGTAGAATTTTTTTCAGGTTTTTTTGATGAATAGAAAGTTCAGAAGAACAGCATGTATCTGAAACAGAAATCATTTTTAACATTATAAATTTCTTTATCATCACTTTTGATCAATTTTAAGTATCCTTGCTAAATAAAAGTCCCCCCTAACAAAAAATAACGCCCCCCCCCCACCCCCCTTCTTATTTATTAAAGAATCCTGCAAAAAATGTACTTAACTACTTTAAATATTGTTAATAATAATAATAAATATTTCTTGAACAGCAAATCAGCATATTAGAATTATTTCTGAAGAATCATGTAACACACTGAAGACTGGAGTAATGATGCTGAAAATGTATCTTTGATCACAGGAATAAATTACATTTTAAAATATATTCAAATAGAAAACAGTTATTTTAAAAAGTAAAAATATTTCAAAAATGTACTGTTTTTGTTGTACTTTGGATCAAATAAATGCAGGCTTGGTGAGCAGAAGAGACATCTTTGAAAAACAATAAAAGTCTTACTGTTACTGTAACTTTTGACCGGTAGTGTAGATTTGTAAAAGATTTCTATTTTTTACTCCAACACTATACCTGACTATCCTAAGTAATGAACGAAATCTAATACAGATGAGATAAAAGTCTTCATACCATCACTGTTGCCATCCTGTGCCATGCGTTTTGATACTCTGATCCTCATTGCTCTGTCTCCCACTTTCTGTCCGTTATTCTCGTCTCCTCTGATTTCCACAAACGGACTCAATCTCAGGTCTTTAACTGCAGTCGACTGAACGTCCCCCAAGAAGAACATTTGTAAACTGGAAAGGCTGGTCAGAGCATCTGCCTCCACTGCGGCCAGTTTACACCTACTCAGGTCTAGTACTTTAAGAGAAGAAAAGCTGTAGAGATGATCTTTTAACAGTAGGGGGAGGTAGTTGCCTGATAGGTTGAGTGAGACTAAATGGCTGAAGAGGTTCAGCCGCTTGAAGCTATCAATGTGGGTCAAGTCTAAGAGATTGTCAGACAGGTCCAGTTCGGTTACGTTCATCCAGATGTGCTTTGGTACTGATGTAAGTCTTTTCCCACTACAGTCAAATGTAACCTGAAGAAAAAAAAAAAAAAAACAGGTATATGGTTATGAAACTTACTTCTGGAATCAGCAAGAGTCAATTGAAATAGTATTAGAGGATTAAAAACAAACAAACATGCATTTACATGTACTATAATTTAGCTCTGTTCAATAAAGATATAAAAAAAAAAAGTTAAAAAGGCCATATTACCCACTTGTGGTTTTAAACAAGAAACAAGAAATGTATTTTCTCACGACTTGAACCACTAACAGACTGGGTAAACCTCTGTCACCAAAAACAGGAAACAAGTGCCTACAAACAGGATACTCCTGATGTAGCAGCACTTGCTCTGGCTCAGGGAACAAAAGAGGCCAGAGTGTGTGTTGTTTTTCCTCACCGTCTCTCTGTTGACCGTACATGGGCCCACGATCTGGAGTGTGTAGCATGATCCTGAGACCCAAAAACACAGGAGCACACACACTTTGTGTGCAGCAGACCCCATGTTTTCCTGCTTCCTGCACAAATCACAGTTAAAGATGATAAATGGCAAACACTGCAATGACCTTCAGCACTGCAAAAGCTTGGGTTCTGGTGCCATTTTATAATTGTATCATGTCATATGAATCTTTGCTTTATTGGGTAGTCAAGGCTGGTTATTGACCCTGTCAGAACAACAGAAAGAATAGAAAACATCCCACACACATTGTAGCTTGCAAATCTGTATTTGCAACTGTAAAACATGGTACAAACGTTTTTGTCTGTGCAGCCTAATATAGGTTGATTCAATTACACTACCAGTCAAAAGTTTTTGAACAGTAAAATTTTTTATGTTTTTTTTTTAAAAGTCTCTTCTGCTCACCAAGTTGGCATTTATTTGATTCAAAATACAACAAAAACAGTACAATTTTTAAATATTTTTACTATTTATAATAACTGTTTTCTATTTTAATATATTTTAAAATGTAATTTATTTCTAGGATTTCAAAGCTGAAATTTTAGCATTATTACTCCAGTCACATGATTCTTCAGAAATCATTCTAACATTCTGCTTTGCTGCTCAAAACACATTTATTATTATTATTATTATTATGTTGAAAACAGCTGAGTAGATTTTTTTCAGGTTTATTTGATGAATAGAAAGTTCAGAAGAACATCATTTATCTGAAATAGAAATCTTTTGTAACATTATAAATGTCTTTATCATCACTTTTGATCAATTTAAAGCATCCTTGCTAAATAAAAGTATTAATTTATATAATTTATTTACCCCCAAAATATTATGCTGACTCCAAGCTTTTGAATGGTATAGTGTATAATGTTACAAAAGCTTTTTTATTTCAGATAAATGCCGATCTTTGGATCTTTCTATTTACCAAAGAAGCCTAAACAATGTATTCAACTGTTTTGAATATTGATAATAGTAATAATAATAATAATAATAATAATAATAAAATGTCTCTTGAACAGCAAATCAGCATATTAGAACGATTTTCTGAAGAATCATTTGACACTGAAGACTGGAGCAATGATGCTAAAAAATTTAGCTTTGATCACCGAAATAAATTACATTTTAAAATATATTCAAATAAAAAGCAGCTATTTTAAATAGTAAAAATATTTCACAATATTACTACTTTTGCTGAATTTTGAATCAAATAAATGCAGGCTTGGTGAGCATGAAGAGATTTCTTTAAAAAACATTAAAAATCTTACTGTTCAAAAACTTTTGACTGGTAATGTATATAGAAATTATATTTTGATTTTTTACCCTTTGAATGAAGCTCTGTGAAAGTTAACATTTATAAAATACTTTTACTTCTAAAACCTAAAATATTTGCTTGTTTGCTAATTTTTATTTATTTTTTTACTCCTTCAGTACTTTATATATAAACCTATATGAAACTGTGACATATTATCAACTGCAAATAATAATAATAATAATAATAATAATAATAATAATAAAAATCTAACATTCATGAGGTTGCTGTACAGGAACAGGAACTCTAACATGCTGACACATTCAGCACTCTACCATAAGACTCAGCATATCCCTACAGCAAACAACAAACTCATGCATTTACTGTAAAACACACAAAGTAAACAATAGATAAAGTGTAACACTAGCTTATGTAAGGAATAATGTACAGTCAGTAAGCCCAAACAATCCCTGAAAGGGCGATCAGGACCCTAACAGAAAGCAGAGAGGAATTTATAAAACTAAAGAGGTTTATTTTATGCACATTTCACTTTTTAGCAAATAAAAGTAATAAATGGACATGAAATACTGATGTGATGGGATGTGTGAAGAAAGAGAGGCATGAACCATCAGAAACATGACAAATCATGACAAGCCCCAGCTATTTAGGATATTCCCTGCATGAGACAATGGACAGTTGTACAGTTTAGTCATCATTCCGCAAACATATTTAACCACAGAATGCTGACCAATAAGAATCCAAGAGTCACATAACAAGGTGCAATAAGGGTAATAAAGTACAAAGCATGCAATACAAAACCATAAAGTTGATGTGTGCTGCTACAATGCATTTCAAAGAACTTGTTCAAGTGACCAGGTAGATAACCTAAAAAATTAGCTTCTGGATTGTTAATGATTACAATTATATTGTGCAAATTGATCATAAATTCAATAATACTTGCCTTATCTTAAAACAATTTTACTACCTTAGTGAAAAACAAATATACTAAAATGTATTTGAAATACATTTATTTCATGCTAAGTATACTACAACAACATTTACATATTTATGTGCTTATAAAAACACCCTGCAATTGTACTTGTAGTATATTAAACTGGTATACTTTAAAGGGGTCATCGGATGCCCATTTTCCACAAGTTGATATAATTCTTTAGGGTCTTAATAAAAAGTCTATAATATACTTTGGTTAAAAATTCTCAATGGTAGTGTAAAACATCTTTTTTACCTTGCCAAAATCAGCTCTGCAAAAATTATCCTGTTCTTTAAATGTTAATGAGCTCTGCTCGCCCCGCCCCTCTCTTCTCTCTGTGGAGTGACGAGCCTGTTTACTTTAGCCGCATTTAGCCGCTAAACTTGCTAACTAGCATGTTATTAGGAAAGGCGATCGCAAAGATTCATAAAAAAAAACTTGTACTCACTTCTGCTGTAAGTGAAGATGGATCATGAATGATTCACACGAACATAGACGGATATATGTAGATCGGGAGGCACATTCCATTCACAAACAAATGTAATCCACTGCATCTTTAGCGGCTCAGATGTCGGGAGTAAATGACCGCTATGTTCATTATTACATCCAGCAACACCTCAATTGCTCAATCAGAGATATTCTTGTCTAACTTACATCCCTGCTCCGCCATCGAAACAATGGAGATTGGACTGTTACAGCTGATTTAAGGCGGCTCTGAGGTAAGACGCTCATGTCAATCAACTATCCTGGGAGAGGCCTCTGTCGGTGTGACAGGCATCTGAGAATGGCTCGATTTGAAAAAGGGGATATTATTTTTACAGATTAATTAAAAACCACTGCATGGATTTTTATCATTATAGGGTAGATGTTTACACACACTGCCAACACACATTAATGTTCAATTAACATGTAAAAGTGAACTTTGCGTCCAATGACCGCTTTAAGTTTACTAAATTGAAACAACTAATTTTGTACTTAGTGCACTTTGAGGTCCAAAAAAAGATACACTAAAGTACATTTGATAGTGCTAAAGTGGAACTATTGCAAGTATGCTTCAGGTACACTTTAAATATCTTGCATTTAAAGAATGATATTATTCAAAGATATAAAATCCTCATCAACAGTGTCGTTAAAACACATTTTCGACTTAATATTAAGAAATGTGTATTGTGCACAAGTAGTACTCTAAATGAAGTTTAATTATAATTTTTATATCAGGAAGTCTCAAGCGATATGTCAGTAAATATGTTAACAGATTTGAACTATACTTAGTTTGAAATAAATGTATTTTAAATATATATATATATATATATATATATTAACAACCTGGTCTTATAAGAAGGAGTAACTATATGAAGAGGGGGCAATTTTTTAGGAAAGAGTATGAAAGCATGAAGGTCCACCTTTAAAACTGCCAGACTGCACAAAAACATGCAAATTATGTTGTAAAATAGTTATGGATTGCCATGAGAATGTGTTGGAATAATACGTGTACATACTGTATATAGAAAACAGTGTTTTTATGTTTCATCTCACAGGCTTTAGCATTTCCTGCTTATCTCCTTATGGCGTCCACAGGGGCCACATTTCACAGAGGGTTCAATATTTTTTTTTTATAGGGGCCCTTCCTCTCGTTCCCTCCCTCTCCCACTATTCATTTCAGGCTGTAAACACTCCTTAGGAGCAGCTTTTATCTCTTCCTGTCTCAGGACGCCCCTGTAACAGCATACCTGCAGGATCTGAGTGTCAGCCAAGTTGGAAGTGTCTGCCTGTGCGTATGATTATATGATTATAAATGTAAGAAAGACAGCTTCAGAAAAGGTGCGGTAAAGGCAGGAACTGATAGGATCCTGAATTCACCTTTATCTCCTTACGCTGCTTGCAAACTAACAGCCCCCAGATGCTTTCCCAGACCTAACTGTGTGGGTCCGAACATACTGCGGAAATACAGCACAGAAAGGAGTCTTTCACTTGACCTCCCCAAGATCAAGTATACACTACATACACACCCTCCCCCGTTTACTCCTAGGTTGTATGTTACTGATTACATTGGCACTAAGGACTTTGCATTGTTGTTTTCGCATATAAAAAATCTGACAACTATACTTTGCATAAGTTACGAATCAAATTTAAATTGTTACCTGCATAAAATTCCTGAAAAAGTTAGAAAGACAGTAAAACTTCAGTGCTTACATTTATCCTTATTTTATTTTTTTTTTTATTATTATTAGCATTAGTGCAGTGTACAAAATTAGTAGTAGTAGTAGTTGGTTTAGGCCTACCTTTTTAAATGTTCCTGTGATACATTAGACAATATTGTTAAGTCTCATCCGTCAGTTTAGCAAGTAATGTGCGGTTAACTATGTTGATTCCCATAATAGTCCACTTTACCTTCCCTAGCAGTTGGCTTGTTGTGGTTGACAACAGAATGTAAAATAACATGAGGGTTGATAGGTGGAAATGTGTGGTCATTAAACATTAAACTAGCAACCTTGAACAATGTATTAAGATATTGTCTTCCTGCTCATAGGTGCCAAAGAGATCACATGTTGGGTTTTGAATTGCTTTTTTCATGTTAAAAAGCTATTTAACAACCATATACATATATAGAGATGGATTTAAGCATCAGAATACAGTGAAAGAAATGTTGTGAGGCAACTTACCTGAGATTTGGCTCTTCTGGTGATTCAGAATATGTCAAAACTAATGTTTTTTCTCCTCATGCATCACATTTTAACATGGGCATTTTTGTTAGCCATTTCCAAGATTAAGGAAATGGCAGGTAGGTTGTGCAAAGGTTGCTGGAGGTGTGTCTTTAGCTTGTCATTCTTAGATGAAGTTAATTTGTAACTGGATGTCACATGGAGCTCTATTTCTTCTGTTTCACCTTGCAGTTGACATTTGAACTGATGACACAAAATATCACTTTAACACAGTTTTTTTTTTTTTTTTTTTTTTTACATTTTAAACTATATCTAACTATATTTTAGATTTATATAATATAAATATGTGACTCTGGATCACAAAACCAGTCATAAAAAGCACAGGTATATTTGTAGTTGTAGCCAAAAATACATTGTATTTGGTCGAAATTGTCTATTTTTCTTTTATGCCAAAAATCTTTAGGATATTAAGTAAAGATCATGTTCCATGAAGATGTTTTGTAAACTTCCTACTGTAAATGTACCAAAACTTAATTTTTAATTAGTAATATTCAGTACTTAGAACTTCATTTAGACAACTTTAAAGGTGATTTTCTCAATAAATGTAGATTTTTTTGCACCCTCAGTTTCCAGACGTTCAAATAGTCACGGTCCTATCCTAAATATTATCAAATATTGTCCTATCCTAACAAACCATACATCAATGGAAAGCTTATTTACCAGCAGTACGTCCTCCTAACGTTGTAATATTACCAAGGACGTCCCAGATACGTACTCTATTGGTAATATATTGGTAATTTCATGACTTACTGGTAACGTAACTGCAACGTCCCATGAACGTAATTTCATGACCATCATTTACACGTTATTTATATGCTCTGATTACCAGAATTTGCTATATGTAATTAATCAACAGAAAATAACGATTTTTAAGTGGCAGTCAATGAAGCCATGGAATAAAATAAAAAAGGTAATTTGATTTTATATTTAAAAATTCTGACTTTATTCTTGCAATTCCGAGATTATATCTCACAGTTCTAATACGGAAAAACAACTTGTCATTTTGTCTTTTCCTCTCGTCTCAGAATAGGAGTTAATATCCCACCCTCAGAATTGACAAACTCACTATTTTTGAGTTAAATTGAGTTATAAAGTCTGAATTAGGAGATATAAACTTACATTTGGGAGAAAAAAAAAAAAAGACAGAATTGTCAGATAAAATAAATAAATGTTATGTAAAAATGTTAACAGTAATAGGTTTAAACAATATTTCATGCTGTAACTGTAGGGCTAATACAACACGTCAAGGGCAAGGGCTAATACAACACGTCCCCTATGAACAGCATATGCAATTATTATGTAGACATATTTCTTAAATCAAATTTATAGGGCTGTCAAATGATTAATCGCGATTAATCACATACAAAATAAAAGTTTGAGTTTCCCTAATATATGTGTGTGTACTGTGTATGAGATTATCATGTATATATAAATACAATCACATTTACGTATATATTTAAGAAATATTTACAATTATATGTATTTATTATAATTTTTATATAATTTATATAAATAAAATATTTTGTACATAAATAACATATTTCTCTTAAATATATACATTAATTTGTGTGTATTTATACATGCATATTAATTACACACAGTACACACACATTTATTAGGCAAACTCAAACTTTTATTTTGTATGCGATTAATCGCGATTAATCGTTTGACAGCCCTACAAATTTATGCTTTGAAAGTAGAGTAATTATAACAGTTGTCACGGTCGTGTGTAAGGAAGGCACAATACGAAGGTGAAATACAATGTCAAGTCTTTAATATAATCTACAGTAGGTAAATCCAGTCATGAAGGGCAGGAAAACACACACCAACATAACATTGAGGTCGGACAACCAACACTGAACTGAATACAACATATATAGACAGGATATTGATACACAGACAGGTGTGGGTGATTAACTAATAATGACTTGATGAGGACAGGAACAGGAAGGACCAAATATGGGCAACGGAGGGAAAAACCAACACAAACAGTCCAATGGGGTGTGACATTACTCCCCCCTCCCAGAAGGTGCGACCTTGCACCGTAGAAAAAAAAAGAAGGGATGGACAGAGGAAGTCTGTATAGGAGGAGGCTTCAGCGAAGGACGGACACCCGGGAGGAGGATGATGAACAGAGTCCAGGGCGGATCAGATGGAGGGAGAAGCCAGGGAGGACAAAGAAGGGACCCGGGGCAGGAGGAGCCAGGCGAGACCCAGGCCGCAGCAATGATAGTAGCCCACGGTGGAGCCGACAGAGGTAGGAGCCATGGTGGCGGAAGGGCTGACAACTTCAGGGGGCCGACCGACGGAGGCAGAGCAGGTGGCGCCCAAGGTGGAGACAGAGAGGCGATGATCCTGGGCAGCACCGAGGATCCGGAGGGCCAAGGTGGAGCCCAACGCTCTGGAGACCAAGGCGGAGGCGGAGCGACAGAGGACTGAGGCGGAGCTGGAGAGAGGGAGGAGCCCAGTGGAGTCGGTGGGACGGAGCTTCGAGGCGCAACCGGAGGAGTGGAGTCCTGAGACGAGGGCGGGACAACGACCAACCAAGGCGGAGCCGGAGAGACGAGGGAGCCCGGTGGAGCTGGTGGGTCGACAGGAGACGGTGGAGACGAGGGTGCTGGGAGCCGGGGTGGAGCCCCCAGCATGTTGCGTCTGCTCACCCTCAGCAGTGGTACAGTGGGTGGGGCTTTCCATAGCCCCCTCATGCTCCACTGTAACATTCACCATCGCAGGCGCTGTAGCCGGCTCTCGCACCTGGTCGGACGGGATAGGCTCAGGCTCCGTGGTGATCCTTTTGCACTGTCGCTCCCTTTGGTGATGGCTCTGTTGCGTCGGGCTCTGGCTCTCCATCCGCGGTGGGCTTGGGCTCATGCTCCGCGAATCGGGGTGGTGGTTGGCTGGGCTCTGGGTCATGCTGCGAAACATCTGTGAGGTGTGGCTGGACGTCGATGTCACAGACTCCATCCGCTTCATCTGCTGTGAGTGTGGACCCCTCTACCCACAGCACGAAATTGATATAATCCTTTAGAGTCCAGTGCGGATCTTCCCGGGGCATGACGAAGCGGAGGTCGTCGTCCAGACCACACCAAAATCCCTCCATTAGGCAGACGTCTTCGCAGCTGGCAAGACAGCAAGCATCGAGGAACTACTCCACGTTCCTCTATATGATGTCCATTTTGAAAAATTAAAAACCGTAAGTCCAACCAGAATTGTGCTGCGCCTCCTTGGGGCAACGTTGATGAACGCGATGTCCATAAACGAAAAAGAAAAACTGATAAAAAACGAAAAACAACATGCGGGGAAACACGCTGCTAAACTGTTTTTGTGGTCCGATCTTCTGTCACGGTCACATGTAAAGAGCACAATACAAAGGTGAAGGTAATACGAAGGTAAATCCAGACATGAAGGGCAGGAAAACACACACACCAACATAACATTGAGATCGGACAACCAACACTGAACTGAATACAACCTATATAGACAGGAAAATGATACACAGACAGGTGTGGGTGATTAACTAATAATGACTTGACAACTTGCGCGCAGCTGCAAGTGACGATCTACATTAATTAGTACACTCATTCAGTGACCACAGACAAGGACATGGTATGTGTTAAAAAAAAAAAAGGAAAGGAAAGGACGGATAGAGAATCAAAGCACAGTATGAGTACAGCTGTGATGGCTTCACTCTCTTTAACAGGAAAAAACAACCTGAACTCCACAACAATGGATAGTTTGTCTTATAGGAGACACAAATGGTCAAGGTGTCCGTGTTTGGCACTTAAACTGCTGTTATTGCTGTTTACATGAGAGCATCTGTCAGCATCTGGCATGTAACATCTTTTTTTCTTTCTTACAGGCTTTCTCATGAAAAGCCACATAGAATGTATTTGTCTGTAACCACTGCATTTCTATCATGACAGTGCTCCAAAGATAAGTTAAGATAAGTTAATGTATTTGGTCTTGGCGGACTAGATCTGCTATGCTGCTGCTGTTGGTTATTGCTGTTGTTGTAGATTATTGCTGCTGCAAAGCAGAATAGGAACTTGTTACTCCCAATACATACGCCGATACAGTGCTGTATTTAAGACATACTGCTGCTGCACAAGTAGCATATATAATAACCCGTAGCAGATCTATACAGGTGGAGTTGGGGAGGTGGAGGGTTTCAGAGGAGCTCTGAAAGCACAGTGCGAAATGCTCTAGTGAATGCTAACCAACCATTTAAGCGTAAAGCAGCAATCTCATTAACTGCATATGCAACATTAACTAATCAGCTTGCGCCAAGTAGTTTAACGCTGTGAATATCATCAGTTTGCATCAACAACCCATCAGTCTGCGCCATCTTAAGTTTCATGACTGAACTTGGCATTTATTATACATACCGGTAGCTCAAACAGTAGAGCATAATGCTTGCAACAACAAGGTCATAGGGTCAGTTCAGGAATGCATGAACTGTTCAAATGCATACCTTAAATACAATGTAAGTCACTTTGGATAAAAGCGCCTACCAAATAAGTTCATTTGTTTTTCTCCTCTCTCTTCATTGTGCTAAATCCGCCCCAGTGTTTTTGATATGTGATCCAGGCATCTCACGTACCAGACCTATTGTTTTGCTGGGAAAGCCCATTCATCTGATCACTGTGGTGGTCTCACTCCCTTTTAGCATCTGAAAAACACTCATTTCCTTTTGTAATGGCAGCTGAAAATCAAGATCCCTGCAAAAGAAAAGTAATTTGTCCTAGAAGTACGCTAATTGTGATTTTATCGCCAAAGTGTTTTGCTTGGCTTTACTTAGTGTGTGAACACACATTTCCACTTCTATGTGATCTGTGCTTTAATGCATTGCTACACTAGTCACATTATATGTTCCCACTTTATATTAGGTGGGCTTAACTACTATGTAGCTACATTTAAAATTAACCATTTGGTACAATGCACTTATAGAAAGATTCTCTGAAGACCGTATATCAATAATTCTCAAAAAAACTTGCTGGCATTATAAGAGGGAAAACATAAAAATGGCTATAACTACGCAACCATTTGTCCTATCAACATGAAAATCGCTGTTTACGTTCTTGGACCAAAGTGCCACAAGTGTCTATAAGGACATTTGAATATCTCAAAAAAACATGGCCGCCATTGGCCAGTGAAGTATGAGCACCTATTAGACATGGATATCAGAGGCCGAACAGAACGAAACTCTGTGGGCCTATTTGACTCATGGCCCCAAAGGTCTGTGAGAAATTTGAAAGAAATCATCCACTTGGGGGGGTGGCAGGGGGTTGCGGCGATATTGCATTTTTCAAGGGTGTAAATGATTGTGCATTGTGTGGTTTTTCGCACATACATGCGATATTCGTGTCATATGACAGAACTCCTCATTCTGGACAACAATACAAACTAGTCCTAGGTTTTTCGCTGCAGTCTAATTCTCTGGACTCTCTAGGTCAAATATTATCAAAAAAATGTTGAAATTTGCCCTTTGGAAAACTATAATGACGTTATTTAGGTAAAGGAGCCCGTCTGAATTTACCCCAAACCCTATCCACCTTATTTTTCCCATAAGAGTGAGTGCAGCCATTTGTAATTTTTTTGTGTCTGGCTTCCGGTCTCATCCACTTCCAGCTATTTTTAGCTGCACAAAAAGCTCGTTTTGCTGTTTGATATTGCAAACTGGTGTGCCTTACCATATTATTTTAATGTATTACCTTAATTGTGAATACACTGGTTTGTAGTGCAAACTGTTTTACCGTTTACTGCACTTTGAGATTCTTCTCGTTATTTCACTATGGCGGATTTTGAATCGGACGTCTAACACATTACCAGAAAACAGCTTACTTCCGCACTGAAAAATAAGGTGGATAAAGCCTAAAGAAAAAAACTCAAAAGTTCACGAAACCTGCTGAACATATGCAACAGGTGATTCTAAACAACATGCAAAGTTTTAAGTAGATCGGACCACAGCTGACGTTATAACAGTCATAAATGTTACAAAACATAATATTTCTATGGTAAATTACCTGTATTTGCCAAAAAAGGCTTAACACATAATGTCTTTTTAAATATGTGCTTAAATGACTTAAAGCGGTTGAACCCTGGTTATTGCTGCTTGCAGCTATATTTACATTTAAAATTATACTTTTGGCCCATTCCTTACACCTTAACCCACCCTGAAACCTACCCATACTACCAAAAACCTTTCCCTAACCTTACCCATATCCCACCTCAATAGCACCTCAAAAAAGTGTTTTGTAACACAGTATGAACACATAAGTGCATTGTACTTATTTTTTGATGTAAGTGCATAGTAGTTAAGGCCACCTAATAAAAAATGGGACCCAATATTTGCTCATGAAATTTTGCTGAAATACTGCTAATGTGGCCACATCTTACTTGCAAAAAGTGCAACGCTTGCTTTAAAACAGTGGTGAGCTGGGCAGTATTGATTTAGCTTTTCAGTAGTAAAGTTATTTTGTTGTTGCTGTAGAGTACGGTTGTGAACTGCTACAATGTCAGATTTCCAATGACTCAACCAAACCAGTTGGAATCATTTAAGTCACAACTTATCAGTTTGTGTTTGAATCTGTCCTGGTGTTTCAGCATAAATGACTCACTGACTCAACGGAACCATTTAGTCGGTTCCTTTAAACTACACAGATAATTGTTCCTTAGTACACATTAAACAATTAACAGCTTACTGTTATTAACATTTCACACATGAAGTTTGTAGTAGTTTGTAGCTTACTTACCTTATTTTTTGAGTATCCTAGCACTTACAAAATGAATTGTAATGAAAATATGAAAAAATGAAAATGAAAATATATTGTAATATACAGTGGTCATGAATCCCTGTGTATGAAAGACTTTATCTTTGAAAACATTACAGGGGGTTTGGTAAACAAAATATGAGAGGGAACTGTTGCTCTTAGAAAAATGTTTCAAAATCGTCCAACTTAAATACAATTGTAAGTAATACAACAAGGCTTCTATTGTCAGTGAAAGTTCCTTGCAATAACCATTTCTGGGAATAAAACTACATGCTGGACAACAGGGGACATTCTTAGGTATACATACCACCGCTTTAAGTACCGCTATGTGCAGTTTTGAAATACCTGTCAAACTTACATTCAAACCATAAAACTGATGGCAGCAGCCATTAATACAGTTCACTCATTAAAATCACCATTAGGACTCTCATGATTGATTCTGTAATTTCAACAGCCTTTGGGACGTCATTAAGAACTAGGTCTGCATGCTCAACCAGTGTACCAGCAGGAACTCCAAAATAAATTTGAGAGTTCTGGTTCAGACCCAGTGCATGCTGGTTCAGAGGCAAGTGGTCATTACTCTAGCTGTTTTCTAGTGAGTCTCATGGGAACCGGGTGGTGGACTGAGCAAACACTCAGCAGACAGGAGACCAGCGGTTCTTCCTGTTTCTGCGTGCTTACTGTTTGATTCCTGCCAGTTTCCTGGTCACATATCAGCTCCCGCAGCACCACTTCCTGCCAGAGTCTCCAGTGACTGCCGCTGCTAACCACGCTCTGTGTCACGCTCTCATGCACACTTGTTACATTTTTCACTGTATCATTTTGTCTGCATGGGATGACTACTTTTTGGGCATCTTTCTTCTTTGATTGAATTCTTTTTTATATGTCATAGTCATGTCCGTGGTCAGTCTTACTGTGCAGTAGCCTACATGTCCTTTAAAAATGACCCCGTTCAAAAGTTTACATACACTTGATTCTTAATACTGTGTTGTTACCTGAATTATTTTTTTTTTTTTTTGTTTAGTGATATTTGTTCATGAGTCCCTTGTTTGTCCTGAACAGTTAAACTCTCTGCTGTTCTTCAGAAAAATCCTTCAGGTCCCACAAATTCTTTGGTTTTTTAGCATTTTTGTGTATTTGAACCCTTTCCAACAATGACTGTATGATTTTGAGATCCATCTTTTCACACTGAGGACAACTGAGGGACTCATATGCAACTATTACAGAAAGTTCATATGTTCACTGATGCTCCAGAAGAAACACAATGCGCTAAAAGCTGGGGGTGAAAACTTTTGAATTTGAAGATCAGGGTAAATTTAACTTATTATGTCTTCTGGGAAATGTGTAAGCATCTTCTGTAGCCTCTGAAGGGTAGTACTAAATGAAAAAAATATGATATCTACCCAATATAAGAAAAATTTACACGTTCATTCTGTTCAAAAGTTTACACTCCTGGCTCTTAATGCATTGTTTTCCTTCTGGAGCATCAGTGAGCATTTAAACTGAGTCCTTCAGTTGTCCTCAGTGTGAAAAGATGGATCTTAAAATCATACAGTCATGGTTGAAAAGGATTTAAATACACATAAATGCTGAAAAACCAAAGAATTTGTGGGACCTGAAGGATTTTTCTGAAGAACAGCAGGCCGTTTAACTGTTCAGGACAAACAAGGGACTCATGAACAACTATCACTAAACAAAAAACACAGATGTGGATCATTCAGATAACAACACAGTATTAAGAATCAAGCATATGTAAACTTTTGAAAGTCGGGTCATTTTTATAAATTCAACTATTATTTTCTCTTGTGGACTATATGTAAACATCTTTTATGTGAAATATGTTCAGGTCAGTACTAAATAAAAAATAACATGCATTTTGCATGATCTCTTTTATTTTGGAAAAATAATTAACATTTTGCAGATTCTGCAAGGTGTATGTAAACTTTTGACTTCAACTTTATAAAGAATAATAAAGTATAATAAATAAAAAAAACATTTATATTATTTTTTTAAAAAGATAAAAAGATGCATAACAGAAATGACCTTGCTCATGTAGAAACATTGTTCTGTGTGTGTGTGTGTTTTAAAAACTGTTGTGGAATCATCAAGCCATCCAGGGGCCTCTACAAAACTACACTACTGAGTTCTGTTATGATTCGTACTTCCTTACATTTGATCTGAATTAATGACACAGCATTCTTTACTAATTGAGGAAAATGGGTCAGACGTGTTCACCTATCAACCAAACATTTCCAAAATCACAACTTGTACACTCAGCTGGGGTCATATCTATTTGTTGATGTTGACTATAATAGACTCATACTTTGGCCGTCTCCTTAATTTTTCGCTTTAAGCGTGTGCCAGCAGCAGTCTAAATCATTCATTTATACAAAGTCAGAAATGACATACACAGATGTAACAGATCTGTAGGAAGTACCGCTTCTGTCGTCCATCCTCTCCTTTGTGCGCTCCAAATTCAGTCTGTGTAGTGACCCCTCGCTGATCCCCGCAGCCTCTCCATCCTATGTTATACATGGATGTGAATAGCACTGGAAGAGCTGGCAGAGAGCGGGACCCATGGCAAGATGCCCTGCTGTGTGCGGAACATGGATTTCCACTGTTCTACCACACCCTGAGCCAACATGGAAATGAGAGGCTAGACTGATGTTTATTGTTCTTAGATAAGGTCCTATATATTAACATTTCAAAACCACAATGGTAACCATGTAAGCAATACTGTAAATGAACAGCCAGAGTCATAAAAAGCAAATTGAGTTCAAATTCATGGTTTATGTGTAAAATCAAACGTTTGAGATTTTTTAAACATAAATGCCTACCAAGGGTGCATTTAGTTGATGAAAGATAGAGTACAAAGTACTATTTAAAACAACTTTTTCTATTTTAAGCTGAATTTTCAGCAGCCATTAACCCAAAATTAAATGTCACATGATCCTTCAGAAATTATTCTGATATGATTTTCTGTACAAGAAACAATTTTTTTTTTTTATTATTAGCAATGTTGAAAAAAAATTCATGATTCTTTGATGAATCAAAATGTCAAAAGAACAGCATTTATTTGAAATAGAACATTATATGTTATAATGCAAAAGTCTTTACTGTCACTTTTTCCATATGCAGATGTAATATAGGTTCATTTATTAAATTTTCATAAAATATATTGCCATATGCAGTTAAATTACATATGAAACCTATGAGAACAATTTTAAATATTAACATATATATCTAGCCCATACAAATATGTATGTTTATATATATATATATATATATATATATATATATATATATGTGTGTGTGTGTGTACATATATAAATACAATATATATTGTTGACATATAAGTTTACTACACATAAAAGCATATAAAAAATAATCATACAGACATTATTAACATATACTAATTTCACTGTAGGGATTTCATATATGTTATAAAATTATAGCTTCATCTACCCAGAGAATGTACATATGATAAAATTATATATCGCCTTTTAGGTAACACATATAGCAACATAACTTTTCATATTACATTTCTGTATTGGTATTTGTATCTAAATTTTATTGTTTATTTTTAAAACAACATTTTATGTTAAATTTATATATAAGAAATGGAATTAAGTCTTGTAACATAATTTCTTTTACATTTTATTTATACATTCATTTATTTATTTTTCAATAATTCTGAATTAAAGGGATAGTTCATCCAAAAAGTTAAATTACCACATGATTTATTTGCCCTCAAGCCATCCTAGGTGTATGTGACTTTCTGCTTTCAGATGAATACAATTGGAGTTAAATTAAAAAATATACTGGCTCTTCCAAGCTTTATAATAGCAGTGAATGGCTACTGAGATTTTGAATTCCAATAAAGTGCATCCATCCATCATAAAAAGTGCCTCCGAGAGCAAATTTATGTGTTGTAAGGAAAACATCTATATTTAAAACTTCATAAACCATAATATCTAGCTTCCACTAACTGTTGTATGAGCGTTCAAAGTGGAGAGTGGAGATTTCTGTTTATAAAGTTTTAAATATAGATATTTTTCATATAAAAAATGCATTGATTCACTTGTTGACCCTCTAGAGCCAGTTTATTAGACTTCTATTGAACTATTGAATCTCGACCGCCATTCACTGCCGTTATAAAGCTTGGAAGATCCAGGACATTTTTTTATATAACTCCATTTGTATTTGTCTGAAAAAAGAAAGTCATGTACAGCTAGGATGGCTTGAGGGTGAGTAAATCATGGGGCAATTTTCATTTTTGGGTGGACTATCCCATTGTAAAATATAAATATTCCATGCAGACTTTTCTTAAACAAGACTAGTAGAATTAGAGAACCCTTCATCTGGATGCTCAGTGGTTATGGAGGTTTGGCCCACAACATGCCGTTATATGTGTAGGAATGAAAGCAACGGAAATATGAATTGAGTGTAAGAGTGGGCAGGGTGAAGATGTCTCTAGCTGCACATGCACACTCTTGAGACAAAAGCTGAGGAGCGGATATGCCCTTTCACCTCTTTTTCCCTTCCTTTGTCCTTTGTTTTTTTCTCTCTCTCTTTCTCTTGTACTTACACTCTCCACATCCTCTTATTTCAGCTTTCCTATCCTTGACCCTATCTGTTAAAGATCCTCTTATCTCTGTCACTTTACATCTGGCTGACTAGGTAAAAAACACAAAGACATCTTCTTTTCCCTCAAACCGCCGTGTTTATTATTTCATGGATATGAAAACCCATCCATGCCAGAAGGAAATTTTTACATGCTTGTTCCATTGGGCCGATGGTGAACTTGTATGAGTTTTCAACAAACATCATTTTAAGACGTGTGGGAAGAGATGACTGATTTTCAAGGAGTGGTTTTACGGCTGATGCCGTAATTTTAGCTCCGCTATCGCAAGAGGAATTCCGGCAGTGACCTAAGGGTATAATGGAGCACCTATAGCGGTATGGGTCCCATGGTGAGCTTCCTCAACAGGGCTGCATGCCCATGAGACCGGCTTCTGTATCGGCAGCTTACACTCTCACACTTCCACACTGAATGCAGCAGCGCTCAAGGAGTAAGTCAGTGCGTGTGGAGGCCTGCCAGC